>JARBWK010000002.1:11251261-11778264 GCA_030556195.1 Anolis apletophallus | reverse complement strand
TTGCTAATGTAAATATCTGATATGCAGGAGTGGTTTTTTTAAATTCACCGGACCAGATTTGACACAAATACCCGATATGCCCAGGTGTGAATACTGGTGGGTTGGGAGGGAAATGGATTTTGCCATTTGGGAGTTGTAGTTTGCTGGGATTTATAGTTAGCCTACAATCAAAGAGCATTCTGAACTCCACCAACAATGGAATTGAACCAGACTTGGCACACAGAACTTCCAACTGAAAACACAGTAAGGGTTTGGTGGGCATTGACCTTGAGTTTGGGAGTTGTAGTTCACCTACATCCAGGAGCACTGTGGACTCAAACAACGATGGTCCTGGACCAAACTTGGCACGAATCCTCAATATGCCGAAATGTGAATACTGGTGGAGTTTTGGGAAAAAATAGACCTTTGCATTTGGGAGTTGTAGTTTGCTGTGATTTATAGTTCTAAACACACATAGGAAGCTTAGAATTCCTTATAACATTATATATTCACTCTATTGTTTCACAATTAATTAACAGTGTCCATGCATATAATGCAATGCCATACAATGCCAGTTGGAGCCAATATACATCACCGGGATAGACTGGGAGTCGCGGAAAGTTCTTATAGGGTGGGGGTGTGTTGAGACCGGAGGGAAAGTTCAATAGGAGTTACAGTCCATTGTCCAAAGAATGCCATCTAACCACACTCGGTCTGCACACCCAGATGACAATGTAAATGACCTGACGATTCCACAGCGCTTCTTGCGTCCAGGTCGGCTCCAGAAGGCGTGTATAGCAAAAGCCGCGACGGTCTAATTACGAGCCCGGCCGTTTCGCCCTTCACAGGCTTTTTCAAGCGGCAATCAACATTTTAACATGGCATGACACAGGAGGCATTACTTCAATTCATGGCTGTGATTCCACATACATCTCCTGCGGACCCGAGGGTCAAAGAGCATTCTGAACTCCACCAACAATGGAATTGAACCAGACTTGGCACACAGAACTCCCAACTGAAAACACAGTAAGGGTTTGAGTTTGGGAGTTGTAGTTCACCTACATCCAGAGAGCACTGTGGACTCAAACAACGATGGTCCTGGACCAAACTTGGCACGAATCCTCAATATGCCGAAATGTGAATACTGGTGGAGTTTTGGGAAAAAATAGACCTTTGCATTTGGGAGTTGTAGTTTGCTGTGATTTATAGTTAGCCTACAATCAAAGAGCATTCTGAACTCCACCAACGATGGAATTGGGCCAGACTTCCCAAACAGAACCCCCATGACCAACTGAAAATACAGGAAGGGTTTGGTGGGCATTGACCTTGCGTTTGGGAGTTGTAGTTCACCTACATCCAGAGAGCACTCAAACAATGATAGATCTGGACCAAACTCTGCATGAATACTCAATCTGCCCAAATGTGAACACTGGTGGAGGTTGGGGAACATAGACCTTGACATTTGGGAGTTGTAATTGCTGGGGTTTCTAGTTAACCTACAATCAATGAGCTCCACCAATGACAGAATTGGGCCAAACTTCCCACACAGAACCTCCATGTCAATAGAAAAGACTGTGTTTTCTGATAGTCTTTGGACACCCCTCTTACACTTGTATTGATGATTCCAGCTGTGTGTTTTCTCCCAATTGCTGTTCTCTACTATGGACACTTTGTGGCAGCAATGTACACATTTGTTTTTCTTCCAGACTGAAGGAAAACAAATCTACTGATCACCAACTCAACATAAGACCTGAAGTATGTCTTCATATATTACTATTCCATGATGTTGCCCCAGAATACTACAGATATTCTGTAGTACAGATACCCATCTATTTGTTCCTCAAGTATCCTCATCCCCTTTGCAATCAATTCCAATTGAGGCAATATATCGTTGTCTACTTTTACTAGCTTTGTAGATGAATGTTGCTACTTTGGTAATTAATAACTGGTTAGGATTAGAGAGGAGGAATATAGTTCTATTAGTCTGAGTCCAGTGGGATTTATTGAGTAAGAAAACTTCAAGTAGAAATGTTCTTTCTTTTTCATATATTACACACTGGTGGAGGATATGATTGGGATCTTCCACCTCCTGGGCCCCACAGACACATGTTCTCTCTGTGTAAGGGATGGAATGGTATCTACCATATCTAACCATTGATTCATTCTGTTCAAACCTTGCCCTTGTCAGAGCCACTCTTAGGTGTCTTGATAGATTGGCCGTCAGATAGGGGGCACGACTGTAGATGGGATTCTGTGCCGCCAGCCATTTCAAAGAGCCTGCACTAGCGAGGCACGCAAGGTCCTCTTGGGCTTGAATGTCTAAAATTCTCTGTTTCACCTCTGCTCTAACTTTGATGGTATTATTGCTCAAGGAGTCTGGGGGTAGCCCACATGATCTTAGTGAGTGGATCAATTTATTTGCCCAAGTAGATTGGGCAGTGTTTTTGAGTTGTTCTTCTAGACGGCAGCGGGGGAGTCTGTGAACTTCAAGGTTTTTGATTTTGCTACCGTAGTTAAAGGCTCTGGCCAAAGCAAGGCCTTCTGTTCGGTGCATCTCCGTCTCGACTCTGACTGCTGCTGCTGGCGTGCTTTTATTAACTCCCAACACTTGTCTTAAAAAATGTGTTTGGTTCTGATCAAACATGGGCATTTTAAAAGGTCCCCATAATTCGGCTCCATATAGCAGTAAAGGGATGATTTTGGCTGAGTACACTTTGAGAATGGGGCCAAGAGATCCGGGATGATGGTGATTTACCAACTGTAGCAATTGGTTGGAACGGGCACTCGCTTTTATTGTGCAGGAGTGGCACTGGTCTAGCCATTTGCCTGTCTCTGAGAAGGTGAGGCCTAGATAGGTGTAGGTTGCTACCTGTTCTATGCCTACTCCATTGGATTGTCTATGTTGCAATCCCAGGTGACAGCAGGATTGAAGATAAACAACTGGAAAAGCTGGCACGATATGAGGACTTAAAGATCAAACTGCAAAGACTCTGGCACAAGCCAGTACAGGTGGTCTCAGTGGTGATCAGCACACTGGGTGCAGTGCCTAAAGACCTTGGCCTGCACTTAAACACAAAATTATCCTCTGCCAGCTGCAGAAGGCCACCTTACTGAGATCTGGACGCATTATTCACCAATACATCACACAGTCCTAGGCACTTGGGAAGTGTCCGACGTGTGATCCAATATAACAGCCAGCAGAGTGATGTTGTCTGCTGTGGACCCATCTTGTTGTGTTTCAAATAATAATAATAATCCCAAGCAAGCCTTATCCAATATAAGGCCCAAGAACGGACCTGAATGAAAACTGATTCACTCAGGTCTGCCCTCCCGATATCCAATCAGCTTAAATTAAAACATTTAAAACTGATTGACTGTTCCAGATTTACATTCCTTCCAGCTGCTCCACAGTGCTCACTGTTCCCCACACATCCCACAAGTAAGTCATATGGTGCCATTTTACACATAAAGGGACATTGACATCTTAAACAATATTGGGGTGTCCTAGCCCAGTGTTTCCCAACCAGTGTGCCGTGGCACACTAGTGTGCCATGAGCGATCATCAGGTGTGCCGTGGGAAATTGGAACCTCCAATACCCTTTCTTCCCCCTCTTGCCAAACACTTTTTCTTCTCCACTCGGGCTCCCTTCTTCCCAGCCTTGCTCTGCTTGCTTTGCTCACGCTGTCGCTTCTGCGTGAGGGGGGAGGGAGGAAGATGTGACCCGTGCGGGTGCTACTGCAGAGTCTCACCCCACATCTTCCTCCCCTCCACAGTGCTCTCTGGATATAGGTGAACTACAACTCCAAAACTCAAGGTCAATGCCTACCAAACTCTTATAGTATTTTCTCTTGGTTATGGTAGTTCTGTGTGGGAAGTTTGATTGAATTCCATCATTGGTGGAGTTCAGAATGCTCTTTGATTGCGGGTGAACTATAACTCCCAGTTGTTGAGCAAGACCTTCGTGTGTGTCCTTCTGCCATTCCTGAAAGGATATCTATGTTGTGTTCATCAAAACAGGCCCAGGTTTCACACTGAGTGTATAAATACATTAAAAAACATATTAACTATATGTATTAATTTATTTGCCCAAGTGGATTGGGCAGTGTTTTTGAGTTGTTCTTCTAGACGGCAGCGGGGGAGTCTGTGAACTTCAAGGTTTTTGATTTTGCTACCGTAGTTAAAGGCTCTGGCCAAAGCAAGGCCTTCTGTTCGGTGCATCTCCATCTCGACTCTGACTGCTGCTGCTGGCGTGCTTTTATTAACTCCCAACACTTGTCTTAAAAAATGTGTTTGGTTCTGATCAAACATGGGCATTTTAAAAGGTCCCCATAATTCGGCTCCATATAGCAGTAAAGGGATGATTTTGGCTGAGTACACTTTGAGAATGGGGCCAAGAGATCCGGGATGATGGTGATTTACCAACTGTAGCAATTGGTTGGAACGGGCACTCGCTTTTATTGTGCAGGAGTGGCACTGGTCTAGCCATTTGCCTGTCTCTGAGAAGGTGAGGCCTAGATAGGTGTAGGTTGCTACCTGTTCTATGCCTACTCCATTGGATTGTGTTAGAGTGTCATTTTGTGTCATTTTGGTTGGGGGTGTGCCCCAGGATTTTGTAAATGTAAAAAATGTGCCGTGGCTCAAAAAAGGTTGAAAAACACTGTCCTAGCCCATATATCATATGTAGTACAGACAAGATATTTATTTATTTATTTATTTATTTCCGGCATTTTACCCCGCTCTTCTCAACCCCCGAGGGGGGACTCAGAGCGGCTTCCAAAAAGGCACAATTCGATGCCAACACAGTAAGACACATAAAACACAGTATAAACCCCCCCAAAACATTACACATTAAAATACAATTACATCAACATATCATACACATTCATTTAAGTTTTAAAAAAACAAAAAAAACCCCAAAACCCCCCAAGAAAACCAACCAACAAACAAACAAACAAAAACCACAGTGTTCCGTCCATAAAAGTACTGAGCCCTATTCATAAAACTTTCCATTAAAATCCAGTCTAAAATGCTGCCTTGTGCTAGTGTGCAAACGCCTGGTCCCATAGCCAGGCTTTTACTTTTTTCCTGAATGTCAGGAGGGATGGAATTGAACGTATGTCACTAGGAAGTGCATTCCACAGATGGGGAGCCACCACCGAGAAGGCCGTCTCCCTCGTCCCCACCAGCCGCATTTGAGAAGTCGGCGGGAGCGAGAGCAGGGCCTCCCTGGATGATCTTAAATTACGAGGTGGGATGTAGCGGCAGATGTGTTCGGACAAGTAAGCTGGGCCAGAACCGTATAGAGCTTTAAAGGTCAAGACCAGCACTTTGAATTGAGCTCGGAAGTGGATAGGCAGCCAGTGGAGCTGACACAACAGGGGGGTGGTATGCTCCCTGTATGTAGCTCCAGTTAGTAATCTGGCTGCCGCCCGTTGGACTAGTTATAATTTCCGAACTGTCTTCAAAGGCAGCCTCACGTAGAGTGCGTTGCAGTAATCTATTCGGGATGTGACCAGAGCGTGGACGACCGTAGCCAGATCAGACTTCCCAAGGTACGGGTGCAGCTGGCGCACGAGTCTTAACTGTGCAAAAGCTCCCCCGGCCACCGCTGAGACCTGGGGTTCCAGGCTCAGCGATGAATCCAGGATCACTCCCAAGCTGCAAACCTGCGTCTTCAGGGGGAGTGTAATCCCATCCAACACAGGCTGTAACCCTATGCCCTGTTTGGCCTTTCAACTGACTAGGAGGACCTCTGTCTTGTCTGGATTAAGTTTCAATTTGCTAGCCCTCATCCAGTCCGACACAGCAGCCAAGCACTGGTTCAAAGTTTGGACAGCCTCCTTAGTGACAGGTGGGAAGGAGTGACAGATCTGGACGTCATCTGCGTACAGATAACACCTTACTCCGAAACTCCGAATGATCTCTCCCAGCGGTTTCATGTAGATGTTAAATAACATCGGGGGCTGCAGAGCAGTACCCCCAAGCCCCATCTCTGCAAGGCGACCCAGAAGGATATCGTGGTCAACGGTATCGAAAGCCGCTGAGAGGTCCAGCAGAACCAACAGGGACACATTCCCCTTGTCAAGTTCATCATCTACCAAGGCGACCAAGGCTGTTTCAGTACCATGTCCCGGCCTAAAGCCAGACTGTGCCGGATCAAGATAATCAGTGTCTACTATCTGTGGGCATTGCTATATCTGAGATCATCCATTTCCAACAATTAACAGCACACCACTTATCATAGACGCCACAGTACAGTGAAGGCTGGCATTCAGTCTTCCCGACTCCTCTCTATCTTGTTTTATATCTTTCTGGGCCTCTGGTTGGCCAATCAGATAAGAGTCATTCACAGATCCCTGTTTATATATACAATTTATTTATTTATTATTCGGGCTTCTGTGCCGCTGACTCCCTAAGGCTCGCGGCGGCTTACAGGAGCCGAAGGGCACAGTAAAATACAAGGCGATAAAACAGATTAAAACAACAGCAGCACAGCAAAACAATAACACAGTTCAACAGTGAGCAGCACATCGTCCCAAGACGAACGAACAGATGGCGGGGCATGGGCAGGACCTACCCGCCAAAGGCCTGCTTAAACAGGTAGGTTTTACAAACCCGTCTAAACGGGAGCAAGTCCTTCATGGCCCGAGTTCCGGTCGGGAGGGCGTTCCACAGCGTAGGCGCTATGACAGAGAATGCCCTCCGGCGGGTAGATGTCAATCTTGCAAGTTTGGCCGAGGGTATCTCCAGGAGATTGGAGTCCTCAGACCGTAATGATCTTGAAGGGCAATATGGGGTGAGACGGTCCGTCAGATACGCTGGCCCCAGACCGTGCAAGGCCTTAAAGGTGAGAACCAACACTTTGAAGGTGATCCGGTGCTCAATTGGCAGCCAGTGCAGATCCTGCAAAACAGGTGTTATGTGGCTGCCTGCTGGCGTGCCAGACAGGAGCCGGGTGGCAGTGTTCTGCACTAGCTTGAGCTTCCGGGTTGCCGACAGAGGAAGGCCAACGTAGAGCGCGTTGCAGTAATCTAGCCTTGAGATGACCGTGGCTTGGATCACCGTGGCCAGGTCGTTCCGGGAGAGACAGGGGGCCAGCCTCCTTGCCTGTCGCAGATGAAAAAAGGCAATCTTGCTGACCGCAGAGACCTGGGCCTCCATGGTCAGCTGGGAGTCCAAGTGGACCCCCAGGCTCTTAACAGAAGACGATGGGCAATAACTTTCCTCCAGTCATAACAAGGTGATGTAAATCACCAAGACCTTTTGTTTCTTGGCTGCCCTCTGTCAGATTACAACAGTACCTTTATTTTTGGATATATTATTGGTCAATTCGCACTTCATATTTCTAACTTATTATTTATTGTTATTACTTACTTATGCAATCCCTTGTAGCTGTAGGATGATGGTCTTCCAGATGTGGTGTGTTGGTGGTGGGACTGTAGGTGGCTGTGGAGCCCTATTCTTGATTCTCATGTTCTCCTGCAGTGAGGACATTGGTTTCCAGGTGGAAGGCAGTCCCTGTCAGGGTTGACTTGACGCACCTTCCTCTTGTCACATTTCTCCCCCTCGCCCTCCGTTTGTGCCTCTTCGAATTCTGCAGCATTGCTGGTCACAACTGATCTCCAGTTAGAGTGCTCAAGGGCCAAGGCTCCCCAGTTCTCGGTGTCCATGCCACAGTTTTTAAGGTTGGCTTTAAGCCCATCTTTAAATTTCTTTTTCCCAACATTACATTCCCCGTTCCTGAGTTGGGAGTGGAGTAAATGCTTTGGGAGATGGTGATCGGGCATTTGGACAGCGTGGCTGGTCCAGCAGAACTAATGGTGGAGGAACATTGCTTCAATGCTGGTGGTCTTTGCTTCTTCCAGCATGGTGACATTTGTCCAACTGTCTTTCCAAGAGATTTTCACTAGCCACTGCATCAATATGCCCTACATCTCCTGCAAGATACAAGGCCCCTATGTGTATTACATATGACTAGTCATAATGGCAGATGCTGCTTTACTTAAACTTTACAGTGGCTTTTATTTTGTTTGAGGAATCCTAATCTAAAGCAAGGTTGGGAAAATACCTGGTCCTCCAGATCTTGTTATATTTCAGTTTCCATCAGCTCTAGACAACATAGGCAACAAAGAGAGATTACGGAAGTTGCTGTCCAATGATATCTGGACAGCCGCTTGTTTCCAACTTGCTGTTTCTCAAGTCGCTCTTGTCACCCCCCCCCCCCCCACACCCTTAAGAAAGCTATTTCTACAATAGCTATTTTGATAATTGCCACTAGATGGTGATGTCTTCCTCTGTTATGAAAGAAAGTCTCAAGTTAAGTGCCTGTATTCACTTTATGAGCAGTCAAGTAAGAAAAAAATCAAATTGGAAAAAAACAAACATTAAATAGGAAGTAAGAAATCAAATATACAAAACATACATACCAAATACAACAAATATGTGTATTAGAGAAGAGTGCAAGATAAATTCCCCTTAAGACCATTGATGAGCTGGACTAGTGTAGGAAACTTCTTTTTCATGTCCTGATACTCTCCCCACCAGTCTCTTCCAGATTTGTTGGCCTAAGTTGGTTTGTATTTATCATATCAGAAGCAGACCGAGGGTACAGATTTACCCCACACAGTTTAATAACTTGGCATTATGCTAAATGTCCTTAGACCAGTAGCTGGCTGCTTGGAGTGGCTCTGGTGTTGCTATAAGGAGGTCCTCCATTGTGCATGTGGCAGGGCTCAGACTGCATTGTAATAGATGGTCTGTGATTTGTTCTTCCCCACACTCGCGTGTTGTGGACTTCATGTGGCCCTATTTTTTAAGGTTGGCTCTAAGTTGATTAGTGTGGAGGAGAATCAGGCTTGCTGTCACAACAGGAATCATCACCTTGTTCCTGATTTGCATGTCCTGTTTTTGCTGCTTGCCTGTTGACACTTTTCATCCTTTGTCCCCTTGATACTGTTTTTTAAGAAATTGCAGCAGCTGCAATGGCACTGTTTTGTTCACATTGCAACATTTGCTGGATACAGTAAAGATACTCACAGTTCAGAGTGGGTCCAATGCTTCGTCTTTTCTACTTGCACGCTCCTCTCAGTCAAGAGGGCCAGAAAATGTGACTGGCAGAATGACGATAGGCATGCAAGCCATCTTGCAAGAGTGCAGCCGCATCACCATTGTAACCCCACATTTGCTTGCTGACTCCATCTGGCCTCCAGTGTGTTCCCTTTATTTTTCTAAAATATGTTCTCGATCTTAATTGTGGCACAATTGATCTTTGCCTCTTTTGGAGCCATTCCATGAGAAAGAAGGGGGCAAGTGAATGGAATGTGACAATTGGGTCAGATTTTTAAACTACACAAAATGGACAGAATAGGAGCAAAGCATAACATCTGCCTTGGTTCTTTCTGTCTGCAGAACCTGGTAACGGGAAAATTGAAGAATCATAAATCAGAATCAACTCCAAACCCAATACCCTTGTTTGTTTTCTCCAAGACAGTGGTTCCCAACCTTTGTGACTCCAAGAGCCCTATTTAGAATCAATGTCTATGGCAGAACCCCTTAGGCCAGTGGTTCTCAACCTGTGGGTCCCCAGATGTATTGGCCTTCAATTCCCAGAAATCCTAACAGCTGGTAAACTAATTGGGATTTCTGGGAGTTGTAGGCCAAAACACCTGGGCACCCACAGGTTGAGAACCACTGCCTTAGGCCTACCTTATGTCTCACAGGTTAATTGTGTTTAGGAGTAGTGTTATGGGGGGGGGGGGGGATAGATAGTAAGGGGATGTATATAGAGATCTAAATAATTGCACAATGTCATTTCAATTAAGTTATATATTTTTCTTGTTCATAGTTTTTTTTATTAGTATGCATTTTTTTATTTTAAAAGTAAAAACACATCGTGTTTATTCACACACACACACACACAAAAGAGAAGTAAAACAAGATGGATAGAGATTGTGGTTAATAAATTAGATATATAAATACCTGCTATATCACTGAAGAAGAGGAAGGAAATTGGGGAACTACATTTGTTATAGTAGTTATTACATCCATATTTTCAATACAAATATCATATAAAATTTAAAAGTTCCAAATGTCCTCTATAGCAAAGCAGACACATTCTCTTGTCAACCAGTGTCAAGACTTGTTGTCGTATCTTCTCATATTTGGTACTCTTTCAATATTATTTTCCAGTTATGTGGATATATTATTCTAATTTTAATTATTGCCATATAAATCAATGCAGTTCAATTCTCTTTGTTAGTAAATTAGTATTGTATACATGAAAATTCTCCATGTTACATTGTCATATATTCTCTCCTTTTTTAACACTTCAGAAAAATTATGTATGTGTGTCTATCTAGCTATGTCACGATGCACGGACTTGACCGGCCCCTTAATCACACACACAGAGACGGACTGAAGGCTAACTACTTTATTGAATATAAAAACAGTTCAAAAGATAATGTCCAATAGAATATCAAAACAATCTAAAAGGCTTGAAGTAACAATGTCCAAAGTAACGTAGCAAATAGGCAAAAAGCTTGGCAAGGCTCCGCGAAACTATGCGGATCAGAAAACAGGGCAAGGCTCCGCAAAACTATGCGGATCAGGAACAAGACAAGGCAAGGCAAGGCTTGATGACCACGGGCTAGCTTAGCTTCGTGGTCCCACTCCGCTTTCACGCCTATTCAGATGAGACGTGGCCGGAGCACTGAGGATTCGTTCCCACGGATCCTATACTTAATCCTTCGGCCGAGGTCCCCGACGCTCTAGGCTTCTTCGTCTCCAATCGCTGCTCACGGACCTCGGCCGGTCTATGCTCTTAGACCATTCCCTTCTGCTAGACTCGATGTTCCGTCTCCTATCAAAGGTTCGACCTTGTCTCTCTGCAGCTGTGTTTCTATCTCCCTGAGAGCTCTCCTCCCTAGCCGTTTCCCATGCGCCTTCTTCCATATCTTCCTCAGGAGGCTCCTGAGAAGATCTCCCTCCCGGATGTTCATAACTCCCCGAATCGCTATCTATCTGCACCTGGCTATCTGAATCTTCACGGGGACCAAAACAACATTTCTTCCCAGGCCAAGCTCTCTGTGGGTGAAAGAGGCTCTTGCGGGGAAAGCTGCCCTTCGCCCCAGTCATCTAGCTCATCCTCTGAATCCTGTTCTGGCACTGCTGGTTCTAATGCTAATGGGACCCCAGGTCCTGACCCCTGCCCTCCAGGCACAAACGAGAACTGCTGTGCTACACTATCCCCCCCCCCCTCAGGGCCCCTCCTAGGCCGCCCTCGAGGCTTGGGTTTGTCAGGGTACTTGCGATGGAACCGAGCGACAAGGTCCGGGGCATGGACGTCACGAGCCCGCGTCCAAGAACGCTCTTCCGGTCCAAAGCCTTTCCAGTCGAGGAGATACTCCAGCTTCCGGTAGCGGATACGGGCATCCAGGATGTCCTGCACCTCCAACTCCTCCTCGCCGTCACGCATCACAGGGGAGGGGCGGCTGCGTCACATCAGGCCGACCCCTTTCCGGGGCGGAGCAAAGAACGGTGAATCACTGGGTTGATTTTCATGTCCGCTGGGAGCTGTAGTTTGAAAGAAACAGGCCCCACCTTCTCCAACACTTTGTAAGGCCCCAGAAAGCGGGCATCCAACTTGCAGCTAGGCCTCTGTGTGGGAAAGTTCTTGGTAGACAGCCAAACCTTATCCCCCACCAGGATCGCAGGGCCCTCCTGGCGCCGCCGATCAGCCATCCGCTTATAATCCGCTTTAGCCTGGTCCAATTGAGTGCGCAGCAAGTCTTGCAAGGCAGTGAGCTCCTGAAGCCAATCTTTCGCTTCCGCCGCCCCTCCGGACGGGTCCACCAAACTGGTGTCCATAGTTGGCAAAGAAAGGAGTCTCCTTGAGGGATTCGCATTGTTGTAGGCAAACTCCGCCAGAGACAACAAGGACGCCCAGTTGGTTTGCTGATAGTTGACATAGCAGATACTGTTCCAAGGTGGCATTGACCCTTTTCTGGCCATCAGACTGGGGTGATGGGCACATCCCAATCCCCAGTAACTTCTGGACAGCCTTCCAGAACTGGGAAGTGAACTGGGTGCCCATCACCAAACTCTGTGGCAGTCCATGCAGCCGGAACACATGTTGCACAAACAGATCAGCAGTCTCTTTGGCAGTAGGCACCCCCACACAGGGAATGAAGTGTCCCATCTTGGTGAAACAGTCCACCACGACCAGGATCGTGGTGAAGCCCTTGGACTTAGGCAAGTCGAAATCATTTTCCAGGGAGCGGAGGGGGTCGGAAGCGGCTGAAGCAAGCCGGCCGGCTTGCCCCCCGGGTTCTTGGCCCGCTGACATACAGGGCAAGAGCCCACATAGTCCTCCACATCCCTCCGCACCTTAAGCCACCAAAAATCCCGGAGAACCAATTGCAGGGTCTTGAACAGCCCAAAATGACCGGCAGCCCGACTATCGTGGCAAAGTTTGAGAATGTCCTCCCTCTCGGGCCCGGGGGAAACATAGACAGAGTCACGGTGGTAGAGTACCCCGTTCTTTACCTGGAAAGGGGCTTGCACCCCCTTGGTCAGCTGCTCTTGCACCCACGGATCAGTCCGTTGGCGCGCCTGGACCCGCTCACTCAAAGGCCTCTTGTCCCTAGGAGCCGCGGGGGCCACAGGAGGGTTCACAGGAGCCGCCCGGGCCGCAGCAAAGTTCTCCGCTTTCAGGAGACGGGCCTCAGAAAGCCCCTCACCGCCACGAACGTACTGCGGCTTCCGAGACAGGGCATCAGCTTGCTTGGTCTGCTTGGGGGTCACATAGTGGATGCGGAAATTGAATCTCTCAAAGAACAGGGACCATCTCTGTTGCCTCTGGTTCAATTTGCGCTGGGACTTCAAGTGTTCCAAGTTCCGGTGGTCAGTGTGCACCTCCACCGGAAACTTAGCCCCTTCAAGCAGATGTCTCCACACTTCAAAAGCCACCTTGATGGCCAGGAGCTCCTTCTCCCAAATTATATAGTTCTTTTCCGGAGCCGTGAGCTGCCTGGAGTAGTAGGCGCAGGGCAACAAATCCGTTCCCTGCGGTTGTAGCAGGATCGCTCCCACCGCCACATCCGACGCATCGGCCTGCACGATGAACGGGGTGCGGGGATTGGGGTGCTGCAGGAGCGGCTGTGTGGTGAACAGCTGCTTCAGTTTCCGGAACCCCACGTCCGCCTCCGGCGTCCACCGAACGGCACCTTTCCCCGCAGGCACTGGGTGATAGGATCAGCCCACTTGGCAAAATCTGGGATGAACTTTCTGTAGTAGTTGGCAAAGCCCAGGAATCTTTGAATGTCCTTTTTGCTGGCTGGAGCTGCCCAGTCAGCCACAGCTTGGACCTTGGTGTCATCCATGGCAATGCCCGTTGGTGAGATACGGTAGCCCAGAAAGTCCACGTCACGCAGATCAAAAGCACATTTCTCCAGCTTAGCATAGAGCCCGTGGGCTCGCAGTCTCTGGAGCACTTCCTTGACATGGCGGTCATGGGTCGCCTGATCCGGAGAAAAAATGAGCAGATCGTCCAGGTAGACTGCCAGATAACGATCCAGCAGGTCCCGGAAAATGTCATTCATGAAATGTTGGAAACAGGCTGGGGCATTGCACAAACCGAATCCCATCACCAGGTATTCGAAACTGCCCCACTTGGTCTGGAAGGCTGTCTTCCATTCATCGCCCTGGCGAATCCGGACAAGGTTGTAAGCGCCCGCAGGTCCAGTTTAGTGAACACCTTGGCTCCCGCATCCGCTCAAGAGCTCGGGGATCAGGGGAGGGGTAGCGGTTCCGAACCGTGATCTTGATGAGTACCCGATAGTCAATGCAGAGCCACAACTCCCCTGATTTCTTATTGACGAAAGAATGGGCGCCCCAGCCGGGGACTGGGAGGGCCGAATGAAGCCCTTCCGCAGATTCTCATCCAGGAACTCTCGGAGAGCCTGTTGCTCTGGTTCCGAGAGAGGGTAGAGTCTCCCCGCGGGATAGGGGCCCGGGTTCAAGTTCAATGGCACAATCGTAGGGCCGGTGGGGAGGCAAACGCTCTGCCTCCTTCTCGCTGAAGACGTCCCAAAATCCGGCATATTTCTTGGGTAGTGTGGCCACCGTTTCGACTTCCTGAGCCTGGCAAGCCCGGGCCATCTGACAGTGACTCTGGCAATGGTCGGAGGAAAAAACGAGCTGTCTCTTGGTCCAGGAAATCTGGGGGTCATGGAGGGCGAGCCACACAATGCCCAGGACAATGGGGAAGTCGGGGAGCTTGGTCACAAGAAAAGAAATGTCCTCTTTATGGGAGCTGGTCCACATCTTGGTAGGGGCTGTATATTGAGTCACAGCCCCCGTCTTCAGGGTTCTTCCATCAATAGTCTGTACACCCTTGGGCTCTTGGAGATCAAGAAATTTTAATCCAGCAGACTTGGCATAGTCTGCATCAATGAAGTTGTTGGTGGCCCCCGAGTCAATCATGGCATGAACCATCATCGGCCCCTTCTCGGGCGACCACAGGCCAACCATTACAAGGAACAATTGTCCAGTCTTGGGCTCAGGGGGAAGAGTAGCGACGGCGGCCGAGTGAGCGAACCCTCTTACACTCGGCCGGCCCCTTCCCCCGTCGCCTGGATGGCTTCTTCGGCCTCTGGGACCCCTCCCAGGGTGGCAGAGGCTCTAGGAGTCTTTCCACGGGGCTTTTGGGGGCACTCTCTGGAAAAATGTCCGGCCCCCCCGCAGTACCAACACAAATTCAAACGCTGTCGCCGTGCTTTTTTGGCCTGGTCCACCTTGGGCCGCACCGTGCCTAACTGCATGGGTTCCGGCTCATCCGAGCCCGCTGGTGGCGTAGCGAGCTGCCGGGGCAAGAACTGTCCAGCCCCTGCCTCCTTGCGCGCCACCGGCTTCTCCACCACACTTTTGTCCCATCACCTCCGGGTTTGCAGCCCCGCTTCGACACGTAGGCTCAAGGTGATTGCTGCCTCCAGATCCGCGGGTCGTGCATGCTTCAACATCTCTTGTTGTAACTCCGTGGTCAGCCCCGCGATGTAGTGGTAACGCAAAGCCGAAAGGTTCCACTGCACCTGGGCCGCCAGCACTCGAAAACGAGAAATGTATTGCGACAGGGACAAGTCCTTCATCGTCAGCCGGGCTAAGTCGCGCTCGGCCAACTCTTCATTCACGGGCGGTCCCCAGGTCGCCCGGATGGCATCGATGAACGCCCTTAGCGTGTTCACATGGGGGGACTGGGCCCGGATCAACGAAGTAGCCCACGTCGCTGCCGTTCCCTCCAGCAGGGTAAAAACAAACCCCACCTTGGCTCTGTCGGAGGCAAACTCGTTGGGTCGCAGCTCCAAATACAGGTCCACCTGGCAGAGGAACACCTCGACTTGAGCAGGGTTGCCCCCGAAGCGGGCAGGCGCGGCCACTCCCGGGTGGCGCCCGGCTCTGGTTCGCAGCTCTCCCACCTCCTGTTGTAACGCCGCCACTTGCGCGTCCGACAAGTTGGCCATGGCTGCTACCGCCGTGGGCCGCTTCTTTCGGCGTCCCGTGGTGTGATAAGGGGTTCAGGAGTGCTCCGGCCAACTGTCACGATGCACGGACTTGACCGGCCCCTTAATCACACACACAGAGACGGACTGAAGGCTAACTACTTTATTGAATATAAAAACAGTTCAAAAGATAATGTCCAATAGAATATCAAAACAATCTAAAAGGCTTGAAGTAACAATGTCCAAAGTAACGTAGCAAATAGGCAAAAAGCTTGGCAAGGCTCCACGAAACTATGCGGATCAGGAAACAGGGCAAGGCTCCGCAAAACTATGCGGATCAGGAACAAGACAAGGCAAGGCAAGGCTTGATGACCACGGGCTAGCTTAGCTTCGTGGTCCCACTCCACTTTCACGCCTATTCAGATGAGACGTGGCCGGAGCACTGAGGATTCGTTCCCACGGATCCTATACTTAATCCTTCGGCCGAGGTCCCCGACGCTCTAGGCTTTTTCGTCTCCAATCGCTGCTCACGGACCTCGGCCGGTCTATGCTCTTAGACCATTCCCTTCTGCTAGACTCGATGTTCCGTCTCCTATCAAAGGTTCGACCTTGTCTCTCTGCAGCTGTGTTTCTATCTCCCTGAGAGCTCTCCTCCCTAGCCATTTCCCATGCGCTTTCTTCCATGTTTTCCCTTGGAGGCTCCTGAGAATTCCGTCCTCCCGGATGTTCATAGCTGCCCGAATCGCTGTCCATCTGCACCTGGTTCTCTATCTCTTCGCTAGGGCCAAACAACATTTCCTCCCATGCCAAGCTCTCTGTGGGCGAAAGAGGCCCATCAGGGGAAAGCTGCCCTTCGCCCCAGTCATCTAGCTCATCCTCTGAATCATGTTCTGGCACTGCTGGTTCTAATGCTAATGGGACCCCAGGTCCTGACCCCTGCCCTCCAGGCACAAACGAGAACTGCTGTGCTACAAGCTATCTGTATGTCCTTCTAAAATATCTAAATAACAAGACTTACAATCATCTGTCTTCAAATTAAAATGTACTAATGGGTCAATTATCTAAATTATATACTTAAAACCTTGAAATTTACCCTATGTTTTTATTTATTTTATTTACCCGGAGTGGCTGTGGAGCCCCTGGGAAGTGCCCTTGGAGCCCTTAAGGCTCCGTGGACACCGGTTTGGGAACCACTGCTCTAAGGTAAAAGCCCATTGACATCTATGAGGATCATTCCAACAAGGGATTTGTGATGACACTTGTAAGTCAGTATGATTCTCCTCCATATCCCCATACATGCACATCTGCGGTGCATTATGCCACATGAAAGACAGAAATGTTTTGTTTGGCATAAGCGTTTGTAAACTGCAGCCTACTTTATTTCTCAGGGAGAAGGGTTTTTTTATTTGTCTCCAAGCAATTCTTACGTTTTTGCCAACAGGCCAAGAAGATGTACTATGGAGACAGCTGAAGAAACATTTCTTCTTCTTTAGGATAAGGGTGAGTCCTGCATCTGATTGAGATTGGTGCCTTGTTGAGGATGGAGATACTGAGCTTTTCAGAGGTTATGCACAGTTTTTGTTTTGTCTCTCTTAAAATAGGGAAACCTACGGTATTTCTCTGTGATGGAAAGCATCTGTGTGTGTACAGCCCTGATCTTTCCCCCTTCCTCCTCCTTGGAATGGGAGAATAGTGGAGTAACTCCAAGTGACCCAAAAGGCTGGTTACAGCAGTGTTTCTCAACCAGTGTGCCGGGGCACACTAGTGTGCCATGAGTGATCATCAGGTGTGCCGTGGGAAAGTGGAACCTCAGGGGGGGGGGGGAGTCTACTGTGTTGAAGTGTAAAAACCCTAAGAAACCTACCTCAATGAAGGCACAAAATTACAAACACCCCCCCTCCCCACCTGTTGTCTACTTTGTCTCTCCCTCTCCATGCATTGGGAAGGCCTGCCTCCCTTTCCCCAAGTAGAGACCTCATCTTGCCTCCTGTGGGAAGTTTGGCCCAGTTCTATCATTGGTGGGGTTCAGAATGCTCTTTGATTGTAGAGGAACTATAAATCCCAGCAACTACAACTCCATTTCCCCTGAACTCCATCTGCGTTCATATTTGGGCATATTGAGTATTCATGCCAAGTTTGGTCCTGATCCAACATTGTTTGAGTCCACAGTGCTCTCTGGGTGTAGGTGAACTACAACTCCAAAACTCAAGGTCAATGCCCACCAAACTCTTATAGCATTTTTTCTTGGTTATGGGAGTTCTGTGTGGGAAGTTTGTGTCTTTCTGCCATTCCTGCCAGGATATCTATGTTGTGTTCATCGAAACAGGCCCAGGTTTCACACTGAGTGTATAAATACATTTAAAAACATACTAACTATATGTATTACTGTGTTAGAGTGTCATTTTGTGTCATTTTGGTTGGTGGTGTGCCCCAGGATTTGGTAAATGTAAAAAGTGTGCCACGGCTCAAAAAAGGTTGGGAAACACTGGGTTACAGGATTGGTAGTGCCTGCTCTCAGTGTGTGTCCCTAACTCAGGGGGCTCCAAACTGAAACTCAAGCAGCAATGCATTGCTTGCTGGGACACATGAAAGGGAGCAGCTCTTCTTTTTGTTTATGCTTCTCTTGTATTTCTTTAGGGGAGGCACTGCCTTTTTTTCAACAGGAACTCATTGGAAATCTTCCCATGCTAGGATAATATTGCTCCATTCCAAGTCAGGGGGGATATGCTTTAGGAAGGAGGGGAAATAAAAATCTAAAACTGTTGTAGAATTGGCATTTTAAAAGTCTGCTTACTTTTGGACTCATGAAGGTGAATGAGCTGCAAAGGGATCATATATAATCACAGCAGTATTTTTTTCTGTACAGTTGTTTGGCATTCTCTCAAACTAATTGTTGTTGCTTTTTCAAAAAGCCAACATTTACCTTTCTTTGGCCTAAAAAAGAAATATCAGAACACCACTTGTTTTGAGATGGGGGATTTTCTCCACATGCTCCAAAATACAACCCAGAATCCTATTGATATCTTATTTAAGTTCCTCTATAGAAACAGCTGGTATTTTTGTCCAGTGTGGAACCAACGCGTTCAAGTTTGCAGAAACTGAGTTGAACATCTGATGCCAATATACATGATTGTATATTTCACATATTTCCACATGTGTGTGCAGACATATATGTATGAACATTGCACATGGATGTATAATGTGGATATGTGTGTACAATTCACTACAATGATAGCATTACAGCCACCCGGTATAACTCAGGCCCCATCTACACTACTATATAATGCCGTTTGAAACGGCATTCTATGGCAGTCTAGCTGGGGCTTCAGTGAATGTTAAGTTGCACAGCATTTCTTCAACGTAGGACCCTAGACAGATTTTCAAGTTCACAATGTTCACAACACAGCTTCCTCCATTAGTCCACCAGAACTCTTTTCTAACGTGTGCTTTTTTATAATAAAATACTGTGATTCTTTTGCTGCATTTGCAATAAAACCTTTAATCAAGAAATAACTAGTATAGAAAGGATACAAAGGTACCAACATGCATATTTAGTAATGCTGAAATGCAGTAATACTATTCATTTTAAGTTTTAGTTATATGTAAAATTATGCTCTTCTCAATAAAATTCAAGAAAAAAAATCAAAATCAACAGTGACTAACGAAACAGATAAAGAAATCACTTCATCTCTTCTAAACCTAAATCCCACAACAGGCTAGATTTAACAAACTGAAAAAGAATGGCCCATTTAACTAATATGTAAAATTTTAGAATCGTAACATGGCTATTAGTGTTTCCACTTAATTGTCACTATTTTCAGTAGATGATGCTGAAACTGAGGTTGATGAGACTTTTGTTGCCACTTTGTTTCTTTTTAGTTTCCGCAACATATTTCCTATCTGAATTTCATACACATGAAGAATAAAAGCCATAAAGATCATGCCTCCTATTGCTACAGCTGTAATTGTACTGATAAGATACTGTCCTGGAAAAGCCAGTGGAGGATCATCGATGAAAATCTGCAACAGAAAATATGATAATTGCAAAATATTTTTTTCAATCAGAACACAACATACATATTTCATCATATAATAGTTTTACTTTCCCCTTTTCCATAAAAAAAGGGGGGGGGTGCTACTATTATAAAAGGGAAAACTCCTTTTTTTTGTTCCAAAACAATAATTTTTTTAAAAAACTAAACAATGTAGAAAACAACGTGAGGACATATCCAAGAGTGTCCAAAAAGGCAATTTACATAGTAAAACATTATAATCTTCCCACACTATTGTCATTGTTGGCATTTTTGCAAGGGGGTGGTCGTTGGATAGGTGGGTGACTGAGTGAGTGAGTGTGTCCATGAGTGAGTGGGTAGATCTGGGTCTTTGGGTGGGCAGGGAGATGGAAGGGTGAGTGAAGTGGGCAGGCAAGCGGATGGCTGAATGGATGGACTCTTACACCAGTAAATCAAGGGTACAACTATTATGCAAGGAAAACACAAATACCAAAACCAGGACTCCCAGAATGTGGGTGAGTCTATTACACAATGGTGACTATAATGCTATAAAATATGATATAGATATTTGAGTATATATGAATGTCAGACTACTTTGTCTCAATGGGAGTTGGAAAGTACCAAATATAAATATATCAAATGCACCAAAATACCATGGAAGAGCCATTACATTGCATCTGCATAAACAAGGACAATATTGATCCAAGAAGCATGGTTTTGGGGGTACAATATTACATTTTGTACCTTTACGCCCCTTAAAATAAAGAACTATCTCCAGGCAACATTTCCCATTGTTTTTGTGCTACAAAAATCATGACTCTTTGATTTAAGCTTGCTTTTTTTAAAAAGTTAAGATAACTTACAACTCGGTGATAAAGCATGTTTGACATCCAAATAGCGCACACAGGCATTTGAAATCAAGATGGCTTTTTTGGTTTATTTCTTTGCAAGGTAAGTGTAATTAATTATTTGAGAGAGACAGTTGCAGACCTTTTGGGATCCACTTGCCCACTGTCCCACCAGGCCAACTAGTTAGCAGGCAATTAGCTTAGGTTTTTATAGGAAAATTCAGTGTAAAACATTGGACACCATCAGACACCATTGTCTGTGTGTGTGTGTGTGTGTGTGTGTGTGTGTGAGAGAGAGAGAGAGAGAGAGAGAGAGAGAGAGAGAGAGAGAACAAACTTGTATTCTGTTTTATGGTGGTTATCTAGTTCTATATTTTTGTATTACTATTAAAAAGTAGCCAATGGCTGTACCTGAAATTCATCAAACAAATTGCAAAATGAGGCTCCAGGAATGGTAGATACTCTAAAATGGAAAAGCTCAGATCCCTGTTAAAAAGAGAAAAATACTTCTGGTATATAATAAACTGTATTGCCTTTACTTGTGTTTAATAAAATGTATTTGGAAAATTAAAACACAGCCTACAAACAATCTCCATTCCCACTAATAAAATTCAATTAATACTATGTTCAGCAAAGGATAAGTGGGATTCTCTAACCACTGCAGGAGTCTACGGTATACTATGTAGCTGTGGACAAGTTTACATAGAGACCACCAAATGTAGTGTCCAGACACATTTCAAAGAACATGAAAGGCACTGCAGACTAATACAACCAGAGAAATCAGATATAACAAAGCACTTGATAAACCAACCTAGACACTGAATATTATTTGAGAACACAGAAATGCTCGACCACTCTGACACCATCATGTCAGATTACACAGAGAAGACACTGAAATACACAAGGATGTGGCCAATTTCAACAGAAAGGAGGAAACAATGAAAATGAACGAAATCTGGATACCAGGATTAAAAAACACTGGAATCATGACAGTAAATAAAGAACACTACTCCAAAACAGGGGAATTCCAGACAGCAAACAACCAAGTGCCAGTTAACACATCCCAAACAAAGGATGGCTCTAGGCACAACAGACAAGTCACCTCCATTCAAATAATCCCACTGATGGATTTTGCAGCTGCAAGACTAATAAATGCTAATTCACACGCTTCAAACAGACAAGGGTTCTTTCTTCCACCCTGGACTTTTCACAGATACATATACACCCCACTTGCTTCACTAGCAACATAACCTCTGAAGATGCCAGCCACAGGGGCAGGCGAAACATCAGGAGGGATTGCTACTGGAACATGGCCATATGGCCCGAAAAACTCACAGCAATGCAAAATTGCAACTGTTGAAATTATATTTATGTGAAATAATGGGATTTGGTTAGAGACAAAATGGAAAAAGAACTGCATGGAAACTTCTAAATATCTGATTAAAACATAGAGCTGTTTTAGGGCCCTTCCAGACAGGATGGAATCACAGGGCCTGTCAAAACAATGCCTCAGGTAAAAGGAAATTAATGCAGAGTAAAACGGGTTTTCCCAGTTTACTGTGCATTAACTAAACACCTCTAAAGATTTGGACCTTCCGCAGTCTTGGGGATCAGTCCCCACAATTATCCTGCTTCTTTGGGCTCCCAAAATACTGGAGGAGTGGAATGACACACTGTATCACCTCCCAGACCCCCATTCTGCCCCCAAAACTTATCCAAGGGCCTGCTGGCAGTGCAGACCCATCTACAGTCTTCCTAATGTGAGAAAATGGCACATCAGCAGCTGGAGGGGGAAGGATTCCCCCCCATCCTGCTGTCATTTTCTCACAGTAAGTTTTGGGGGCAAAATGGCAGTGTGTGTGTGTGGGGGGTGGTGGTGGCTGGATGGAGTGTTAGCTAGCTACTAGGCTTGGTTTAGAACCCAAAAATCGGGATTCGAAAATCTAATGGGGGGATTTTTTTGATTAGTAATAGAAAGACTTACAAAAAATTTTCCAAAAATTTCTAAAATGTAACGTAATTACTAACGAAATTCGTTAGTAGTTCGTATGCCAGCGCACGCGCATTCCAGGTGGTTTTGGCCTACAACTCCCAGAAATCCAAACAGCTGGTAAACTGAAGGAGGGAGGGAAGGAGGGAGGGAAGGAGGGAAGGGGGGGTATTCTATTCTTGGAAGCAGCAAAAAAAGGGGGAGGAGCCCCTCGCTCCCTCGCTGCCTCTCTCGCGCCCGATCCTGAAGGAGTGAGGGCCCAAGTTTGCCCAGGCTGAGGGGAAAAGGAAGAGGCCTGAGGCTGTGAGGAATGGTGAGAGTTGAAGTTCAAAACACCTGGAGGGCTGAAGTTGGCCTGTGCGGTGGGGGAAGAGAGGAGGCAGAAGAGAAGGGAGGGGGGAAGCCACGAGGAGAGAGAGAGAGAGCGAGAGAGAGAGAGAAGGAGAGAGAGGGGGGAGGGAGGAGTGAGTTGAAGTCCAAAACATCTGGAGGGCTGAAGTTGGCCAGTCATGAAGCCTCTTCAAGGCTTGGCATGCTTTAGATCCTGGCAGGCAGGAGGGGGGCAGGGAGGGGGCCCCGTCCACTCTCCTCCCTGACAGGATCTAAAGCGCCAAGCCTTGATGCGCTTTAGATCCTGGCAGAGGAGGAGGAGCAGACGGGCCCCCCTGCCCCTCCTCCCCGCCCGGCTCTAAAGCGCACCAAGCCTTAATGCGCTTTAGATCCTGGCAGAGGAGGAGCGGACGGGCCCTCCCTGCCCCTCCTCCCTGCCAGGAGTTTGTTTGCATCTGATTGGCTAAAGGAAAGAAGGTGGTTTCATGGTACCACCTGGACTCCATTTGCCAATCAGAAACCACGTCGAGTAAGGGCAAAGAAGCCATCCGACGTCCTTACGACACTTACGCACCAGATACAAAAATGACTCGCCGCAAAGTGTCGTAAAACAAAGGGTACTTCCGGGATCGCTGCGGTGATGCGTATAAACTAGGAAGTCCCATTACATACGAATCCCTTCCGATTTCATTTAATTTTCATAACTTTTTTCTCATGCCTACTAGCTACCTCTCCCAGGAAAGCCCAAAGTTTGGGTTGGAGTCTAGAACCCAAGAGGAAGCGAGTTATTTTTAGCAATTTCCTCTCAGGTTTTAGCAAAGTCTAGAAGGGCCCCTAGATTTCTCTAAATATATGTTCTATTGCTTTGCTGGTTGCTGTTTCCTCTTCATTGACTTCTTCATTATTTTGAGGGACTGCAGCAATTTCTACAGTTCTTATAAAGACTTAAAAAACTAATTTGTTAATGTGACTCTATGATCTTAAGGGTAAATGTTCTTCTCGCATAATGTTTTTGTTGAAGTTGTAGTGCAAGACCCAATTTTACTGTTTGTTATAACATCATAACTATACAGAAGAACCAAAAGTAAGAAAGAAGAAGGAAAGAGACCATTTTGTTCCAATATTACTCTGAGGTTGTTAGTAAAATGTTGCAGCTGGTGCTGAGAATTGCCAGAAAACAGAACAGGATAGGATGTACATTCAGAGCTCCTAGTGGCGCAGTGGAACAAACCCTTATGACTGCAGGACTGCCAACCAACAGGTCAGTGGTTCAAATCCAGGGAGAGCGGGTTGAGCTCTCTCTGTCAGCTCCAGCTTCCCATGCAGGGACATGAGAAGTCTCCCACGAGGATGTTAAAACATTAAAAAAAACATCCTGGCATCCCCTGGACAACGTCTTTGTAGACGGCCAATTCTCTCACACCACAAGCTACTTGCAGTTTCTCAAGTCACTCCTGACACACACAAAAACACTCCCCACCAAAAAAAAAACCCCTTGAGAACTAGAGCTGCAAATATTGCAGCTTTCTGCCACAATTTTCAGAGTTTAAGATATTTGTACAATAGCTTTTCCACCATACTACTGACCCAGCTAAGGAGATATAGGTTCAAAAATGAAGGAAGTCAACAAAGAGACTGACTGTAAGGCACGAGAAACAGAATATTAGGGCCCACACAGAAGTGACATTTAACGTACTATTGCATTTAACCTACATTTGACAAATATAGATGCCAAGCCCCCATCATACCAGAAACAGTAAAAGTTTAATTCTTTCCTTTTGAAAATCCCAACAACATCAGCCTCATGCCCAGCGCACTATTAGCACTGGGACATACCTCAGCCAATTTTGGATACACTTCCTACAGAATATCAGCAATATAGTTAGGGTCTTGTCAGCAACGTGGTTAACAATCACATGTAATTAAATATCATAGAATTAAATGTCAGACATATAATGGGAGAATTGTGAACAGCAAACAAGTGTACAGAGGGCAATTTACGTTTTCCTCTATTCAACTGCATTACTATTTACTTTTTGAATAGATATAGACATAGAGACACACACACACATTTCCCTAATGCTAACTGCTGCATGACATAGTGATGCCATTTTCCTCAGCATAAGAAGTAGGAAAAAGTCTTAAATCTCATCACCTCCAATGCCTGGTATGTAATGTTTTTAAATAGCAATATTTTGAAAGGTACTTGAAGGACAAAGAATATTTTTAAAAGAGCAACAATATTGTGATACTGGCCTTCAGCACTCTTGTTTCCCCCCACAGTGGATGTCTTAGCAAACTGACATCATCTTTTACAGAAAGGATAAATAAGCATAATGGAATCTTGTCCCACATATAAAATCTTTGCATCTATAAAACTAAATATCAAGCAGGCATCCTATCCAATGTGCTGCCTTAGATTTCTTTTTTCTACATGGGAATGTATATAACGATGGAATCATTTTCTGAGTATGAGAAGTCCTATTAGTCCCAACAATCAAGGAAACGCCTGCAATCTTAAAAGCAATTTTACCGGCAGTATTTCAAATCTTATGTTTTTATTTCATATGAATATTTTTAAGGAGCTTTGGAGACTCAGATCAGAGATGTTCCAGGATTTTGGTATTAACATGTTGACCTTTCTAGCAAAAAACCTTATTTTATTAGAAACTTACCGTTATGCTTAGAATCAAGCCTTCTGGATTATACAACTCAGTGCCGAGAGAACGCTCCAAAAGTTTTTTCATTTTTTCCGTACTTGATGTTAAATTTGAAACTGGAATAGATTTAAACAAATATTTGGTTGGATTGGATGGCCCTTGTGGTCTCTTCCAACTCTGTCATGATTCTCTAAATCCTGCTTTTTTTTAAGTTATTGAATCCTAACAAAAAGACTAGACAAATATCTGTATTGTGGAAATTATACAGGTTGCATATTCCTTATCTAAAATTCTTGGAACCAGAAGTGTTTCAGATTTTGGAATCTGGAATATCTGTATTTGCATATATGTACAAAATAATATATTTTGGAGATGATAATGATAATAATAATAGATAATCTGATCAAAGGTGGTTCTACCAGAGTCTGAATTAGCAGGTGGCTGTGAAAATGAAAAACTACCCAAAAAAAACCCAGCTACAAATGCATTCTGGAAAGATCTGTGGGAAACAGAAAAAGGTTACGACAAAAAAGCTGAGTCGATAAAAGACTTTGAAAATAATTTTTCAGAGAACAAAATGAGAACTTTGGAAATAACAGAAGAAATTATCACTAAAAGAGTGAAGAAAGTCAAGAACTGGACATCACCTAGCAATGATGAACTGCATGGATTTTGGATTAAATATCTGATTAGCCTGCACTCTAAAATGGCCAAACAATTCAATGAAGTGCTGCAAACATCAGCAAATGGAGAACAACTGAGGAGACTTTGATACAGAAAGGGATAATTATCCCAGCAAAAGGGATAATACCAGGAAACTACAGACCAATAACATGTCTGCCTCCAATGTTCAAACTGCTGACAGGCATAATAACTGATGAAATCCAGGATCACTTGGAGGCAAATAGCACCTTGCCAGTAGAATATAAAGGTAATAAAAGAAGAAGTAGGGGCATAAAATATCAGCTTCTGATTGACAAAATGATACTGGAGAATTGCAAAAGCTGCAAAACAAACCTCTATACAACTTGGGATTGATTACACAAAAGCATTTAACTCACTGCCACATAGATGGATCATGAAATGTCTGGATGTCATCAGGGTTTGTGAAAATATTAGCAAGTTCATTGAAAATGCAATGAAACAACGGAAAACTGAGCAATGAAAGCTATGAAACTGTTAACATCAACAGAGGAATTTTCCAGGGTGACTCACTGTCACCACTGTTGTTCATCATTGCAATGATGCCACTTTCAGTAACTCTACAGAAAACAAACCTGGGCTACCAAACAGCAAGAAATACACCAAAAATCTCTGACTTGCTGTACATGGATGATCTAAAGCTTTATGGAAAATCAAAAACTGAAATCCAGTCACTGACCAACACAGTCAGAATCTTCAGCATGACATTAGCATGGAGTTTGGCCTCAACAAATGCACCACAGTAGCATTAAAGAAAGGGAAAATTACTCACAGCGAGGGCATAGAGATGCCAAATGGATAAACCATAAAGTGCAATCAGCCTAAAACCTATAAATAGCTGGGTATGCTACAGCTGGAAAATATCAAGCATGGACATGTGAAAAATGTGGTCAGCAAAGAATAGGGTTAGAAAAATTCTGAAGAGCAAATTAAATGGTGGAAATACGATCAAGGCTATCAACACCTGGGCCATTCTCACCATCAGCTACACTGCTATTATTGTGAACTGGATCCAAGCAGAGCTGGATGATCTGGATAGAAAAACAAGAAAACTGATAAC
Organism: Anolis apletophallus; assembly: GCA_030556195.1. Lineage (NCBI taxonomy): Eukaryota > Metazoa > Chordata > Lepidosauria > Squamata > Anolidae > Anolis > Anolis apletophallus. The sequence goes on along the minus strand of JARBWK010000002.1, from coordinate 11,751,187 downwards.
AATCCATGACACCCACTGAGTGATGTCGACAGACTTTTCCTGCCCAGAAAATCAGGAGGCAGAGGGCTTCTGCAAGTGAAACACACAGTAGAGGAAGAGAAACATGCACTGGCAGATTATGTGAAAGACTGTCAAGAACCAACATTGATGGAAGTCAATAAAAGAAAACTGCTTAAAGTGCAAAAGAAAAAGGATAAATACTGTAGAAATACAATGCAGAGCGGAAGAGAAAACTGACAAAAGAAGGCTCCCCATAGACAGTTACTGGGAAAAATTGAGAACAAAATTGACAAAGAAAAACATAGATGTGTGTCAGAGCTGGAGGTTCCTAGCCTTGGGGAGGCTCAGAGAACTCCCAGTCTGCCTTAACATGAAGGAGGCTTGACGCTGGACCTTGGGAAATTCCTGGGGATGATGTAATCTCCTGGGAGCAGTGCTGAGTCAGGACGGCTGTGACGCAACCTCTTCCGGACAGTGGACACTGACTTGCATATTGCTGGCTCAGCAGGGATATGATGTTATGTCAACCCCTGTGCATTTTACTCAATTAGATGGGTCTTTCATTGAGGGAGGACCTTTTCCGCTAAGTACGAAGGGGTTAAAAGGCCGAGTGGGCCCTTGGGAGGGAGAGAGAGATTTTGTGGTGGCTCCCATTAAAGGGCATAAAGTGGTGTTAGGGATGCCTTGGTTGGAACAGGCTAATCCCAAAATTGATTGGAAATCTGGATTGTTAAAATGTAATCTCCTGGGAGCAGTGCTGAGTCAGGACGGATGTGACGCAACCTCTTCCGGACAGTGGACACTGACTTGCATATTGCTGGTTCAGCAGGGATATGATGTAATATCCACTGGACAGTAGGACTGCTGAGTCAGAGAGAGCATGATGCAACCTTTCCCGGACATTGCAGGGGAAGGGAGGAGGGGGTTGGGTATAAAAGGTGTCTTTGGGTGATGGGACACTGCTTTGGCTTTATAGGTGTTGTACCTTCAATAAATCTCGTTGGATCGGACTACAGACTGTGCGTGATCTTTACAGAAAATTGGAGTGGCCTCACAGATGGAACTTTGAAAAAGAAGACGGAGTGCCTTATTCTTGCAGAACAAGAACAAGCAATTAGAACAAATGCCAACAATATCAGAATTGAAAAGTTGACAACAGATCCCAAGTGTAGACTCTGCAAGGAAGCAGAAAAACTATGGATCACATACTCAGTTGCTGCAAGAAGATCAAACAGACAGATTACAAGCAGAGACATGATACCATTGCTCAGAATATCCACTGAAACTTGTACCACAAATACCATCTGCCTGTGACAAAGAACTGATGGGATTACAAGCCTGAAAAGGCTAAAGAAAATGAACACGTCAAACTACTCCGGACTTCCGAATTCAGAGTTTTAGAGCATAATATTCCTGACCTCACAATTGTGTTAAAAACCAAAGTACGGATCATCAATGTTGTAATTGCAGGTGACAGAAGAACCGACGAGAAACAGCTGGAAAAGCTGACATGATATGAGAATTTAAAGATCGAACTGCAAAGACTCTGGCGCAAGCCAGTAAAGGTGGTTCTAGTGGTGATGGGCACACTGAGTGCAGTGCCTAAAGACCTTGGCAAACACTTGAAAACAATCAGCACTGACAAAATTATCATTTCTCAGCTGTAAAAGGCCATCCTACTCAAATCTGCCCACATTATTCGCCGATACATCACATAGTCATAGACATTTGGAAAGTGTCCAACATGTGATCCAATACAACAGCCAGCTTAGTGATCTTCTTAGCTGTGTAATAATCTTGTTATGTATCAAATAATTATCTTGGCTTTACTTCGCAAACGAAGATTCAGGAAGGACTCATCCCATGCTTTCTACAAGTGCATTGATGACTAGTTGGATGTGTCCTTTGAGCCTGTGCAATGGATTTTTCTGGTGGAGCGCAGCGTGCACAGAACTGGCCTCACCCTTTAAACCAAAGGTTCGTCTGCCGGGGCCTAGCAAGCTGGGACGGTGGCAGCGAGGTCCTCAGGTCGTAGGTTTGGTTTGAGTTTCCTTCTCTAGATGGTTGACCTTACAGGGTTAGATGAGCACCATCTGCCTGGGTTTGAAATCAGAGTTTTCCTTCTCTTAGGATGGTTGCCAAAAGGCTAGAGAGACCATCCTGCCCGTTGACACTCTTTGTCAGACCCTTCGGTTGTGACCTGTCTGGCATGGGAGGCCCTACCGGTGGCTATTATGCCACCGCCAGCATAGCTCACAACTTCATTAGGGTACACAAGCCTCTCCCCCACAACAAGGGGGCGCCAACGGAAGGACAAATAATTATAATTATACTTTATTTCTAGACCTCCTTCTTTCCCTGTAGGGACTCAGAGCGATTTGCATACATATAAAACAGTTGAACATTTAATGCCATGCAAAAAAATCACATAACAATCAAAAAATAAAAACAAACTGGGTTGTTGTAGGTTTTTCGGGCTATATGGTCATGTTCTAGAAGCATTCTCTCCTGACATTTTGCCTGCATCTATGGCAAGCATCCTCAGAGGTTGTGAGCCCAAAAAACCTACAACAACCTAGTGAATCTGGCCATGAAAGCTTTCAACAATACATACAAACAAACATTCATAAACTTATTATCAGAAAAGTATTAAAGTTGACATAATAAAAATACAAATACACAAATAAAACATATTTACACTAATAAAACGTAATTGCACAGAAACAGCGCTGTAGCCAGGATATTGATTTGGGAGGGGCTGAGTTTGATTGGGGGGCTGAGTCTGAGTGAGGGCGGGTCTACCCTAGCAAACCTTTTGTATTGTTATCCCAGCATGGTGATCAGACCATGATATGAATAAGCATAACAGTTTAAATAATAATCCAGTAAGGCCTTCTCGCGGAACACCCTGAGAATTTTGTGGGGGGGGGGGGGGGGAGTGAAGCCACTCCCCTGGCTACATGCCTGCACAGAAACATGTATCCTAAAACATTAAACTACTACTAGAGTTTAAAAGGTGCCTAACGGAAATGATAATTTAAGTATAGCCCGTAGTAGCCATATCGGCTATAAATGCTAACTGTAGCAGCCATAAATTGCTAAGTGCTAGTCCTCCGCCTCTACATATGCAGAGGCACATGAATGTGTTTTCAGTCGTTTTTTGAAGGGGAGAAGGGCGGGAGCCATTTTTATGTCTTTAGGAAGGGAGTTCCAGAGATGGGGAGCGGATGGAAACCAAGTGAAAATGTACAATTCATTTATATTTCTTTTTCTAAATTTGAACAATTGTATTCCAGAAATTACATTTTTGATCAAGATAAAATGCAATACAATGGCATTAATGCTACCCATCCATTTGATTTGATTTGATTTATTCGGCTTTTATGCCGCCACTCCCAAACAGGCTCGGGGCGGCTCACAACCAAAGGCAACAATATAAAACAAATACAGCATAGAAGACAAAAGATAAAAACATCGTTAAAACTACAGTATACAGCATTTAAGACAATTAAAAACAGTTTAGCATCAGTAGCACGACCAGCCAGGGTGCAACCCACTAGGCCTGCACCTGAAAGGCGAGCCGGAAGAGATGGGTTTTACACGCCCGCCTGAACGGGAGCAGGTCATGGATGTCCATCTCCCTTCTCCTCCCCTAAAATCTACACTTATATATACATAAACACATAAATTAGTGCCTGCAATAATTGTTCTCCATTTTACTATTCCCTCCTCCTACCCATCCCATTGCAGTGACCTGTCCCTTGAGTCAAAGATATTCCCATGTCTTCCCAATGTTCCTCCTTCCCAGTGAACCATCCTTAGATTCTTCCTTCTAATACAACAGTCATTATCTAAAATTTCTAAGTAAAGATTCTAATAGAGAGAAATCAAATTATGAGGCCTACTCCAGAATGTTTCTCTCTTTCCTTCTTTCCACAAAATTCTGAAAGAGTTTCTCTTCCTTACCAAAGTTTTTCTCTATTTCCTCCCAATTCATCATTACCAATTTATCCACTTCCCTCATTCCAAAAACGTTCAGGATCCGTCCCGTCCCCCCCCCCCTCGCTATAAGTCTTTGTCCCTTTGTCTTCCTCTCCCCTTTTCTCTGATCTTGCATCTGGTCGTTCTTCTCTTATTGCATCTGTTTGGTTTATCTTTTCCAAATTGGTTATTTTGGTGAAATTCTTTGGCCTTTGTCATTGAGTCTAGTACATATCCCTCTTTAAAGTGTAGTGCCATTAATGTAAATGATCCTATTAGGCTTTTTTTTTAGTTCTCTCAAATTTTCTTCTAAAATTCTTGTTCGCCCTTCAGATTTTTGTACTTGATGCATTTTTCATGTTTGTACTCATCTGGGTAAGTGATTCTTTTACTTCTTTTAATGCTGTCTTTACTCCGTCTTTAATTTCTTCTCTTATCTGAATTATTTGATCTCTCATTGTTTGGATCTCTTCCAAAATTTAAATTTTTGTCCATGAAACAGTGTTTGTATAGATTGAACCATCAGAAAGCAAAGGTGCTATCTTAGTTACCCATATGAATATTTTTGGATTTCAGAATATTTCAGATTTCCAGATAAGCTATTTCAAGAGTAAACCTGAAATAACAAATTCCACTTTTCACTGTAGAGATTGTTCCTTTCCTTGTAAAAAGAGTTTATTGTACTGCCAGCCCTCATCCCAAACTCCCACAGCATTATAATGCTCTGATGTTACAATTATGGGTAACAGTGTTTTTCAGACAGGAAGTGGATACTTCTGAACCTTTTCTATTCCTTACCAGCAACTCTCCAGTTTGTTCTATTGTTGACTTCTACAATTGTGATAAAATAAGGAGACGTCAGGTTCTGAGATCTACCCTCATCCTCCACAGTAAAATAGAGTGGAAGTCTTAATACTGGAAATTTCATTCGCACAGCCTAAAAATTAAGGTTAAAAAGGCAAGATTTGTAATAAAACAATGTTACCAAAATGGTTATCACCTTTATGAGCATGGTTCCTGTAATGCATGAATTTCAGTGAGATGTCATGAATTTAAGTTCATATATAATTCGGATTAATTTTGCTGGAGAGGAGGATAATGCAACATTTTGGAAAAAAGTGATTCTCTTTCTAGAGAGGCCTCAATGATGCATCTGTTCTAGGGCTGTCTTTCCATTGGACAGAGAACAAATTTAAACTAGCATCTCTCTGCAGAAGGTAGCAATTCCTACATTCCAAAGGAATGCGGACTCCTAAGGGTAGGTCTAAGGGTTTAGTTTCCTATTTAAGAACTAGTGAGAAATGAAAGGAGGCTGTTTAAAAACAGTCTGAGTGTTCCTTCACCAAGCCGGAGGTCCCATATCAGAGCCACAGCAGTGAATCAAGGGAAACCAGAGTTTCTATTGGAAGTAATTCTAAAGTCAGAACAATCTCCCAGTTCTTCTGAATAAGGAACATCTGCTTCAGCACCTACCTCTGTTAAGAAAATAGCCGGGAGTTGCTTCTGACGTGGAAGAATGCACCTCAAACTTTTATTGTGTCCCAAAGAGTATCTATTGAACTGATCCTTACTCCGGGTGAAGCCCCATAGCTCCAAGGGGGCAGGCACACTAGTGAGTCACACCCTTCATTCATTCGTCCAGGCAGCAGTGCAGGCGAGTGAATGAAGGGTGTGACTATGATGCAAGGAACAGAAAAAAAAACCTCCCAATTTTCCCACCCCCAAAATGGGGGTGTGACGATTATATAGTGGCAACTATTATGCAAGGAAATATGGTAGTATTTCTAACCACTTTCTAACACCTCTTGAAAACAGTACTTACATTCTGAGACATCACTTAATCTCCCAAGTGGCAAGATGCAGAGGGAGGATGGTAGCCCAAAGGCCCCTCCAAGGATTTATATTCCATGGGCTGAGCCCCAAAGCCTTGGCTAGCCATCACTCGCACAGGCGACATGGCTGCCTTGAGCCTCCCCACTCCTGAGGGAGTCAAAAGCATGGCAGGGATCGCTGCAACATCCACTGCCTGCTGGGGTAAATGGGGCAGGGAAAGCATGGGCAGTGTGAGAAAGCTATCCTCCAAAGATAGAAACAGCTGAGATGCTAGGCTGCAACCTAAAACAGAGAACCCCCACCAAACTGTTTAACAAGTGCTGTTTCTTTCCTACTGACATTGCTGTTTCTTTCTTATGCACTGTGCATGCACGGGTGCCATTAACGCAGCCATTACAAATTTCGTTAATTTTAAAGAATTAATTTCAAAGTATTTGCAGAAATGTTTGGAAGTCCACCGAAATAGAAGCGCTAGCGTCCCCTACATATGCAGCGAGTTTTGAGCCATTTCTTTTTGGATCAACCAGGCCTACTTTCTATCTCTCTGACACCAGGTGAACATCGTTTTTATTCACCAAATGTCATTGCTTATTATATTAGAGTATAATTGTCATTTTTTTTAAAAAAATACATAATTTTGTATATATATACATTTTTTTCAAATTTTGTAGAATGTAGTTCTCACCTTCTCTTTACAATCTGAAAAGGCTACAGAAAATGACACCCTCATATTTGAAGTACATTTGCAAGCATCTCGCGTTGTCTTGTTAGCACATTGCTTATACTTTCCAGTAGCCTGTGGGGAGAATATGCAAAATAAATGTGTTTCTTTTTCTTTTTCTTATTCAGAAATATTTAAAATAAAGGATAAATACACAATGAAATTTTCTGTTTTGTTTACACAGTAGAAATAACAGTACAAACAATATTTTATTTTAACTAATACCCAAGCTAAACATGATTTGACCTCTGAGTAAACAGTAGTTTCAAAATATGTACATACGTTTCATACGTACACCATTTAAAACCGTCCTAGTCATCTGTGTCTAATCTAATTGGCCTGGTAATCTTTCCTATTGCTGCTTTATCATCCTGTCCCAAAAGCTTGGCCCCACAGCCAAGTTTTTACCATCCTTCTGAAGGACAGGAGGGAGGGGGCCGATCTAACCTCACCAGGAAGGGAGTTCCAAAGCCGGAGGGCAATCACCGAGAAGGCCCTGTCTCTCGTCCCAACCAATCACGTCTGTGACAATGGCGGGACAGAGAGCAGGACCACCCCGGAGGATCTTAATTTCCCCAATGGTTCATAGGGGGAGATGTGTTTGGACAGGTCAATTGGGCCGGGGCCGTTTAGGGCTTTATAGGCCAAAGTCAGCACTTTGAATTGTGCCCAGTAGCAAACTGGCAGCCAGTGGAGCTGGCGTAACATGGGTGTTGTGTGCTCCCTGTATGCCGCCCCAGTTATTAACCTGGCCGCCTCTCGTTGGACTATTTGAAGCTTCTGAGCAGTCTTCAAAGGAAACCCTATGTAGAGAGCATTGCAGTAGTGTATTTATTTATTATTTATTTCGGGATTTTACCCCGCTCTTCTCAACCCCCAAGGGGGGACTCAGAGCGGCTTACAGTACGGCACAATTCGATGCCCACATAATAACAATATAAACCCCAAAACACTTCAACAATTAAAATACATTAAAATACATTAAAATACAACTACATTAGCACCATACACATTCACTCTGGATTAAAACAATGTTCAGTCCATAAAAACATTGGCCATAATCACCCACTTTCATTAAAAACCAATCTAAAATGCTGCCTTGTGCTGGTGTACGAATGCCTGGTCCCACAGCCAGGATTTTACTTTTTTCCTGAAGGCCAGGAGGGATGTGGTGGATCGTACATCAATAGGAAGCGCATTCCACAGGCGGGGAGCCACCACCGAGAAGGCCCTATCCCTCGTCCCCACCAGCCTCATCTGAGACGTAGGCGGGAGCGAGAGCAGGGCCTCCCCGGATGATCTTAGATTACGAGGTGGGACATAGCGGCTGATGCGTTCGGACAAGTAAGCTGGGCCAGAACCGTATAGAGCTTTAAAGGTCAAAACCAGCACTTTGAATTGAGCCCGGAATTGGACAGGCAGCCAGTGGAGCTGACACAACAGGGGGGTGGTATGCTCCCTGTATGTAGCTCCCGTTAGCAATCTGGCTGCCGCCCGCTGGACTAATTGCAATTTCCTAACTGTCTTCAAAGGCAGCCCCACGTAGAGTGCGTTGCAGTAATCTATTCGGGATGTGACCAGAGCATGGACGACCGTAGCCAGATCAGACTTCCCAAGGTACGGGCGCAGCTGGCGCACGAGTCTTAACTGTGCAAAAGCCCCCGGCCACCGCTGAGACCTGGGGTTCCAGGCTCAGCGATGAATCCAGGATCACTCCCAAGCTGCGAACCTGCGTCTTCAGGGGAGTGTAACCCCATCCAACACAGGCTGTAACCCTATGCCCTGTTCGGCCTTGCGACTGACCAGGAGGACCTCTGTCTTGTCTGGGTTTAGTTTCAATTTGCTAGCCCTCATCCAGTCCGACACAGCGGCCAGCCACCGGTTCAAAGGTCTGGACAGCCTCCTTGGTGACAGGTGGGAAGGAGTGACAGATCTGGACGTCATCTGCGTACAGATAACACCTTACTCCAAAACTCCGAATGATCTCTCCCAGCGGTTTCATGTAGATGTTGAATAACATCGGGGGGACAGAACTGAACCCTGAGGGACTCCACAGGACAACGGCTGTGGAGCCGAACAGGTGTCACCCAATGACACCTTCTGGGTACGACCTTCCAGGAAGGATTGGAGCCACTGCAGAGCAGTATCCCCCAAGCCCCATGTCTGCAAGGCGACCCAGAAGGATACCGTGGTCAACGGTATCGAAAAAAGCCGCTGAGAGGTCCAGCAGAACCAACAGGGACACACTCCCCTGTCGAGTTCCCGGCGTAGATCATCTACCAAGGCGACCAAGGCTGTTTCAGTACCATGTCCCGGCCTAAAGCCAGACTGTGCCGGATCAAGATAATCAGTGTCTACCAAGAACCCCTGGAGTTGCGAAGCCACCACACGTTCCATGACTTTGCCCAAATAGGGGAGATTGGAAACTGGCCGATAGTTCACTAATTGAGTGGGATCCAGTGATGGTTTTTTCAACAGCGGTTTTATAACAGCTTGCTTTAAGCTGGCTGGAATTTTGCCCTCCTGTAAGGAGGCATTAACCACCACCTTCACCCACTCTGCCAAACCCCCCTCTGGCTTCCTTTATCAGCCAGGATGGGCAGGGGTCTAGGATGCATGTAGTGGGCCTCGCCTCTCCAAGGATCTTGTCCACATCCTCGAGCTGAACCAATTGAAACGAATCCATTAAAACCGGACAAGCAGATGCTCTTGTCACATCCTCAGAGACTGCCGTTAAAGTGGTATCGAAATCGGAACGGATCAGCGCCACTTTATCCGCGAAGGCCTTAGCAAATTCTTCACAGCGTACCACCGAGCCGTCAGGGATCTCGCACTGTGGCGGATTTAAAAGACCCCTAACAACTTGGAACAGTTCCGCTGGGCGGTTCTTCGTGGCGGCCACCTTGGCCGCGATAGATGTTTTTTGTGCGGCTTTTGTTGCTGCGCCATAAGTCCTCAAAAAGGGGACCAGGCACGCACGAGCTGATCTGCTCCGCTTCCGACGCCACACGCACTCTAGCCTCCTCTTTTTTCGCTTCATTGCTCAGTAAACCAAGGAGCTGGTTTAGCTCGGTTACTCAACCGAGTCTATCCTGGATGTAACGAGAGCGTGGACCACCGTGGCCAAGTCTGACTTCCCAAGGTATGGGCGCAGCTGGCACACAAGTTTTAACTGTGTGAAAGCTCCCCTGGCCACCACTGTAACCTAGGATTCCAGGTTCAGTGATTAGTCCAGGAGGACCCCCAAGCTGCGAACCTGTGCCTTCAAGGGGAGTGTGACCCCATCCAGCATATAACCCTATACCCTGTTCGGCCTTGCGACTGACCAGGAGGACCTCTGTCTTGTTGGGATTCAACTTCAATTTGCTTGCCCTCATCCAGACCGTCACAGTGGCCAGGCACCAGTTCAGGACTTGGACAGCCTCCTTAGCATTTGGTGGAAATGAGTGATAGAGTTGGACATCATCTGCGTACAGATGGCATCGGACTCCAAAACTCCTGATGATCTCACCCAATGGCTTCATGTAGATGTTAAACATGGGGGATAATACTGAGCCCTGCGGTACCTCACATGACAAAGGCTGTGGGGCCGAACAGGAGTCCCCCAACAAGACCTTATAGGAGTAGCCAATAGATTATTAAACCATGATTATCTGAGCATTCTGCGATGTCCCTTGAAGAATTGTATGAATACATATAACATTTGTTTTTGCATGGAAGACCAACAGAGGTAAAGTCTGTAGAAGATGACAGCAGGTTGAATAGGCTTTGAGCCAAATTATATTAGGACAGAATGCATGCAAAACTTTGGGTCCCACAGAAATGATATATGGTAGGTGAATAACAAAATTATTATTTTTATGAGATCTCTTTTGACTACATAATTTTGATTGCGCATAAGTATACAATAAGAATGTGTGATAAGCAGTTTTCTAGGACAATCTTTTTAAAATGCCTGCAATCAAATGTTTTACAGCAATAGTTATTCTTACTTACTTTTGATCCTGCAAAATAGTCTCGCATTCTGGGCTTGCTAGGGTCAACATTATAAAAATTTTCTGTGAGTGGAACAGCTATTCCCAGGACAGAAGGTGGTCTGTAGTTCACCTACATGAAAGGGAAAACTGATTGAAAAAAAATCACTGATGCTCTGCTTTATAACTTTTTTCTAACTTCAATGGATTTTAGCAAAATAACTCTTATTTAACTGATGCTTAAAATGTCTGCCAGAGTTTACTTTCAGGCTTAGAGTATCTTTCACATGCCACATCTGGGATATTCTTATTATCAGCTTGAAAGCTAAACTTGCACATTTGTTTGGGTTACAGTAAAACATAGAATTCCCTTGTGGGCGGCAAAACATAGAAGTTTTGCCACAAGCTCTACAATTACTATGATAACCTCTTTTCTAGCCACTTATTGTTTTTGTAAACTGTGTTATGTATATAGTTATATGGTGGCATAAAATACTTAAAATGAATCAATATTTTCTGTAAGCTGTAATGCATGGGTGGGGGTAGAAAAAATGTGTGTGATGTGCTGTCGATGGCTTTCATGGCCAAAATCCTTCTTAAGCAATGATCTATTTGGGTTGCTGTGAGTTTTCTGGGCTGTATGGCCATGTTCCAGAAGCATTCTCTCCTGACGTTTCACCCACATCTATGGCAGGCAAAACATCAGGAAAGAATGCTTCTGGAACATGACCATACAGCCTGGAAAACGCACAGCAACCCAATGGGTTTGAATCATCATTCAAGGGGCAGTCAGTCAGTTCTATAAAAGTCATCATGTCAGCAAGTCAACCTAATTTACAAAGGCCTGATCCCATAGCCAAGATTTTACTTGTTTCTGGAAGGTCAAGAGAGATGCAGCAGATCTAATTTCACTTGGGAGTTCCATAGCCGAGGGGCCACCACAGAGAGGACCCTGTCCCTTGTCCCCATCAGATGCGATTGCGACAATGGGGGGACAACGAGCAGGGTTTCCCCGGATGATCTTAGGGCCCTAGGTGGATCGTAGCGGGATATACGTTCAGACAGGTAAACTGGGCCGGAACCGTTCAGGGCTATATAGGCCAAAACCAGCACTTTGAATTGTGCTCGGAAGTTGATAGGCAGCCAGTGGGGTTGGCGTATCAAGGGCGTTGTGCGCTCCCTGTACCCAGCCCTGGTAAGCAACCTGGCTGTCGAACACTGGACTAGTTGAAGCTTCTGGGCAGTCTTCAGAGGCAACCCCACGTAGTGTGTGTTGCAATAGTCTATTCGGGATGTAACCAGAGCGTGGACTACCGTGGCCAAGTCAGACTTCCCAAGGTACGAGCGCAGCTGGTGCACAAGTTTTAACTGTGCAAAAGCTCTCCCAGCTACCACCGAAACCTGGGGTTCCAGGCTCAGCTATGAGTCCAGGATCACTCCCAAGCTGCAAACCTGTGCCTTCTGGGGGAGTGTAACCCCATCAAGCACAGGCTGTAACCCTATGCCCTGTTTGGCCTTGCGACTGACCAGGAGGACCTCTGTCTTGTCTGGATTAAGTTTCAATTTATTCGCTCTCATCCAGTCCATTACAGCTGCTAAACACCAGTTTAGGACTTGAACAGCCTCCTTACTATCAGGTGGGAAGGAGTGACATAGCTGGACATCATCCGCATACAGATGACACCGCACCCCGAACCTTTGGATGATCTCCCCCAACGGCTTCATGTAGATGTTAAACAACATAGGGGACAGTACTGAATCCTGGGGGCTCCACAGTACAATGGCCGTGAGGTCAAGCAGGTGTCCTCTAACAACGCCTTCTGGGAACGACTCTCGAGGAAGGACTGGAGCCACTGCAAAGCAGTACCTCCAAGGCCCATTCCTGTGACACGTCCCAGAAGGATACCGTGGTCGATGGTACCGAAGTCTGATGAGAGGTCCAGCAGAACCAACAGGGGTCTAGTTCCCGGAGTAGATCATCCACTAAGGCAACCAAGGCTGTCTCAGTACCGTGTCCCGGCCTAAAGCCAAACTGCGCCGCTTCTAGATAATCCGTGTCTTCCAAGAATCCCTGGAGTTGCGAGGCCACCACATTCCAGGACATTGCCCAAAAATGGAGGATTGGAAACAGGCTGATAGTTGTCCAATTGAGTGGGGTCCAGTGTTTTTTTCAACAGAAGTTTTATTATAGCTTGTTTTAAGCTCACTGGAATCTTGCCTTCCTGAAGGGAGGCATTGATCACCAACTTCACCCACTCGGCCAATCCCCCTCTGGCCTCCTTCAGAAGCTAGGATGGTCAGGGGTCCAGGATGCATGTGGTTTCTGTCGCTCCTCCAGAATCTTGTCCACATCCTCGAGCTGAGCCAATTGAAACAAATCCATCAAAACTGGACAAGCAGGTGCTCTTGTTACATCCTCCGAGACTGCCGTTAACATGGTGTCAAAGCCTGAGCGGATCGAAGCAACTTTGTCTGCAAAGAACTGAGCAAATGCTTCACAGCGGGCTGCCGAGTCAACAGGGGACCCGTCCTGCAAGGCGGGGCTCAACAACCCTCTGACTACTTGAAACAGCTCTGCCGGACGGTTCTGCACAGACGCAATATTGATCACAAAGAAATAATTTTTTGCGGCTTCTATTGCCGCGTCATATACCCTTAGGTAGAGGTATAGCCGTGCTCGGTTAGACTCGCTAATATTTTTCCGCCACACGCACTTTAGTCTCCTCTTTGTTTGCTTCATCGCTGCCAACTCCTCAGTAAACCAAGGAGATGGTTTAGCTTGGCTACTTAAGAGGGGACTTTCTGGAGCTGTCGTGTCTATTGCCCTGGCCAGTTCCCCATTCCAGAGGGTGACCAGAGTGTCAACAGGATCACCTACCGAGGTGGCAGGAAACTCCCCAAGAGCTGTCAGGAATTCATCCGGATCCATAAGCCTCCTGGGGCAGACCATCTTAATTGGTCTTCCACCCCTACAGAGTTTAGGGAGTGCAGTGAGTCTAAATCTGATCAGGTGATGGTCAGTCCATTTATTTATTTACTTACTATATTTCTATACCGCCCCTCTCAGCCCGAAAGAGACTCAAGGCGATTTATGCAACAGAGGCAATAGAGTGATGATCAGCTTCTCAACACCGCCATCTTCATCCCATCCCTGGCAGAAAACCAAGTCTAATGTGTGTCCAACACAGTGTGTAGGGCCAGTTACTATTTGGGACAGCCTCATGGTTGCCATGGAAGACGTGAAGTCCTGAGACACTACCGAAATATCTGCATGGACATCAATGTTTTTCCATTAACAGACCTGGCGTTCAACAGCACCACCCTCAATCTAGAGGGGCTGCCATCCCCAGTACTCAGTTTAACCATGTCAGGAGCACAATTTAGAGTTTTTAGTATATTATTTCAAATTTTTGGCTGAATTAATTGTTTAGGTCTCCCTTTCCCATATCTTCCTTTCCCTACCATCACTTCTATGGGGGGGGGGGGGGGTCTGACAAATGGAACTCCCCCCAATTCTTGCCCCCTTCCTTCCCCACCCTCATCCCCTGGCTCAGATGTTAAGGAATGATGTGCAATTACAGTTTCAAAGGTTTCTCCCACTCTGCTTCCTATTATCCCGTATATATTTCATCCCTCCCGCCTCCCATCACCCCCTTGGCCATTATGCAAAGACTTTATAACTATAGGTGCAAGACATAAAATGCAAAAATTGGTTTAAAGTGCCACAGGAATAGCAGCATGGGTATCATAAGCAGCATATGTATAAAGTGCCGGGAGAGTGCAGTATAAAGTGCAGGGAGAGAGTTTGTGTATGAGAGAGGAAAATGAGGTAGTTAGTATAAAGTGCAAAGGAGGTCAAAATTGGGGGTTTAAACTAGGGACCAGGCTTAACAGCAAAATCAGTTATAATAGCAGCTTAATAACAGAATAATAGCAGCAACAGGATTAGATCAATAAGGTCTATAGTTGATGAAGTAATACAATAATAATGTCCATTTGAGTTGGTCAAAGTTCTTAATGGCAGCGATGGAGCAGTGCTGGAAGAGTTCCACCGGCCCAGGACCCAAACAACTGCCCACCAAGAGAGACCTGTGGAAAACCAGCCAGCAACAATTTGGAAACACAGTCATCGCAATCCCGCCCCAGCAAATCAATCCCCCACAATAGCTACCAGTGACCAGAAGCAAATGGTTATAATCCTTGTTGAACTAACAGAAATGGATGGGTCCAAATAAGGTCAGATTGGAAGCTAGATATGCCACTAAGATGGCGTACTTCAGTGTTGGCAACAAGATGGCGGCACCCAGAAGGCCCCTCTTCTCCTCTCATCTGCGTCCGCTTCCCGATGATGGATGGTAGCAGCGTTAGCAACACTGAGGCTTCTGGTTCGGCAAGGCTGTCTAGGGCTGCTCCCTGGTTTTTCACTTCTGCCACTGAGAACAGGCAGCGCTTAAAGGGTCAAATGACCCACCCCCAGCAGCAACTGCCCTCAAATGGTAGTCACAGCAGGCAGCAGGAAGGCTGATGTACGTAGAAACTCTTACCTTCTGGACTGTTTCTGCTACTGAGAGCAGGCAGCTCTTAAATGGTCCAATGACTCACCCCAACAGGTATTATTGTTATTATTATATCAATTCCACAAATCACACTTATGTTAGCTGGACTCTAATGTCTTGTTTGTTGACTTGGCCTTGAAATTATGCATTCTGAGGTGGTATATTACATCACTCCATCTTTGCCCTTTGCCTGCCTAGAGCTTTTAGGAAAGATTAGCAATGAAATGAACCATCTGACGTACAAAGTTCCTTACCGGCAGGTTCATTAAAAGTTTAGCACCTTCTGTGATATTGTGCTTATAGATAGATCCATTAGATAGCCAATCCTCATCAGTGATTTTAACAGGCAGAAGATAGTGCATTGTTTTAAGATAGGAGCAGGAATTCTTCATAGTTAAGACTATAGTTGTGACATCACAAATAAGGGATGCATATCTAATTAGCACAGCGATGGAGGTTCTACCCTAGGGATATTTATTAAAAGCATAAAATTAAGTTATTTCCAACATGAATGAACAATTAGCCCTGCCTCCCCCCGCACATCACCACACAGATTAAAATAATACCTTAATGCTGATTTGACCACATTGTATACATGTATATGAAAAATATATCAGGGAAAGTTCCATATACCCTTTTTCTTTGAGATAATTCAAAACGTATTTCACAAATATCTCATCCATGTAAGTATCTTAATATATTTGTCTACTACACTACTACATACTTACCTATGCAAGACAACAGTCTTAATGCAACTCAATTTAGCTGTGAAATGGTCTCAGTGGTATCAATTAAATAAGAAAGGGTTTATATATATATATATATATATATAGAGAGAGAGAGAGAGAGAGAGAGAGAGAGAGAGAGAGAGAGAGAGTTGTTCTTTCTATGGTTATTTGGACAGTAACACAAATGAATTCTGGATCTGTGCAATGCTTTCTTCTATTGCTTTTTTTTTTTTACAGGAGCCCCACCTGCCATCAACTATGCATACTCAAAGGGCACAGGTTCTGTTATTTCCACAGAGTTACTCCACCATCCAGCTGCAAGAAAACTAAGAGCATCTAGCATTTCCTATGACAAAAGTGAGGCAGAAGCTGAGTTCTGTATCTATACAAATTAATACCGGACAAAACAATTAACCTGTTCTTCATTATAGCTTGTGCATACCCATTTGAATGAGTAACAAATGAGTACCTTTAAGGTTGCACGTGAAGCTAAAGACTTCATCAGATGGTCTTCTCCTCTGCAGAAATGGGAGCCCCACAGAAGCCATCAAACTGCCCTGAGTTGCCTGAGGGCTGAGAATGGCGGTATACAAATGCAGCAAATAAATAAATAAATGACATAAGGGCACTTCTGTTGGGACTCCATGGGGCCCCATTTTCGCAGCACATGGAAACGGAACATGAAGATGGTCTTCAGGGGTTGGGTGTTATGAGGAGGAAAGCAGGGGAAATGATGGGGTAAGATGCAAAAAGGATGTGGGATTGCATTTAAATAGTCCCACCACATATGTGCATACCAGCCTTTCCCTGTTTTACAATGCCAACACATCGGACTTAGCCCTGTACCCATGTTTGCTAATTGAGCAGGTGTCCTATACTATTTCCAGAGAAATTTCCTTTCTAAATCTTTATATTTTTCCATTTTAATTTTGTTTACCCCCTTCTTTAATTCCTCAATAATTTGTTTTGTGAGTATCCCTTCATTTTGCCATTTATTTTGTAGTACTCTGACTACATATTCCTCATCTTTTATCATTATTTTATATAATTCTCCTACTAAACCTTTCAATGTCTTCTGTCCTTTCATAAGTATGTTCTCAAATTTATTTTCTTTGCTTAAACATTCTTCATATTTCCCTTGTTTGAGTTTGTTATATAGCCCCCATACTTTTATCCAGTTTTTATTTCCCATTTTTTCTATTATCCTGTCCATGGGGATCAATTGACCATTTATATTGTACATATGCTTTATGCAGTAATAGCCTTTATCTTTCATATCTTCCCACCATTTATAGCCAAACTCTTTTCCGTATAAACTTTCTAGTGGTGTCAATTTTACTGTATCCGGCATCCATAATGGTTTCCATTTTTTCCATATCTTTAATGCTAGTCTTCTAGGACCTGTTTTTTTTCATGGAAGCCTCTAGATTTCCAGTAAAAATCCCAAATTTTCCCTCTCCATTATTTACTGCATCTTCTATTCTGTACCATTTTTCTTCTCTCCTTACACTGTTTTCTATCAGTGATTTTAGTTGGAACGCTTCGTAATAAAATTCCAAATTTGGTAATCCCCATCCTAATTCCTCCTGGTGCATATAGTATACTTTGTTTGAGATTCTACGTTTCTTTTTGCTCCAGATCCATTCTCTAATGGTCCTATCCCAAATTTTTATTTGTCTTGGATAAATTTCTAGTGGGAGAACCTGGAATAGATACATTAATCTTGGAATTAAGAACATTTTTTCTGCTTTTATTTTACTAAAAATATTCACATTTTTTCCCTTTCATCTTTTCATGGTCTTAAGGACTTTTTTCCATGCCTCCTTGTAATTGCTCTTCTTCATCTTATCTATGGTTTTTTTGTAGTGTCACCCCCAAGTATTTTATCTTTCCTTTCCCCATGCCAATTTTGGTTATTCTATCTATTTCCCGTTTTTCTAATTTATTTACTTTGAAGTACATAATTTCTGATTTATTTATATTAACCCTCAATCCTGTGTTTCTCTCATAATCATTTAGTATAATTTTTAATTCCCTTATTCCTTCTAGGGGGTTGGATAATAACACCAACAGATCATCCGCATAGAGATTTAATTTAGCCTCCAATCCCGGACCTAGTTTACACCCCTCGATCCTTGCATTGTTCCTTATTCTATCCGCCAACACCTCTATTCCTAAAACAAAAAGCAGTGGTGACAGGGACAGCCTTGTCTTACTCCCCTTTGAATTGGGAATTCTCCTGATATCCCTTCGTTTATTCTAACTACTGCTGTTCCTTTTCTATATAGTTCTTTAGTTGCTTCAAGAAATAGGTCGCCTACTCCAAATTTCCTCATAACCTCCCACAAAAATTCATGATTTATTGAATCAAATGCCTTTTGTATGTCTAATTTTAAAATAGCTAGTTTCTTATTTTGCTTATATTCCATTATATTTATAATATTTCTAATTGGGTTCCCTATAGATCTGCCTTTGACAAATCCATATTGATCTGTTTTTATTAATTTTGATAATACTTTTTCTAATCTATTAGATAGAGTTTTCGTGAATATTTTGTAGTCCTGGTTTAATAAACTGATTGGACTGTATGATCCCGTCTCTTTTGGGTCTTTCTGTGGTTTCGGAATAACTATAATTTCAGACTTCCTCCCAGGGTCAGGTGCTTTCCCTCCTTTCAAAATATTATTGAATAATACACATAATTCGGAGCTCAGGATTTCTATAAATTCCTTATAAAACTCAGCTGTATATCCGTCTATTCCAGGAGATCTAGCTTTCTTTAATTTTTAAATAACATCTTTTATTTCCTCAATTGAAATCTACGAATTTAATAATTGTTGCTCTTCCTCATCTAATTTTAAATTTATCTCTTCCTCTAATTGGCCTTTATTAGTTTCACTGTACAACCCTTGGTAGAATGTAGCAAAAGCTGAATTATTTAAGATTATTTTGCATCTTTATTGAAAAGAAAAGTTTATTCAGAATTTCTCTCTTTTTCCACATTGTTGTCAGGCAATAAACAATACTGATGCAAAATAATAAACTTACCAGGCAGGCAGGGTATAATTCAGCTTCTCTTATTTAGACTAATTGGGTTTACATTCTTGAGGAGCTGGTCTAGACCATTCAATGCCCACTTTGACACTCGACGCAAAGTTACGTGGGGTTTGGACAGTATATCCGTGTGGAGTTGGCCCGGAGCTCTATCTCGTGCCAACGGCGCATCCAGGACAATGGATCTCTGAAGGAGGCCGCTGGGCCTTACTAAGGACACTGCCTGTATTGGATCTGGCCCGCTTGGGCAAAAACCTTGCTCCATTGCTACGTTCCTGTTGTTCCTGAAAAGACTTTCCTTTGCTTTTAAATCCAGCTTTGTTCCTGATTGCCTCCGGCTGAATCCTGATTGATACGGGACTATTTACTCCTTGCTTGGCTCCTGAGATTTGCTGCTATTGAAAGCACTATACGATTGCTTTCAACCTCTTTCCTATACTTATATTCTAAATAAACCTGTTGTACCTCAGCTGATTGCGTGGTTTATCAAGGGAGGTCTTGGTCAAGGGCCTAGAGGGCGACAATTGTAAAGATATCTAGTTCATCTCTAGATCTTCCTTCAATTTCCTTATTTGAACTTGGGTTTGCACCTTATATTTAGCCTGTTGTTGTCTTTGGAGGGTTTCCAATTCTTCAATCTTTTCCTTTCTCTTCCTAAAATTTTCCTTTTTTCCTTAATTTTTCTAGCAGAATGAGGTAGCCTCTTATTACAGCTTTACCTGCATCCCATATTATACTTTCTGAAGCTGAACCCTGTTTTCCTTAAAATAATTTTTGATTTGTTTTGTTATGTATTCCTTATCCTCTTTCCTCCAAAGTATTGAACTATTATATTTCCAATTTGTATTTCTAGGTTCTGAGTTAATTTCTATTTCAATTTGTATTGGGGCATGGTCCGAAATCCAAATCCCATGTGTTAGTATATTTTTTATCTTTAATTCATCATCATAAAGTCTATCCGTGTGTATTTTTTATACCTGTGGGAATAATACGTAGGCTGGGCCTTTTTGTTGGCTATTTCAAATGCGTCTCTTAATCCCCATTTATTTAACTTAGCTGTGTTAAGTTGAGTTATATCTAAATTGAAGTCCCCTGTCAAAATAGTTTCTCCTTCATCGAAGTTTTGGAGTTTCAAAATTGTCTTTGACCCTGGTTTGGGCAGTATATATTTGCTATTGTAAATTTTGTATCCTCTATTTTAGCTTTTAAAAATATGTATTTCCCACGTCTAGCTCCTAGTTTGTCCTCATTAGGATCGCTGTTCCATTCGATCTTTTAGTCCCTTTAGCTATAGCAGCTGTTTCCCACAGGTTAGAACTCAGAAGTGATTGCTTATTATTTCCCCCATGAATTTCTTGAAGGCATAAAAGGTTAGCCCCTTCTGACCTAGCCAGACTTTGTAATCTGAATTTTTTAACCTCCCCTACTTTTCTGGCTAAGCCTTTTACATTTACACTCAAAATACTAAAAAATCCCATATTCATTCAAAACAAATTTCATTTTTTGTACGTGGAAATTAATTTTAATTATACTTTTGTGATTCCCTTTCCCCCCATAAGGCAGAGACCTTGTATTAGGGAGAAATCCTCCCTATCTCTCCTTATACAATGGGATCTTGCGTTTCCAAAATTCTCCTTCCATCCCCTATATTTTTAAACAATCTATAACAATCTATACTTAATTTTCAACTCATCCAACAAAACCAGTCTTTACTTAATTTCAGTAAACCTGTACCAATTAACATACTTCATGATTTTTGTATCACTTTTAACATTTTTTACTCCTTAAGTAGCTCCTGTGAATCACTTGGCCGAATTCTTCTTCTTCTTTTTTGCAAAGCAAGTCCTTCGGGACTCTGGGAGGGGCCTTCTTCTGGTCCCTCCTCCTCCTCCGTACTGCTTACATAAGAACATAAGAACATAAGAAGAGCCATGCTGAATCGGGCCTCAGCCCATCTAGTCCAGCATTCTGTGTCACACAGTGGCCCACTAGTTGTACACAGGGATCTCTAGCAGAAAGGAGGGCAGAACCCTCACCTGCTCCCGACCCCCCACAACCAGTACCCGGGGAAATCCTGCCTGCCTCCATCAACACAGAGGTGGCACTTGGATGTCCATTTCAGTAGCTACTGATTCCCTTGGTATCCATGAATCTGTCTAATCCTGCCTTGAAGCTGTCCAGGCTGACCGCTGTCACAACCTCCTCTGGAAGTGAGTTCCATAACCCAATGACCCTCTGGGTGAAGAAATATTTCCCTTTATTAGTCCTAACTTTCCTACCTTGGAGCTTTAGGGAGTGCCCCCTAGTCCTAGTGTTGTGTGACAGAGAAAATATTTTTCTCTATTCACCTTTTCTATCCCATGCATGATTTTATACACTTCGATCAAGTCACCTCTTAAACGCCGTCTTTTCAAGGCTGAAAAGACCAAGGCGTTGCAACCTGATTTCGTAAGGGAGCTGCTCCATCCCTTGGATCATTCTTGTTGCCCTTTTCTGTACCTTTTCCAGTTCCGTTATATCCTTCTTGAGGTGTGGTGACCAGAATTGTACACAGTACTCCAGATGTGGCCTCACCATAGATTTGTAGAGAGGCAATACAACATTTGACGACCTATTTTGATTCCCTTCCTGATCATGCCAAGCATAGAATTTGCTTTTTTCACTGCTGCTGCGCACTGGGTTGACATCTTCATTGAGCTGTCCACCAAAACCCCAAGATCCCTTTCCTGGTTTGTCTCGGAAAGCTTTGATCCCATCAATGTGTAGGTGTAGTTGGGGTTCTTTGCCCCGATGTGCATGACTTTACACTTGTTTAGGTTAAAATGCATTTGCCACTTTGTTGCCCATTCACTCAATTTCGAGAGATCTTTCTGGAGCTCTTTACAATCAGTTTCATTTTTAACTACCCTGAACAATTTAGTGTCGTCTGCAAACTTTGCTACCTCAGAATTTACTCCTACATCCAGGTCATTAATGAATAAATTAAAAAGTAACGGACCCAAAACTGAACCTTGGGGTACGCCACTTCTCACCTCTTTCCACCCAGAGAAATGTCCGTTTATTACCACCCTTTGTTTCCTACAGTTTAGCTAGGTTCCAATCCAGGACAAGACCTGTCCTCTGATTCCATGGACAAGACCTGTCCTCTGCTTTGCTCTGCATCTTCTACTATTCCCATCTTCATCATCAGCCTTTTCCCTTCTTCGGGATTTCTTGCTGTGAATCTCTTCCCATCCTTGTATAATTGAAGCAGGATAGCCCCAGGTGAATTGAATACCTTTTTCAAACAGTGTCTTAGTGAGGGGAGCCATTTTTTTCCTTTCTTGTATAGTCTCTGCAGAAAAGTCCTTTCTCACTATAACTGCATTGTCATTATATTTCAATTCTTTTATCTTTTTAAGCTCCTTGTAGACCTGTTCTTTCTTCTTTTCTGTGGAAAATGCAACCACAGTTTCCTTTGGGTATCTATCACTCGCCCTCAGTCTATAAATCCTGTGAGCACGCTCAATGTCTGTCTCTTTGATTAATATATTCAAACTTGTAAACCAGCTCACAAGATTTTTTTCAATGTCCTTTGCCTCCACCAACTCAGGAATTCCCAAAAGCTTCAAATTACATCTCCTCATTCGGTCTTCTTGTCGAGCCAGTCTATGAGTGAGTTCATTGATTTTACTTTTATTTTCTTCTGATCTCTTTTGGGCTTCAAGGGCAGTTTTTTTAACCCCCCGAGCTTCCTCTTTTATCTCTTTAATTTCTTTTTGGACCGAGCATATATCATTCCTAATATTACTCTCCATTGCAGCTAGAGATTCATTAATCTCTTTACTTAATTCTCGAAGGTTCTTCGCCATCTTTCTGCCTTCTTTGGGCTTCCAAACAAACAGAGACTCGTCTCTTATCTCTTACCAGGTCAGAGTCAGCTTCTCCCAGAAGTTTCTTTAATCTTATGGTGCCCCGCACTCAAGAATGACGAATTGGCTTTTTGTTTGTTTTCTTACCCTTTGAATGAGCTATAAATTCTTTTTTTCTGGGGAGAGGAGTCTTTGGAGCGTCCTATTCCTTCTGACGCATGCGCAAAAAGCCAAGACCTACCTTTTCTGGCAGGCTTACACAGTATATTATTCTTTGTCTCATGTATTTCAATTTTCAATATATGCTTTTATTGAACGCATTCAACTATGATGATGCCATGTTTTAACTGTGTTGTAACCCACCTTGAGCCATAAAGAGAGGTGGGTAATAAAAAATACTATATTATTATTATTAAACCAAAGTCCTCCCCACCAATTTGGGCAATAAGAAATCTATTTGGCTTCCATGGCTATTTGCAATATAAGTTAAAAGCAGACCCAAACTTTAGAAATCATTGTATAAGAAACACTTTAATAAAAATATGGACCATATATAAGAAGGCTTTTAGTGAAAAAAACACCCTTATGGATATCCTCAATAGAGGCGTTCAGAATTAGACAAATGGAGAACAAGACATGGCTAACCTATAAAGACATCTTTAGAAACAAAGGGTGGTAATAAACAGATATTTCTCTGGGTGGAAAAAGGTGAGAAGTGGCGTACCCCAAGGTTCAGTTTTGGGTCCGTTACTTTTTAATTTATTCATTAATGATCTGGATGTAGGAGTGAATTCTGAGGTAGCAAAGTTTGCAGACGACACTAAATTGTTCAGGGTAGTTAAAAATGAAACTGATTGTAAAGAGCTCCAGAAAGATCTCTCGAAATTGAGTGAATGGGCAACAAAGTGGCAAATGCATTTTAACCTAAACAAGTGTAAAGTCATGCACATCGGGGCAAAGAACCCCAACTACACCTACAAATTGATGGGGTCAAAGCTTTCCGAGACAAACCAGGAAAGGGATCTTGGGGTCTTGGTGGACAGCTCAATGAAGATGTCAACCCAGTGCGCAGCAGCAGTGAAAAAAGCAAATTCTATGCTAGGCATGATCAGAAAGGGAATCGAAAATAGGTCAGCAAATGTTGTATTACCTCTCTACAAATCGATGGTAAGGCCACATTTGGAGTACTGTGTACAATTCTGGTCTCCGCATCTTAAGAAGGATATAACGGAACTGGAAAAGGTACAGAAAAGGGCAACAAGAATGATCCAAGGGATGGAGCGGCTCCCTTATGAAACCAGGTTGCAACGCCTTGGTCTTTTCAGCCTTGAAAGACGGCGTTTAAGAGGTGACTTGATCGAAGTGTATAAAATCATGCATGGGATAGAAAAGGTGAATAAAGAAAAAATATTTTCTTTGTCCCAAAACACTAGGACTAGAGGGCACTCCCTGAAGCTCCAAGGTAGGA
Source organism: Anolis apletophallus (assembly GCA_030556195.1). Classification (NCBI taxonomy): domain Eukaryota; kingdom Metazoa; phylum Chordata; class Lepidosauria; order Squamata; family Anolidae; genus Anolis; species Anolis apletophallus. The sequence goes on along the minus strand of JARBWK010000002.1, from coordinate 11,727,021 downwards.
AAATTAGGACTAATAAAGGGAAATATTTCTTCACCCAGAGGGTCATTGGGTTATGGAACTCCCTTCCAGAAGAGGTTGTGACAGCTGTCAGCCTGAACAACTTCAAGGCAGGATTAGACAGATTCATGGATACCAAGTGTATCGGTAGTTACTGAAAAGGACATTCAAGTGCCACCTCGGAGTTGGTTGAGGTAGGCAGGATTTCCCTGGGTACTGGTTGTGGGGGGTCGGGAGCAGGTCAGGGTTTTGCCCTCCCTTCTGCTCGAGATCCCCGTGTACAACTGATGGGCCACTGTGTGATACAGAATGCTGGACTAGATGGGCTGAGGTCCGATTCAGCATGGCTCTTCTTATGTTCTTATGTTCTTATCTTAACATGGAATGGAATGGAATATGATTTGAAGGACAGATCCCAATTAGAAGGAGAGCAGGGGATGAACTGGTTTCCCTACCTACAAATAAAAGAAAAATTCAGGGAGGACAAAAAAAAGGATCTGAAGAAACAAAAAATGAGGTAGAAGAAGTAATCTTCAGCAACAATCAGAAAAAAGTGGGGAAAATCTACAAAATTTTATTGAAATGGGACAATGAAGGTAAAAAACTAGAAAACTATAAGAAACAATGGTTCAGGAATATAGGATACAAAATAAAGGAGGAAACCTGGGCAGGGATATGGAAAAATAATGTTAATATTTCTTATTGCCATAAGTATAGGGAAAATTGGCTCAAGATTATATATAGATGGTATCTTACTCCAGATAAGCTAGCAAAAATATACAAGAATATGAAACCTGAATGCTGGAATTGTAAAAAAAAAAAACCCAAAACAACAACACCTTTTTCCCTCTGTGGTGGCTGTGCCCGAAAACTAGCAAATTCTGGGGTAAGATACAAAGGGAAATCGAAAAAACTGCTAAAAAGAGAACCGGAGGGGAAACCAGAGTCATTCCTGCTGGGAATCGTTGATTCTTCCTGGAAGACGGAGGAAAGGAGAACATTCATTCTGGTAACTACAGCAGCAAGAATGGTGTTTGCAAAGTATTGAAAATCCCAGGAAGAACCAACGATAGAAGAATGGCTACTGAAGATAGTGGAAACTATCCAAATGGAAGTACTAACAGAAGCTCTGAGGGAAACTAAGAAAAAGGAGGGGGGGGAAAACAAGAAATGGGATTGGTCATACTTGGAGGAGTATTTTGAATCCGAAAGAAATGTTAAGTTAAACCTAAAGAGGATTTAAGGATAATAGAGGAGGTAAATATGGGTTGCTTACCTGTAACCATAGTTCCTTGAGTGGTCACCTGTGCATTAGGACATTTGATATCTCTTGCGCTTGCACAATAACTACGGAACCTTATAGAGATCAATTTTGACTGAAGCCCCGCCCATAACACTCCTCCTCATATATAGCCAGTGGGAGGGGCTTCATTCAGTTCTCTCTTAAAGCGTAAATACACCAGAGAAAACCGAATGCATGACGACGAGGGGAGGCTGGGCGGGCATGTCCTAATGCACAGGTGACCATTCAAGGAACTATGGTTACAGGTAAGCAACCCATACTTGCATTTTCGTGGTCACTGTGCATTAGTACATTTGATAGACTAGCGAGCTTTACTGACCTTGGCAGGTGGGAGTCATGCCACCATAGAAGAAAGGACTGCTCTGCCAAAATCGGCATCCCTGCGGGAGGTCACATCCAACTTGTAGTGTGTGACGAAAGTCAAGGGTGAAGACCACACAGCCGCACGGCAAACTGCTTCCAGGGAAACGCCCCTCAAGAAGGCCACCGATGTAGACATGGATCTCGTTGAGTGGCCTTTCAGTTGTTGTGGTGGAGTCTTGCCAGCCATCTGGTAGGCCAGGCGAATAGTTGTGACAATCCAAGCCGATAGTCGCTGGGATGAAACAGGAAGGCCACTGGCATCCTTCCTGTACTTCACAAAAAGTCTTGTATACTTTCGTAAGGAAGTAGTTCTAGCAACATAAAAAGCAAGAGCTCTGCGGGCATCCAGAAGGTGTAGAGCCCTCTCTGTTGTTGTAGTAGGGTTCTGGAAAAACGCCGGGAGTACCAGCTCCTGCAACGTGTGGAAGCGGGACACGACCTTCGGAAGGAAGGACACATCTGTGCGTAGAACCACTTTGTCTTTATAGAACCTCATGTATGGAGGGTCCACACGCAAGGCACAGAGCTCACTTGCTCACCTCGCTGAGGTTATCGCAACAAGGAAGGCTGTCTTCCAGGTAAGGTAAGTCCACCGTGGCAAGGGGTTCAAACGGTGGCTTTGAGAGCGCAGACAGGACAAGGTCGAGGCTCCAGACTGGGGCGATCGGAGCAACTGGAGGTTTAGTGTTGTACATTCCTCTAAGAAACAACTTGACCATAGGGTCAACAAAACATGATGGGAGGCCTGCCTTCCTCCTAAACCAGGATAACGCCGCCAGGTAACATTTGAGGGAGGACTGGGAAAGGCCCGCCTCGGAAAGGGAAACAAGGAAGTCCAAGTGTCACGATGCAGGGTCTCAGCCCAGCCCCTTAATCACACACAGAGAGACGGTAATCAGCTAACTATTTATTGAATAATAAAAAACAGGTGAAAAGGGTAATTGTCCATAAAAATGATCAAAATATCAAAGTAGCAGTAAGGTAAGAGTCTTAGGTAAATCCAAAGGCAAAAGCTTGGCAAGGCTCCGCAAAACAAAGCGGATCAAAAACAGACTTGGTCCGTGGCAAGGCAAACAAGACAAAGTTCATGAAAGTAAACCCAAGAAACTTCTTGGCATGGCACGAGCCCAATCCTGGCTCTGTGGATCTTCACTCGCTTCACTCCCTTTAGAACAGAAGTGGCCGAGCTACTGAGGATCCTTTCCCATGGATCCTATACTTAATTCCCTTGGCGGGGCCCTCGCTCTAGGCTTCTGCGCCAATCTGTGCTACGGGATCTAGCGCTTCTCTGGCGCTCTAGGCTGCGGTGCCAATCTCTCCTGCTGGACTCAATGCTCTGTCTCCTATCAAAGCTTCGTCCTTGCCTCCCAGCACCTGGGTCACTATCTTCATGAGAGCTGAACTCCCTTTCAGCTTCCATGGGCTCATCCTCCACTGTTTCCCTGATCCTTTCCTGCGACCCGAAACAACCTGGTTTCTCATACTGATCGGAATCACTCTCAGGGTCAGCATGATTTTCCCAGCTCTGATAGCCGTCAGGCCATTCATCATCCCAGGCCAAGCTTTCTGTGGGAGAGGAAGGCCCAGCTAACTCTTCAGCCCCTTCCTCCATATCCTCATCAGCTGCAACTGGCCCTAATGCAAGTGGGACCCCCGGTGCTGCCCCCTGCCCCCCAGGCACGAAAGGGAACTGGGTTGCTACACCAAGATGAAGGATGTGGGGGCCCCTAAAGGGTCCACGCCCTTAGATGAGGCAAACTTAGCAAACCGATCCCACTTGTAGATATAAGATCTTTTTGTAGAGGACTTGTGTGCGGCCTAGATGATGGCCACTACCGGGGCGGAGGGGTCAGCCATAGGGGCTAGTCTGGTGGCAGGATCCGCCAGGCCGTAAGTTTGAGAGTGTGCACCTCCGGGTAAAGGACCCGATCTTGTTGTGAAGAAAGGAGGTCCACCCTGTTGGGAAGACAAACAAATGTCCCTCCCGACATTTCCAGCAGTAGGGAAAACCACTGCTGTCTCGGCCACCAGGGGGCGATGAGGATGCACCTGGCCTTCTGCACTTTGAGTCTGGATACTACCTTCAATAGAAGAGGGAAGGGGGAAACGCATATAGAAGGTCCGTGTCCCACTGTTGGAGGAACGCGTCCCCCAGGCATCCCTGGGAGAGGTTCCTGCGTTTCCAGGCGTAAAATAGCAGGCACTTCGTGTTCTCCTGTGTGGTGAAGAGGTCTATCTGAGGCTTTCCCCAAACCTGAAACAGCCTGTTTGCCTCCTCGTAGTTCAGGGACCACTCGTGGTGGGATAGTGGTGTTCTGCTGAGGGAGTCCGCAAGGACATTCTCCGCGCCCGGGAGGTGAAGGGCCATGAGGTGCGTGTTTCTGGCTAGGCACCATTCCCAGATCTCGATGGACAGCTTCAGGAGTGTGGTGGAGTGAGTGCCCCCCTGCTTGTTTACGTAGTACATAGTCGTGGTGTTGTCAGTCACCAACTGAACAACCTTCCCCACGACTATCCTCTCGAAGGAGAGTAGGGCCTTTTTCACCGCCAGGAGCTCTAAGGCGTTTATGTGAAGGGCTCGTTCCCCTGGGGACCACTGGCCGTTGGCTACCATGTCATCCGTGTGAGCCCCCCACCCCATCAGGGGCGAGTCGGTGGTGATGACTAGGGATGGAGATGGAGGATGGAAGGGGAGCCCAGCGCACACATTTTCCTTCTCCAGCCACCACAAGAGGGAATGCTTGACCTGGGGAGGAATAGACAGGCGGATGCGTGGGTTGTCCGACAAAGGTCGGAATACCGATAGAAACCAAGCCTGCAGAGGCCGGAAGTGAAACCTGGCATACGGTGTCACTGAGGTAGTAGCCGCCATATGCCCCACGATGACTTGAACTTGTCTGGCCTGGACGGAAGGGCTGTGGATGGCATCCTGAATGAGAGACCACAGGATGAAGCGGTCGTTGGGTAGGAAGGCCTTCTCCTGCAGCGAATCCAGCACCGCCCCAATAATAATAATAATAATAATACTGTTTATTTCTATTCCGCTCTTCTCACCCCGAAGGGGACTCAGTGCGGATTACAATACATATACGACAGACAGTCCCTGTCGGAAAGACATACAATTACACATAGACAAATACAGTGCAGTTTTTAGAAGGACTTCTTCTTTCCTGGCTGCGTCATACAGGTGGGCGTCATCGGGTGTGAATGTTCCATTGTTGTTATGTCCTTGCGTCAATGCGCCATCACGTCACAAGGGGGTGCTGTTGTTCCATCCTCATGACAGGAGCCTCTTGTTTCCACCACTTCTGCCTCTCCCTTCTCCGTCAGCCTATTTCAGACAAGTCTGTGCAAAAGTCCTTCCCCACTTTTATGGTCCCCAATTTGTTGTTAATTCACAGCTGGGCTGTTGAACTGCTTGGGTAAACAGTAGACAGGGCTCACAGCTGGCATCTAACTCAGCCCGGGATTCGATCCTGCAATCTTCAGATCTTCAGATTGCCAGCACAGCTGTTGTTACCGCTGTGCTATCTCTCCGGCCCAATAAACTGGATCCGGCGGGTCGGGGTGAGCTGCAACTTCTCCTCGTTGACAATTAGCCCTAGGGACTGGAGACGGGACAAAGTGGTAAGGGCACTATCCTGTAGATGCTCCCGGGACTGCCCAACCAGTAACCAGTCATCCAGGTAAGGGTAAATAGTGACCCTCTTGGTCCGAAGGTAGGCTACGACTACCGCCATACACTTCGTAAAAATCCGGGGGGCAGTAGAGAGTCCGAAGGGCAGGACATTGTACCAGAAGGCCCTACCGCCCACCAGAAAGGCCAGGAACCTACGGTGACCTGGTGCTATCGATAAATGGAAGTAAGTGTCTCTGAGGTCAATAGTGGCCAACCAGACCCCTTTACTGAGTAAGGGAAGTATAGAGGACAACGTAACCATACGAAATCTTTTTGGCAGCAAAAATTTATTAACTTCTCTCAAGTCTAGAATAGGGCGGAAACCGCCACCCTTTTTAGACACGACGAAATACCTTGAAAACAAACAGGAACCGTAACGGTTCGTTGGAACGAATGAAATTGCCCCTTTCCGCAACAGGGCGGACACCTCCTCCGAAAGGACAGGGGAGTTAGGCGTGGGACGAACATGGCCCACAGGAGGCATGGATACAAACTCAACAGCATAGCCCTCCTGGATCACCCTAAGCACCCAGGAGTCAGTGGTGATCGTTGTCCAACAATGAAAGAACAACTGTAGTCTATCCCCAAACATTGGAGAAGTAACTAGAGTCTGGGAAGGGCCGGCTAAGGCCTCCGGCTCTTTTAACTCTGAATGGACAGAAGGAACCATCACAGACTCCTCCGTATCCGCAGCATCAAAGTCGCCGCTTAGAGGCGCCTCCTTGCGGCTTGTTGCCACCTTGGTAGGGTTGCTGCTTATTCTTTGGCGTATAGTTCTGCCTGCGGTGCAGCTGGTAACGGCCGGATGACCATGGCCGATATCTGGCCCCACCCCCGAAGTTATTACCAAACGTTTTACGGTTGTACTGCGGGGTCTGGTTGCGAGGCATCTGTTGATAAGGTTGATAGGGGAAGCCGTACGAGTGCGCTGCATGGACGGACAGATGCTTCTCCTTTAGATGGGTGTCAGTTCCTGGATTAAAGACCCCATCGTGGTGCATGGGCATCATCTGCGAGATTATTCCCTTCGTCCGACAGGGTAGAGGATCGAAGCCATGCAAATCTCCTGATGGAAGTGGAGGTTGTGAAGTCTCGGCCATGTGCTTGGCCATATCTTTCTGCATCTTGGCGCAGAGTAAGGCCTCTGTGTGAAAGGCCTTGGAGAAGCGCTTGTCTTCTGATGGTAACAGCTCCAGAAAGGGGAGGCTCTTACCCCACAGGTAAGACTGATACCCGCTGAGGTACGTCGCATAATGCGCCATGCGCGTGACGAGGCCGGCGGATAGGTGGACCTTCTTGCCCATCGCATCCATGCGCTTGCCATCCTTATCGATGGGTGTAAGTGCAGCTCCTTTAGGCCGTTTTGTTTTGGCCCCCTCCACTACCACTGTGTTGGGCTTTTGAGGCCGGGCAATCCAGTCTGCAGAGGACAGGTCGACCTTGTAGAAGCTGTCCAGCCTCCTGGGCACCGCAGGTGCTGCATAGGGAGGGATATCAGTTACATCCGTGAGCTTGAGGTTGTAGGGCAGAGCAGGCACCGTGGAAGAAGACGAGGGGGGCTGTTCCTCGGATGTCCACATGTGGTCCTGCACCACATCCGGGGCCTTCGTTGCTGGCAGCTCCAAGGATTTAGAGAGCCTTGCCATGAGGGAGATAAACTTTGCAAAGTCAGTTGGGGCAGGCTGGTCTTGGTCTAGGTCCTTAGTTGCCAGATCAATAACTCTCTCTTCATCAGATGGGCAGAGGGTATCAGCTTCTCCTTCCTCATAAATGGCCTGCCGGTAGGGTTGCATAGAAGGAGGGGAGCAGTCATCTGTGCTGAAGAGGCTATGCCACTAGTTGGGGCGCCAGCTAGTGGAGCTAGGTTGTAATGCAGAGGCTGGCCCATAGGGGGAGCCCAAGGCATTCCCATATGAAAGGGAAAGGCAGGAGGAGCCATGTGGGAGGCTGGAGGAGGGAGGTATAGATACTGTCCCTGTGGCGTGATTTGCCAATATCCTGCTTGAGCCCGTGTGGGGAAGGCAAGAGCAGGAGGGGCCGGTACCGAGGGCCCTGCCGATGTGGAGGCAACAGTTGGTTCCTTTAGAGGAGAAGGGCAGCGTTGTCGGCCTCTATCTCCTCTGGGAGAGGCTGGCTGGGAGCTGGAAGAGCCTGAGATTGGGGACGCTGAGCGCTCCCGTTGGCTGCAATGTGGTTCGCGGCTCGGGTGTCGCGACGGAGGGCGGGTCCGAGCTCGAGCTGGAGATGTCTCCTGAAGAAGCTGCAGAGGAGGAGCTGGGCCCGAATCAGGGGAAGCCACTGCATCCAAGAGAGCCAATGCCTCTTCCAGCGCTGCTGAAGGCATCAAGGTAGGCATGGGTGGGAAGGGCTCGTCCTCCAGCGGGGTGCCTGATCTGGGAGGGAGTGTCTGCGCATGCTCCAGTTGCGCGCCAGCGGGAGCCGCCATTTCCAAAGCCCTTGCCTGCACCGCTGGTAGAGGAACATGGGCTGATGCGGGGGGAGCTTTTCCCGCCAAAGAGGCTGCGTTTTCAGCAGCATCAAGAAGACGGGCGCCATCTTGGGGCTCAATGTTCTTCGTCTTCTTGGTTTTTTTCTTTGGAGCGGCCGCCATTTTAGGGGGGGGGCGTTTTATTCGTCAAAGAGACAGTAGGGTTTTTCTGAGGCGCTTTTGCAGGGGAGACACCTGAAACAGCCACCTTTTTGGCCCTTGGGGCTGTTATCTCCGGAAACTGGAAAGGAGGGGGAGAAGCCATTATAGCCTGCTCATAAAGGGCAGCCTTCATTCTCAGGGAGCGATTCTTTCTCGTTTGGGACATGAAGGTCATGCAGATAGAGCATCCCTCAGGCCGATGAGCTTCCCCCAAGCTGGCCAGGCAGAGAGTGTGGCCGTCAGTGACCAGGAAGATGTTAGGACAAGCCCCACATTTTTTGAAGGACGTAGAAGACATGGTGAATCACTCACGCAGCAGTCAGACAATCCGTAAGGCTTTAGAATGGTCGTTGGTAGATCGATGGTCAGGAAGACAGAAGTCAGAGTCGTCAAAGTCCGGTCCTTGGTCAGTATTATTGTCAATTCAGTCAAAATGGCTTGTAAGGAGCAAAGGTTCCTCTGTATTGCTTTGTCAGCGGAAAAGAGAGAACTGAATGAAGCCCCTCCCACTGGCTATATATGAGGAGTGTTATGGGTGGGGCTTCAGTCAAAATTGATCTCTATAAGATTCCGTAGTTATTGCGCAAGCGCAAGAGATATCAAATGTACTAATGCACAGTGACCACGAAAAGGCAACTCAGTTTCTAAATAAGTAATTTAATCTTTGAATAAGTAAGATATGTATAGAAATGCTATAGGATCTAATGAAATGTTAAGTTAAGTACGATTTCTTTTATGTCCAGATTCTTCTAGTTTGAATCAACTACCGGCTCTAGAAAAGTAGAAGAGTAGATAGTCACGGAAGACCAAGATAAAAGGACATTGATACCACCAGACTCTCAATTGTCTGTCTTTAAACACGCAGTTAAAGTTTCAGAGGACAAGTATCTGAAACTTCACTCTTTTTCTGTTCTCTGTTTCTAAACTTTCCTATCTACTTATATGGACTCGCTTTCAATTTTCATCCCCCCGATGGACTACGACCCACCGGGGGCCAGACAACACTAATTGTTTTTGTGAATGTATTTGTTGTATATTTTAATAACTTTTCAATAAAAATATTTTTTTGAAAAAAGAAATCTATTAGTGTAATTTAGAAAGTCTTATAGCAATCCATCCCACTGCAAATAGAATATACAGGTAGGTAGTTTAATCCTTTTGTATTCCTCTAAAACAAAGGTAACTACAGATAACCAACATAACTTATCAACCTACAATTTTCAGAATGTTGTTACAGAAAAAAATGTAAACTAATCTGGATCAATGTGCTGGGGTGTTACATTTATTTATATTATATCAAGACATCTTGAAAAAGTTTGGTATTTGTTACCTTTTCAAAAAATCTACTGTGAACAGTGACACGAAGTACGTAACTATCGCTGTCGTCCCAGTAATCCGTTGTATCCACATCCAGGAGAGTTGGCTTTCCAACTGTTACTCTCATTAGTGGCCTATGGAATACCTGATAGGCTGTGAAACGAGACAATGAAAATGAAGATAGTGCTTATTTCTTCTCTTTCTTTTCCCTTGGAAAACATTGTACAAGAAAAATATATTCTGGGAGTACAATCAGATCAAAAATAGTTAAATATTTTGACTGGTTCTGATGTAATTTTCTATCATATTTACTGGTATAGGAATGAATATTAAAATACTGTATGGATGGTTATGTAGTTGGATATAATTAGAACCTAAATGTCAATATGATATTCACCTGCTATAAAATATCTGATCAGAATCAAATAGTGAGATTGGTACTACTTCTGTTAGTAGAACTAAGAGGCTATTTATGCCCCAAACTGCTCAACACACTGGGAAACCATTGAGGAACCACATTTTGCACATAGGAGGTAAAGGATGGAAAGTTTAGTTGCATAAGCAGTGAGGCATTTGCAAGCTGTTGGATTCATATAGAAAGGCATTTAAGTTACTTTTAAATAGGATCCCCCTCCCATATTTGAGAATTTATAAAGAACAGCTAGTTTCAGAAGACTGAAGCAGAAGAATACACATTACCCGTATATACTCGTGTATAAGCCAAGGATTTATTTTGGCTGAAAACGCCCCCCTCAGTTTATAATCGAGTCAAGGTTATTTATTATTTTACTCTGTTATTATTCTTTTTTATTATTTTACTCTAATAATAGTAATAATAATTACATTTACATTATTTTACTCTATTATTACAGTTATTATTTTACTCTATTATTATTGTTATTATTACATTTACATTATTTTACTCTAATTTTATTATTTCATTAGATTTATTATTTTACTCTCTTTATTATTATTGGAAGGATATGTAAGCACATTTACATTGAATAAGGTTAGAATAATGGCTTAATGAGAGTTGTACAGTTTTATCTTAAATTACAGTTTTACAGAAATATTAAATAACATTTAACCTACTGAAGCCTCAATTAATGTAATTTTATTGGTATCTATTTTTATTTTGAAATTTACCAGTAGCTGCTGCATTTCCCACCCTCAACTTATACTCGAGTCAATATGTTTTCCCAGCTTTCTGTGGTAAAATTAGATGCCTCGGCTTATATTCGGGTCAGCTTATACTCAAGTATATATGGCATACCTCCCTTGTAACATGTGAACAACTACTGAGTTGATGGCTCCTTGCAAAATGTCCAAGCAGTAAGTTGTTAACTCACTTCAAGGACCATTGAATGAAACTGTTTTGGTTTTTTTATTCGATTTTCATGCTCTAAGGGAAACTGTTTTGGTTCCCCTCTTGCTGGAAACAAGAATTTGTGAATTTGATATTTCAAAATATAATTACAGGACTGGTAACAGGAACAGGAACTGAGCAATGTGTACATATGCCAATGCATTTTTGGTGCTGTTGACTGTCATGATCATTTTTTAAAAAATGCAGGGGACTAGCATCAGGCCATGAAGTGCTGTAGGACATACTACCACTAACATCTGCAAAACCATATTGAGCTTGTATTGATTAAGTATATGCGCAAAGACTGTATATAGTCTCTACAGGTCTTGTTAGGGACATACATGCAGTTGAAAAATATATTCGGCTATATTTTTGATATGATTAACAGTGAACATTTACACTGAAAGTACAAGAAAAGCACATGAAGAGTTTTTCTTTCCATATTATAAAAGACCGGCACGTCTGTTTCATAAAGAGTACCGAATAATAATATTAAAGTAATAATAATAACAACAGTAATAATAAAGAAATAAATTGAATACCTTACCTACATTAACTGGGGTTACTCGGAATGAAAACTCTAGTTTTGTTCCAATGTCCAAGTATTCAATTGCATGGAGAGGTAAATCATCAAACTGTTGGATTGTATATCTACATATGTCAACAATAATCCTCCATTTTCTTCCATTTGTAGTGCCAAAATCATACAAAAACCATTGACCAGTTGGAATAAGTTGGCCTGTAGTCACTTGATTAGGCATAACTGCATGTCCTAAAGCTTCAGTGTCACTCAGAACTTGAAGAATTAAGAAACTGCTCATTCCTGGAATCACCACTGTTTTCTCTACATCCGTTGCTTGAAATGTTTTATTAACTGGGAATAAATATATTTTTAAAAAATCAACCACAGATTGCACCAAAACGTGCCTTCAACTTTTGATACTAATATGGATGTGTCTAATTACTAAGGAAAAAACCTGACTTACAGCCAACTTCACTTTGTCATCACATCAACTGGAATGAGGCAGCATAGTTTTTCCTCTTTCCCGTTCCCAAGTCTTCCCCTTTCTTGTTAATTAATTAATTAATTAATTTCTAACATTTGTACCCCGTCCTTCTCAACCCCCGAAGGGGGGCTCAGGGTGGCTTACATCGGCAACAATTCGATGCCAACACGTACAGAATACATACACAAAATATCACAACATTGCATATTAAATAAAACCATTAAGTTAAAATCCATTTAAAAACATTATTAGCAACCATGTAGCCAAATGCAATCCAATTCATCATCCAAGGCCTGTCCGTTATCAGTTCACATAAACGTTGCAATTGCCTGCTTCCCCAAATGCCTGGTCCCAGAACCATGATTTAAGCTTCTTCCTGAAGGAGAGGAGGGATGGAGCTACACAGGCAAACCAGAAGTAATTTCACACTAGAGCACTGGGAACAGAAAAATTGCAACCATCACTGGCAGGCACCTTGTTTTCCAAAATGGGGGATTTCAAATATGAGAAAACCATTGACACTGCCATTCCAGCTACAATATCTGCAAAATAAAATGCATGTGAGGCAAGAGGCTATGCTGGCAGTAACAGTGCTACTGGTAAGGCCTTCCATATCAAGGCAAATTTTGCTGAGCAAACAGATAAAATGTACCAAACAGCTACTGGGCACTAGCAATTGTGAGGGGTGGCACTGGTGGAACAAGAGACAATGGCAATGGCATCATAGCAAATACTTGTCAGTACTGTGTTATAAGGAGGCCTGGTAAACAGGCCTCCTTATACACGGGAAGGTAACAGCGCTTCATGCAGTCATGGTGGCCACATGACCTTGGAGGCCAGCTTAGAAATGGAAATGAACCCGTTTGTAGATTAAGATCTTCCGGGGAGGTCCTGCTCTCGGCTCCACTGGCCTCACAGGTGCGGCTGATGGGGACAAGGGACAGGGCCTTCTCGGTAGTGGCCACGTGGCTGTGGAACTCTCTCCCGAGTGATATCAGGTCAGCCCCCTCCCTCCTGGCCTTTAGGAGACAGCCAAAGACCTGGATGGAACCAAGCATTCAGCCCATCATAGGAATATTTAAAGTAAAAGTTGAAAGTGCAATGATCCGGGACTGTTTATGGTCAACAGCAATGTCTTTGTGTGATAGGTGATGTTATTTTATGTGATGTCTTTAATAATGTTTAATGTTTTATCAGGGGCAGGTCAATTTTGATGTTTTATACTGGTTTTTTTAATCTATGGCATCTAATTGTTGCCAACACTGTGAACTGCCCTGAGTCCCCTTTGGGTTTGAGAAGGGTGGTATACAAACACTGTAAATAATAACACAAATAATAAGATGAGCAACACCACCCCGAGTTGGACACGACTAGACTTAATGTCAAGGGGAAACCTTTATCTTTACTCTTTATGTGTTGCTCATTATTGCTGCTGCATAATAGAGGTTTTGCATGCTTAGGGCTTTATTGCACAAGGCTCTTTTCCCACTACAACTACAGTCAGTCTCTAAGTTACAAACAATCCGATTCCTACTTACAAATGTGTGTGCGTGGGGAGGGGGGCACTAGATGGGCATAAGAGTGGGTGCACCAGTCAGCAGCACATACTGGGCCTTTTGTAGTATTTGAAAATGTTTAAGCCTTTGCATGCACAGTAAAAATAAATTCTAGGTTAAGGCAAATATCTGTCCAAGTTGCATTTAAAGGAGAACTCCATGCAAATTGTATTTTCGAATTGTTGCCAATTGTGAACCGCCCTGAGTCACCCCTGGGCTGAGAAAGGCGGTATATAAATGTTGTAAATAAATAAATAATTTTTGGCTAGTATGTTGTGGGATTAGAACCACTGTGAGTTTGTTTGTTTTTTTTACTGCTGTCTGTATCCTCATTAGAAAAAATTAATCCCACTTCCTATTCCCAAGACAGCAGGAAGTGAGAGGAAATCTTCTAGGAAAGGAAATTCACTGCTGGAGTTGTTATCATGGAGAAAAGATATCCAATGAAGTTTTATGGCCAATCCTTGTTTCCATGACAACCCAATGTTTTTAATATCCAATTGTCACAGGGACAGAAAGTAAAGTAAAATCTCAGGGGCACAGACCGCAAAACAAATGTTATCGTTCCCTATTCCATCTAAAACATAACAAAGAAAAAGCTGGAGTTACATTTTAAAAATTGTACCTGTTCCAACTTGCAAATTGAATTTAAAAACAAACATACAGAACCTATTTTGTTCATAATGTGGGAACTACGTGTATGTTGTTGGTAATTATGCTATCCAATTTGGATTATTCTCTTTTCTTGCACACTTTCTGAACCATTCTGGGATTATAATGTCCATTTGTGCCAAAACATTGCCACACAGAGCAATTGGGACTCTCCACCTACTACTTTTTAAAAGATATTTCCCCCACCCTCTCCCTAGTTTTGCACACACACACACACACACACACACACACTTCCAGAAATATTAATCATACATTTAAAAATTATTAGTTGCTTACCGGTAACTGTAGTTCCCTGAGTGATCTTCTGCGAATTCGTACTCATGCAATCTCTGTGGCACACAGAGCCGATCGGAACCTTCTAGAGAGATAAAATGACACGTTAGTGGTAGCCCCGCCCCTCGCTATATAAGCTCCCTCAGAAGATCACCCCCTCAGTTCTCTTCCACCGCAAAGTAGACAGAACGAGGAGGCATGACCCAGGGGAGGAAGGGCGGGTCGTGCGAATTCGCAGAAGATCACTCAGGGAACTACAGTTACCGGTAAGCAACTAATAATTCCCTGTCGTGATCATCTGCGAATACGTACTCATGCAACAGATTACCAAGCTACCAACCTTGGGTGGTGGGCGTCATGCCACCGAAGAAAAGAGGACTGCTCTGCCAAACTGTGCTTGCTTCCTGGAGATGGCATCCAACTTATAATGAGTCACAAACGTCAGAGGCATCATCCAGGTCGCAGCCCGACAAACTGCATCCAATGGGACTCCTTTCATGAATGCTGCCGAAGTTGCCATTGCCCGTGTTGAATGACCCTTCAAACCTAAGGGGGGATTCTTCCTAGCCATTTGATGGGCCAGCTGAATCGTGGCTACGATCCAAGCAGACATTCTTTGGGATGACACAGGGAGACCCTTGGAGTCCTCCCTATACTTTACGAACAAACGAGTTGTTTTCCTAAATCCCGCCGTTCTATCTAGATAGAAGGCAAGCGCTCTCCTTGCATCCAAGCAGTGGAGGGAACGCTCTAAAGGGGAACTACGGTTTTGAAAGAGAGCCGGTAACACTAGGTCTTCAGACATGTGGAAAGATGATGCAACTTTAGGGAGAAATGCGATATCGGTTCGCAGTACTACTTTATCCCTATGGAATCTGACGTATGGGGCATCAGCTCGCAATGCACACAACTCACTAGCCCTCCTAACAGATGTAATCGCCACTAAGAAGGCTACCTTCCAAGTGAGGCAAGAGATGTCATTTGAAGCCATAGGTTCAAAGGGGGGCTTTGTCAAAGCCGAGAGGACTAGATCCAAATCCCAACCTGGGGCTACGGGCGCTACCCTTGGGTTGATATTAGAAAAACCCCTCAAGAAAAGTTTCACCAATGGGTCTGAAAAGTAAGAAGGAAGGCCTGCCTTCCTCCTATACCAGGAGATAGCTGCTAGATAGCATTTTATAGAAGAGAGAGCCAGCCCCTTCTCTGCTAGAGCTGCTAAGAAGTCTAATACTAAAGGAATGGATGCCGACAGAGGATCCGCACCCTTTTGGGCCACAAAAGCCAAAAACCTTCCCCATTTGTATGTGTAAGATTTTTTGGTTGACTCCCTGTGCGCAGCATCTACAAAGCGTCTGACTGATTGGGGCAGATCCGATACAGGGATCAGTGAGTTGGCCGGAGACGCCACGCTGTGAGGCGCAATTTGTCCACCTCCAGGTAGAGTACCCTGCTCCCCTGGGACAGGAGGAGGTCGGGTGTGTTCCTGAGTCGGATGAACGCTTCCTGGGATCACTGTAGGAGCGGTGCAAACTAAGGCTGCCGGGGCCACCACGGTGTTATCAGGATGCAATCGGCGTTGTCCCTCTGAATCTTGGACAGCACCTTGAGTAATAAGGGGAAAGGGGGGAAGGCGTATAAGAGCCCTCTTCCCCACGACAGTATAAACACATCCCCTAGACAACCCTGAGAAATATCCGCCCTTCTACAGGCACAAAACCTAACACACTTGGCGTTTTCCTTAGAGGCAAAAAGGTCAATCTCGGGCCAACCCCAAATATTGAAAATATGAACAGTCTCCTCTTCGAGAAGAGACCATTCATGATGGCAAAGGGGAGACCTACTGAGGGCGTCCGCCACCGTGTTTTCATCACCCGGAAGATGGAGCGCAGAGAGGGTAATGCCCCTGTCTAAACACCATTCCCAAATTCTCAAAGTGAGTTTCAATAAGGAAGGGGAATGGGTACCACCTTGCTTATTTATATAATACATGACAGTAGTATTATCAGTTAGTACAAGTACTGCCCTTCCTGTAAGCACTAATTCGAAGGCTTCAAGGGCCCTCTGCACCACCAAGAGTTCCAAATAATTGATGTGGCGTGCAGATTCCGAAGGGGACCAGTGACCCTGCGCCACTAAATCATCACAGTGAGCACCCCAGCCCACCAGGGAGGAATCAGTGGTGACAGTGTGAGTGGGAACAGGCAGAAGAAAGGAAAGACCACAGCAAACATTGCTTGCATCCAGCCACCAGTTCAAGGAATCCTGAACACGAGGTGGGAGTTGCAGTGACATGGAGGGATTATCTGTAAGGGGATTAAAAACTGAGAGCAACCAGGATTGAAGTGGTCTAAGACGCGGCCTTGCAAGAGGTGTAACGGCTGTCGTTGAGGCCATGTGCCCCAATAGGATTTGGATGTGATGCGCAGTTAGTGTAGAACTGTGAAGCACCTGAAGTATTACCTCACGGAGAGATACACCGGGAGATACACCTTTTCATCCAAAGGGAGCCCTTTGGGCCGGAATCAAATTGGATTTTTCCAGATTGACTAGTAGTCCCAGGGACTGGAGGAGTGATAGGGTAAAAGAGATGTCTGAGTTCAATCTTTCACGAGTGGGGGCGACCAGAAGCCAATCATCCAGGTACGGATAAACCGTAACCCGGTTAGACCTGAGGTGCGCCACCACTGCCGCCATACACTTCGTGAAAAGCCTCGGAGAGGCGCACAATCCGAAGGGGAGAACGTTGAATTGATACGCTTGTTCATCCACCCTGAAGGAAAGAAATCTCCTGTGACAATGCGCTATACTGATGTGAAAGTATGCGTCACGGAGATCAATAGTGACAAACCAATCAAATTTATTAAGGAGGGGCAAAATGGAGGACAACGTAACCATTTTGAACTTGTGCAGTGTTACAAACTTGTTAACATCCTGAAGGTCTAAAATAGCCCGCAAACCTCCCCCCTTCTTAGAAACTAAAAAGTAACAGGAGAAAAAACAAAACAGGTAGGCTGATGGAGGAAGAGGGGAGATAGCCCCTTTGGCCAACAGGGTGCGGATCTCCTCTAAAAGGGACTGTGAACTAGGTGTGGAGATAACCTGCCCCAACGGGGGCTGTTCTATTAACTCTAGGCTATAACCTTGCCTAATGATTTTCAAAACCCAGCCATCCGTGGTGATGGCAGACCAAGCTGAGTAAAAAGGAAGGAGTTTATCTAAGAAAAAAACTGAACCTTGATCTGAGGTGCAAGTAAGAGGAGCAACAGGCAAAGGGTCCTCAACAACAGGCAAAGGAGGGTCCGAGACCATATCTGTAAAAATAAAACAAAAGAAGCACAAAGCTGACTACTAATAACGCTTCTTAGGGCCCCCTTGGAATCTACCCCTGCCCTGAAACGGCCTGTTTCTCGGCCGAGGGGTGAACCCCTGGCGTTTACCTTGCTGAAACCTGCCGTTATTCCTGTTCCCATATCTGAAGCCATTGTTTGGCTGGCCACCGTAGCTTCTCCTATAGAACTGGGAAGACTGTTGACTCCTACGCCTATTGAAGGGCTGAGGTTGATACAGGAAGCCGAATTCATGTGGCGCCACCCGGACATCCTGCTTAGATTTTAAATCAGCATCCGTTTCTGGATTGAATAAGCCCTTCCCTTGCATGGGCATATCTTCAGTGAGGGCTTTTCCCTCATCAGAAAGCATGGCCGTGCGGAGCCAAGCGTGACGGCGTAGAGCAGTCGCCTCGGCAAATAAACGGCCAGAAGTCTCGGCTAGGTGTTTGCCCAGATCCTTCTGGAAACGGGTGACTGCCAATGCCTCAACTTGGAGGGCTTTTGGGAGGTGGCGACGCTCGGGAGGCAGGAGCTCGAGATAAGGGAGGATTCTATTCCAAATAAACTTTTGGTACGCACTTAAGTAAGTTGCGTAATGCGCAATGTGGGACACAAGGCCTGCCGTGGTATGGACCTTCTTCCCAATTGCATCCAATTTTCTCCCTTCCCTATCTGCTGGAGTGGACATAGCTCCCCTGGGACGCTTCGACTTAGTAAGCTCCGTGACCACTGTGTTTGGTTTAGTGGGCCTCGCTAGCCACTCATAGGCCAAAAAGTCAACCTTGTAAAGGGCATCTAGGCGCCTAGGCACTGCGGCCACTAAGGCAGGGGACGTATCAGGTAATGTGGTCAGCTTCGCTAAATAGGGGAGGGGGGGCACTGCCTGGGAGGAGGGGACCCTTTGCTCATCCGAGGGGAACATTGGGTCCTCCACGGAATCATTATTTTTGGGGCCGGAAGGTCAAGGGCCCTAATCAGACGAGACATCATGACAACAAAATTGCTAAAGTCAATCATGGATAGTTGCTCTCCATCTGCCTCAGGGCCACCAGGAATGGGATCTTGTTCCTCTCCTGACACATCAGAGTCAATGTCCCCTGTAGCATGGTCCAGATGTGGCTGGGCTTGCAAGGAGGAGCCCCATTGATTCACCACTGGAGCTGGGATTGGCACAGATGAAACACCAGGCAATGGTGCAGTTGCAATGGGAGCTGGCCCTGGAGTGGCTGCAGCTTGCTGAATAGGGGCCAGTGTAGACTGAGGCAGCTGAGGTGCTTGAGGAGGGGGAGGGCCGACATAAACATAGCCCTGCGCCGTCAATCTCCAGCAAGATGAGGCTTCAGTAGGTGCTGATGAGGGAATCAATGGCAAGGCATCCCTTGAATGTTTCTCTCCTCGACGTCGGTGTCCGTGCGCCCTCTTGTGGCGCCTACGGCGCCTGCTCGACATCGCCTCTGAGGAGGAGGTGGAGGAGGAAGAGGAGGAAGACTGGGACGACGAAGAGGAGGAGGAAGAGGATCGTCGCCGTTTAGGGAGCCTGGTAGATCGACGTGAAGATGCACGGCCCTTAGTGCGTGCCGCCTCAGCTTGCGGCAATGCCGACCTGAGCGATCTTGGCAGCAGCGGGGAGGCCGACGTCGAAGCTGCGTCTTCTCCAACAGCTGACGCAGCGAGAGTCAGGGCTGGAGAAAGGGCTTCCGCCACTCTCGCCGGCATCGCAGCAGGCATGACAGCTAGCTGAACCTCTGTGGGCGGAGCCTGTAAAAACAGCTGATCTGGAGCAGATTGAAGCTCCTCACCCGGCGTCGGGGTGTGCGCGCATGCGTCCTGCACTCCTCCTCCCTCAGCCAATGTCGAAGTGGAAGCAGGCTGAGGGGAAAACAGCTGCAAAGGCGGAGCTGGGCCCACAGGGGGCGGCTCAAATGACGCCAGAGGAGGAGGGGAGAAGAGAGCTTTGGTGAGCAATTTTACCTCACAGCTCCTTCGCACGCTTTTTCCGATTGCCTTAGAAGGCAAATAAGGCTGGCGGCTATCCTTTGACTTAGATGCAGAAATTGCCTTAGCCTTTCTTGGAGGCTTTCCTGACGGAGGGCCTTCATGCTGAGGAGAAGAAACTGCCATAGAACCCCCAGGGTGAGGGGGAGTCAGGGCTGAGTTCTCCAGTGAAGGCAGCAGCTCCTGGTCCAGCAAGGGAGGTTGAGAAGGCAGTAAAACCTTTTCATACAAGGCTACCTTGAGGCGCGCCTCCCTGTTCTTATGAGTCTGGGTGGTAAACGACTGGCAAATCTGACAGGATTGAGTCAGATGCCCCTCACCCAAACACACCAAGCATAGCTGATGGCCATCAGTGTCTGGCAAAATGTTAGGACACTGGGCACATTTTTTGAATGATGAAGTCGCCATAGCCATAAGGATTAAGAATAAAGGATAGTCACAGTCCAAATTCAAGCCAAATATAGTATAGTATAGAGTCCCAAACGAATAGCAAATGGATGGTCAGTCAAAATAGGTCAAAGCACGATACCACATGAAGAGCAGTCCAGAACAATGAAGGTTCTTCCACGGGCTTGTGCAGATTGAAGAGAACTGAGGGGGTGATCTTCTGAGGGAGCTTGTATAGCGAGGGGCGGGGCTACCACTAACGTGTCATTTTATCTCTCTAGAAGGTTCCGATCGGCTCTGTGTGCCACAGAGATTGCATGAGTACGTATTCGCAGATGATCACGACAGGGAATGTCTTTTTTTCTGGGGAGGCAATGTGCGGCTTCCTCATTAGGATAAATTGGACTTCTCCGACATAACTAATCACTGGCAGAGGAGAGTCAGCAGCTACTGTATCTGTCTGATCTGCTTTTTAAAAAAAATGACATATTCTTGTAGCTTTTCCTGTTACATTTCCAGGTATATGTGTTTTGTGTGAGTGTGTCTATGAGAGAGGGAATTATGACATTAGCATGTCATGGTACAAGCCCTGTAATGAGACAGAGAGAATGTGTAAAGTGTTGGCTTCTCTGACAAGCCCCAGCATCCAAGGGTGGAGATGATAGTAGATTTGTTATCCTTCCCTATGCCATATGGAGAAAAAAAGTTCAAAAATATTTGAGAACACAGAAATGCTGGACCACTCTAACAGCCACCATGTCAGGCTACACAGAGAATAAATTGAAATCCACAAGCATGTGGACAATTTCAGCAGAAAGGAAAAAACCATGAAAATGAACAAAATCTGGCTACCAATATTTAAAAACTCATAACAATCAATCAATAGCAAGACTCAAAAACAGGGAAATTACCGACAAGAAACAATCAGCTAATCAAATCTCAAAAAGGATTCCCCCCAGCAGTAAGAAGCCAAACCTTGAAACTACTAGGCCATTAATCAATCAAAACTTTATTACGGTCACAGACCAGCACAACCAACCAACTACTAGGCCATTAAATGCTAATCAAGGTGGCCAATTGAAACATTCACACCTACCTCCAACAGACAAAGCGTTCTTTCTCCCACCCTGTACATTTCACAGATATATAAAACCCCATTTTCCTAGTTCCAACAGAGCTCACAATATCTGAGCCATAGATGCAGGCGAAACATCAGGAAATAATGTTTCTGTTATGGTCATACAGCCTGAAAAACTTGCAACAACCCAGTGATTTCGGCCATGAAAGTCTTCGACGATACATTGTTTTATAGTTACTTTGTCAATGGAAAAGCAAACACATTGAAATACCCATCTCCTTTTCCTCCTTGCTTGACATCTACCCCCCTCCCCCCAAGGGCACCCACTGACCACCCAATGAAAAGAAACACTTTCCTAATGGAATCCCATGAAAACAACATAAACCAGTGGCATCACGAAATGAGCCCTAACCAAAAGAGCTATTATCCTTATGCAATTGGGATTTGTTTGCCTAGTGCAATAAAGCTATCAGTCTGGATCCTTCTGACATGGAAGACCCTACTAGCAGTACTGTTACCATCAACATAGCCTCTTGCCTCACAGGTGCACACAATTGCATTACTGCAGAAAGGTAGAACCAAAAAACCTCATTTTAATCTCTTCACCATCATAGGCACAGGTTAATCCACCAACCTTTATCAGTTATTTTTTTATTCTCGTGCATTCAATTTTTAAATTTAATTTTTTCCATGAAATTTAGAATTTTTAATTTTTTTTGTTAAGTTCTAAGTGAAATGTTAAGTTCTGTGTGTAATAACCCGTTTGTGTGAGTCACACAAACCAGAAAGAAAGATTAAATACACAGAGGGATTCAATGCCAAATTTTTAATCATAGAATCACAGAACCATAGAGTTTGGAAGAGCCCTTCTGCAGTTTTTTCTCTAGTGTGATGAAGGTGACTTAGTATCTTGCGTTTGTCTTTGTTGAACTTCATTTTGTTAGTTTTGGCCCATCTCTGTAATCTTTTTAGATCATTTTGAATTCTGCTCCTGTCTTCTGGGGTATTGGCTATCCCTTCCAATTTTTTTTTTTAATATGTTTATTGGGGTTTCACAGTATACAATGGATAGGATGGAACAATATCAGGTATAGGAAAGGAGGAAACAAGAGAGAAAAAAAAGGGGGGGTGAACTGGGGTGGGAGGGCCTTTAAGCGGGAGTTTTTTAATTTGTTTGCTTGTTTGCTTTTCCCTGTTTGACTTGTACACATTCTCCCGTTGGTTGAGATAGTCACTTCTTAGTGTCTAGACCTCTCCTGTGGCTCCCCGTCAGCGGTGGGACTTCGTAGGTCTCTTGATACCCAATCTGTTGTCGCCCTCCCTTCTCTTTCCTTTTATCATTCTTCGAGTATTTGGTGGAATTGGTCATGACCATTGTCCGTTCCTTGTCCGTGCCGTTGGGTCTGTTTCGGTCGCTTTCCTTGGCCTCTTTCCTAGCCGTATTCTTTTGGGGATTCCAAACCTTTCTCATCCACCTCTAGTGCATCACATCTCGGAGGGCTGTATGTTGCGATCTCCCTGGGGAGTGAGCCCAGCTTGTCTTAAAGTTTTTCTTACTCTTTGTTGTCTTGTTCTCAGCTGACTTCCCTTTCTGTTTCGCTGCGCCCTCAACCTTCTGTCTTTCTCCTTGTCTGCCACCCAGGTTAAGCCTTTAGCTGTTTTAGCAACCCCCTTGCATTTTTCCCCTCCTTTTTGTAGAGTAGCGGTCTTGGTCTTCCCAGATATCCTTCTTTTAGCCTCCCGTTGGGCTTTCACCACTTTTCTAGAAGGCAATTCCCTCTCCTCTGGTACTTCCTGCATGTTTGTGCTCTCTTCTACTCCCATCTCCAGGCTTTCTGGTATTTCTGCCTGTTTTCCCTCGACCTGGGGTACTCCCTTCCCGCCATCCTGGGTGATCACCAGCTCCATCCGTATGGTGCGCCCTTCTTCGATCGGTTCCGGTCTTACCTCTTGTGATTGTTCCTGAGTCACTTCGATTTGGTCACCCTGGCGGATTATCATTGACTCAATCGTCTGTAGACACTTATCCTGCGCTTCTCCCAGCTTCCGTATCTCTTTGAGGATTTCTTTTAGAGTTATTTTCCTGTCCTCTGCTCTCCTCCCTTGCATTCCCTCCTGTTCTATAGCTTCTATGCTCAGGTCGTTAGGTGCTGGCATGGTTTGTTGGAAGGTGATCCGTTCCCGGGGGGGGGGGGGGTTGTTCTGTAGCCTGGCCGCTAGTGACCCCACTTGAGGGCTTTGTGTTGTTTGACGGCAGGTAGTTGCCAGATGATGAGATTTTGTGGTTTGGCTATTGTGTTGGGCCTGGTGGGGTTAGCGACTTGCGTCAGGTTGCAGCTGAGGAGGTTGGCGACCGTGCGGCTTTGTTCCTCTCGTTCCCTCTTCCGACACCTCCCTCCCCCTTCGCTTCGCCCCTCAGCCCTGTCCCCTTCCCCCGCCGATTCCTCGTTCTTCTCACCTCTTTTTTTTCCCCCGTCCCTCAGCTGTTTCTTCCGCACTTCCGGTGCGTGTCCGTCCCCTAATTGTGTTCGGGCGACTCGTTGCCTTCCCTTCCGTCCTCTTTCGCGCCCTTCCTTTCTAAGGCCGGAAGAGCCACTCCGCACGAATGGACGCCGTCAGGTTGTCTTTTGTCTTCTTTACCTTGCTCGCGCCGCCATCTTGGAACCCCGAGCTCTCCCCCCGCCGGTTCCTAGGACCTTCCTTATTTTTCCCCAAGCACTCCCGGTCGCCCTCCTTTCTCTTCGTTCTCATCCCAGATTTCTTTCGGCCCCGTTTGTCTTCCTGCACTGTCCTGGTCTTCTTTTCTTTGGGGCGCCCTTTCTCTCAGTTGCTTCCCGCTGCTTCTTGATTCGTCTCCCTTTGATGGTGCTATTTGCCGCTCCTTTGGCTTCCACTCTCCTCCGATCCTTTGTTTTCCCTCCCTCTCTTGTTGTTGCTACGGGCTGGGCTGGCAGTAAATGTAGACTCGTGCCCACTTCCCGATCCGCTGGCCGCTCGTCGTTTTTGGATCACCCCGGGCTCTCTCGATCTCCCCCTCTTGAGGAGGGGGGACCTCTGGAGCCCTCGGTGAATTCTCTCCGACTTCGCTGCCTCACGACTGCTTCGTGCAGCCCGAGGTGAGGGCGCGATTCACCCTCTGGCCTGCGGAATCGGTTGACGAGATGAGGAGCCCTCAAATCGCCCGACCTGCCGCCATCTTTGCCCGACCGGAAGCCCCCGCTATCCCTTCCAATTTGATGTCGTCTGCAAACTTGATGATCATGCCTTCTAACCCTTCATCTAAGTCAGAGGTCGGGGACCTTTTTGACTCAGAGAGCCATGAAAGCAAAATATTTGGAAATTTATTTCAGTGAGAGCCATATAATATATTTAAGACATAATTCGACTAAATGTGAGTATAAGCAACAGAAAATACTGGAAAGGGTTGGGGAAAACAGACCCTGATATATGGGAGTTGCAGTTGTGTGGATTTATAGTTCATCAGCCATCAAAGAGCATTCTGAGTTCCACCAACCATTAAACTGAGCCAAACTTGGCATACACAACTCCCAGGAGCAGCAGAAGATACTGGATAAGGTTGGGGAAAACAGACCCTGACATATGGGAGTTGCAGTTGTGTGGATTTATAGTTCACCATACATCAAAGAGCATTCTGTGTTCCACAAAATATTGGAGGGGTTTGGGGGGGAGGATGTAGAACAGATGATGGGATTTACTGTACCTTCAATGGCTTCAGCTCTACATCAAAATCACCGGACTCTCTCACTGCTTGCACAGCTGATAGGAGAGACCTCCTTGCTGGTCCCCAGAGGGGTACAGGCCCAGCTTCCAGGAGAGGCTCACCATCGCACAGTGTGGCCATGGGCAGGAAGCACCCTGATGGCGGCCTCTTTCCCCACGCATTTGCAAATGCACTGGGAAAGAGAGCTTGTGAAGTGTGCATGCGCAGGAATGGGATTGGGCTGGACAGCTCTTCAGTTCCCTCTTCCAACTCTATGATTCCCTCAATGCAATCTGGGGACAGTGGGGAATCTTCCTTTCTTGACTGCACTTCCAAATTTCCAAGACACTGCCTCTTCTCCCAGGATTGTATCCCATGCACAGCTCCTTCCCATCCATCCCACACGAAACATTTCTTTTGTGTTTCCTATGCAAACCCAAGCCCCTCCCATGTGGCTCCCCAAAAATCAAAGGCCACATGCAATGGGGACGGGAGGAAACCGGGGCCTTTTACTCTTTCCACCCTTGGGATTATTTCCCCTTCCCCTCTCTCTGCATCGCCCCACCAATCTCCTGCCATTAGCTACGGAAGCCCAGGCAGCAGCAGCAGCAACAGACCCAGGCCCGCACTGACATCACAAGCGAGGCAAGGGGAGGAGGGAAAGAGGAGGAAGAAATCTCTTAAAGGGGCAGCACAGCTTGATTCCCTGGCGCTCAGACAAAGAACAAGGACAACAAAAGGGGAAGAGGCCACAAGGCTTGCTCAGGGTGCATTCTACAGTCATGCCTGTCAATACAGGACAGGAGCAGAGAGACTCCGGCAGGAGGGGGAGGGGCCTAATGAAGTGGAAATCATCAAAAGAGCCACACCTGATCTAAGTCATTCATAAAGATGTTGAACAGGACCGGACCTAATACTTCAGTATACTCAAAGTCCTCTATCTGGACTGAGGAATCTGTTACTTTCTGTTTCTCTTAGAATTACATTTTAAATATCTCTCACATGCAACCAGCCACACACAAACTTTTGTAGAAACTTGTGTATTTTTTAGTTCTAATCAGAAAAAGAAATAAACAAAATTCTCACTAATTGCTTATCATATGATCTACACACCTGAGGGGCCAAGCACAAGGCGATGTGGATCACTGGCAGTAGCAGGGTCATGAACAGTTAAAGTATTTGTTCCAGCAGGACTTTGAGTACGATCTTCAACAGGGAAGCGATCCAGTACATCTACAAGTACACATGATAAAAAGTATCCAGTAATTGTCATCCTGAATACCTTATTGATTATACCTGATCCTCCTGGCCTAGATTTAAAAATATAACAACATGTTATTATCTTGATAATTATATCAAAGTACATTTTAAATGCATATAAATAAACAAAATGTAGACTCATGTCTCTCTTGTCTCTTCCCATCATAAAACAATATGGAAATCCTAAATAGTGTACATGTATCTCTCATTGGTTTTATTCCTTACTCTTCTTCAGCTATAGGAGCAGGGAGAATTTGTTTAACTGAATCCAGAGGATACCAAGCAGCACCTTATGAGAAGAGGCAACTCTGGCTATTGTGATTTTCTTTAAACTTGAAATTGTGTCTTTATGGACCTAGATCAGGAAAACTAGATCCTGGAAATCTAAGACTTGCCCGCTGTGCTATTGTGTGTGTTTTTGTTCTTTGTAGATGCAGAATTGGTTACATAGCAGACTTCTCCAAATCCTCTCTTCTGCTATCCAACGTTATGGATAATGAGACTCATAGTTTTCTCCATCTTTGTGATTCATTTATTTTCTGATACATATTTTTCTCCTTCTGTGCCTGTGAAACTGTCACTTTGTGAGTAGGGCCATACTGCAACCAGAGTTCTTTCTTGAAGAGAAAACTCATCTCTATGGTTTTTTTGGTCCACTGGGGATATGGGAAGAAAACATCTTCACTTTGTATCTTGTATGAATCATAGAATTGGAAGAGACCGTGTGGGCCATCCAGTCCAATCCCTTGCCAAGAAGCAGGAAAATTGCACTCAAAGCACCCCCGACAGATGGTGATCCAGCCTCTGTTTAAAAGTCTCCACCAAACTCTGGAGCAGAGAGGTCCACTCACAGTCAGGAAGTTCTTCCTAATGTTCAGGTGGAATCTCCTTTGTAGTAGTTTGAAGCCATTGTTCTGTGACCTAGTCTCCAGAGCAGCAGAAAACCAGCTTGCTCCCTCCGGGGGCTAAGGGGCTTCAGCCCCCTTGAAATTCTCAGGGTGGTCTGCGAAAAGGCCTTACTGGTACATTATGTAAACTGTTATGCTTACTCATATCATGATCTGACCACCATGTTCATTATATCCCACATTAATGGGGTTATTGGGATAACAATACAAAAGGTTTGCTAGGGTAGACCCTCTTCCACCCAGTCTCAGCCCCCCCGAACCAAACTCAGCCCCGAATCAAAATCCTGGCTACGGCCCTGCTCCTCCCTATGACTTTCCCTCACATATTTATACATGGCCCTCATCATGTCTCCTCTCAGCCTTTTCTTCTGCAGGCTAAACATGCTTGGCTCTTTAAGCCGCTCCTCATAGAGCTTGTTCTCCAGACTCGTGATCATTTAGTTGCCCTAATGGAGATGCTGACACATCCCAGCTTGTCAACATCTCCCTTAAATTGCGGTGCCCAGAACTGGGCACAGTATTCCAGGTATGGTCTGACCAAGGCAGAATAGAGGAGTAGTATGACTTCCCTGGATCTAGACATAAAACGCCTATTTATGCAGGCCAACATCCCATTGGCTTTTTAAGCCAGCATATTGTTGGCTCATGTTTAACTTGTTGTCCACAAGGACTCTTAAGATCTTTTTCATGTGCCAGTCTGTTTAATCTCTAAAGATGGATCAGGACAAGAGTGAGAAACACAACCTGCATTTTTGTGTAGCCCAAGAGCCATCCCCAAATTTCAACAGCAGCTATAATTTCCTTCCTATTACTTCTGGAAGAGAAAAAAACATTGTCCTGTGGTATTCAGGGATGTATGGGATCAGAGGAGAACTCTTCATGGCTTCATGGTTTAATTGTTTGTATTTATCTGTTATTACACTTTTCCACACGCCTTGCGAGTATTGCTTGTCACCTGTGTTTTTATATATGTCCGTCACCTCTGTAATCGAGGTGCCATGGTTGGATCACTGTGCTCTAAGAGTCCAGGTTGAGTAACTACGACCCCCCGGCAAGGGTGCCGAACCGATTTGGGTTCGCCCGAAGGGACTTATGGAACCAACCAGGTTCCTGAATGCCCCGAGGGATTTGGAGCCTGTCAGCGATTCGCTCGAGGAGCTAGTTACCACCTGGAACTGTACGTTATCCGCTGCTCTCGACGAGATCGCCCCTGAACGCCCTCTCCGCCCCTGCAAATGTTGTTCTCCGTGGTTCACGGAAGATCTAAGAACCTTGAAGTGGGAGAAGAGACGGCTAGAGTGCGTGTGGAGGAAGCTCCGTGACGGACCTTCGGAATCAGCTTATAAGCTCTTTATGAAAGCTTATGAGCAAGCTACGAAGGAGGCAAAAAATTCCCATTATGCCGCCTTGATAGCGTCTGCAGACTCACGCCCGGCTCAATTGTTCAAGATAATTCGGCAGTTGACGATGGTCCCTACCATCCCAAATAATGATGATCGGGCCCTTACGGCCGGGGCTTTCCAGAGTCATTTTGCAGACAAGATTGCGATGCTCCACCAGGACCTACTGTACCTGCCACAGTGCAGGAGCTTGAGACCCCGTGGTCCTCCGCCGGATCCACCTTCAACCGGTCCTGACCACTGGACGCAGAGGATGTTGACAGGATTGTCGCGGCTCTTCGACCTACCACCTGCTCCCTTGACCCGTGCCCCTCCACTGGATGGCTGCGAGCCAGTAAGTTGAAGGTGAATCTGGGGGGAGGGGGGGGGAGATCCAGCTGCCGACATTTGACGGTGTGGCATTATGCCCACAGTCTTCAATTAAGACTATGGAGGCACAAATTGCTTGTGCCTGCAAGACAGCCTTTTACCATCTGTGGCAAGCGAAACGCCTGTTCCCTATCGTGGTCACTGTGAATACGTACATGTGGTATGTTCTGCGTCAGCAGATCAGCTTCGGAACCTTCTAAAAGCTTTCTGATTGGCTAGTAGTAGCCCCGCCCCTCCCTATATATAGCCCTCAGCCGGGGCTACCAAGCCAGTTCTCTTCGTCCGCTCAGCAAGAGAATCTTCGTTTGTGTTTAGCACATCTTGAATTAGGACTGCTTGATAAATTTAGCTGATTGACTGGATTAGGAATATTTCTGGACTTTATCATCACCTGTCCAGTCAAAAGAAGATTAATTTTTCTTCAGGAATGTCAACTACTTCTTTCAAGAAATGTGGACAATGTCCCAATATTCTTCCTGACACAGATGGCATGATCTGTGTCTGGTATGTTTGGGAGAAGGGCATCTGACGCAATCCTGCGCTATTTGCCGGGCGTTTGCGCCCCAAACCAGGAAAAACAGGGAAGCCAGACTCAAGGTGGCCTTGTTCGAAAAGGCACTCCTTCCCTCCCAGGCTCCCATCCTGGATTCTGGGCTAGTGACACCTCAGGGAGTGTCCCAACTGCCTTTGGTCGCTACTCCTAAAGCGCCAACCAAGAAAAAGGCAAAAAAGCCCAAACCGGTTGAGGGCCAGGATGGCCGCCGGTTGCCTTTGCCGCAGATGACCTCGGCTAAAAAGGCTCGGAGAGAGGAGGATTCCCTGTTGCCAGTTGGCCCCTCACCTCCTCTTCAAATTCTTCAGGAGATTTCTCCTCAGGAGGTTGCTCAAATCTTACATGAGCTCCCTCAGAATTCACCTCAGCCGTCGACTTCGGCCCTGGGACAGCATTTAGAGCTGATGACGTCACCGAAGCCAAGCGCATTCACTCCACCAGCTCAGGAGCTGCTTCAGACCCCGCATTCGGGTCCTCTCCCAGCTTCGAGCGCACTGCGAATGCGAGCTCCTGCCTCTCCTCCTTCTCAGCCGGCTTCAGAGCACCGTGCACGAGCGCCCTCGAGGCATCTTTCTCCCTCTCCACGGCCTTGGAGACGACGATTTGAGTCTTCATCTTCATCTTCCTCCTCATCGTCTGGCTCTTCAGCGCGCCGCAGACAGAGAAGGCGCTCCAATTACAGGAGAAGCCGTTCGCCGAGGGAGGGAGAAGAGAGGCGATCAGCTGTTTGTCAAACGGCCCCACATTCTTCTGTTCAGCAGGCTCCCTCTGCACAGCTGTCTTTACCCTTCCAACAGGGTTTGTGGCAGATAACTCCTCAGGGGTTTGTCTTTTTGGGACCCTCTCAGCCAGCAATTCCCCAGGCTCCTCTCCTACAGGGACAGAGGGATCCTTCGGTGGCTGCCCAGCCTGTGATTCAACAAGGATCACATCAGAATCATGTGGGCCCCACTGTGTCTGCCCCCTGGCTGCAGATTCAGAACCAGCAACCAACTGTTGTTCAACAGCCTATCCAGGGACATTCTGCACCTGTGGCTCCTTTTCAAGGACAAGTATTGCAGGCATCCTCTTCGACTGCGCCCCCTGAAAATATGGATCGTGAGGGATCTGACTCATCAGGGGAAGATATTGACTATAATGTGCAGGACAAGGGGAAGGATGGGGATCAAATCCCACAAGCTGAGTTGGGGAATTTCATTGCTCTGATGAATAAACTTATTAAGGCACTAGATTTACCTACGCCAAAGGTAGTGGTAAAGCAGTTTTGGTACTTTCTGTGGAGGAGAAAGGTCAGAGAGTGATGCTGCACACGTGTAGAGCTTAGAGAAGTGGGTTTCTGTGCCAAGAATCAGGCAGGCACTTGCTCCGTGAATATAACACTGTGATTGGTGCTTCTAATCAATGCTATGATTTGCTAAAGTACACCCCGTGCCTAGCGTGAGATAACGTAGGCTCAGATTGGTCTAACAGTACAGGACGTGCTACTTGTTGACATCAGTGCCAAAGGGAGAAGAACTGCGCATGTACAGAGGGATTCTGCCCCATCCGTTGCTGGCAAGGAAAGGCAGAAATGAAATGTTGCTAATCCGGAACATGAGAGTCCCGGCCACTGATAGCTGTACTGTGAGAAAGGACTAACTTAGAAATGTTCATTGTTCTAATACATAGGTGGGGTTTGAGATGTGATGCTAATGAAAATGTAATGTTTTATTGGATCTATGAAATGCTATGTAACACCAGCCAATGATGTTTGTGTAAAAACCATGAAGGAGGGCGGGCTTTTCTGGATGCTGCCATGAGGGTATATATGCTTTGTACTGAGAGTGACCGGGGCCGTTTGCCCCTGATAACAGCTTGTTCTGTTGGCAACCCCACCAGCTGGTGTTATCAATAAATCTCTTTGATTTCACATGAGCAGTGAAGTTGTTGCGTGATTCCTCATCCTTGCGCCCGCACGTCTACGCGCCAGTTTGGTAAGAAGTCAACTTGCCATCCGGAGTTCCATAACTCCCTAATTTGCTGCTTCAGTGGGATCTGTAGAAGATCCAATGTTTAGAGCTGATGAGCAACGTAGACGTACCACTCAATCTGTGCCAATTCTGCCTTACTTGATTACACTAGCTGAGCTACCAGACACACCTCCTGCGTTGGCTTCAGCTGTCCCTAGGCATATAGATAATTTATATAAGGTAGACTTGACCTCTGTTGATTGGATCGCTCGGCCCACAAAACCTAACACTGTGGTAACTGAACTCACCAAAACTAAACGGCCTAGAACTGGCCTTGCAGCTCCTGCTGATAAGGAAGGCAGGAAAATTGATGCCTTAGGGAAGAAAGTTCACCTTTCAGCTGGACTTTACATGCGCATGGCGCATTATGCAACGTTTTTAAGTGGATATCAATCCTATTTATGGGGTTTGATCCTACCACATATAAAGTGGCTACCAATGGAAAGAAAGAATCTGATTAAGGCTATTCAGGCGGAGGCACTGGTTCTATCCCAGTTTCAAAAAGATTTTGCTCAACATTTAGCTGAGAACTCTAGCCGTCTGTTTGCTACCGCCACAGCTTTGAGGCGCCACGCTTGGTTGCGCACTTCCACTTTGTCAGAGGAAGGCAGAACATTGGCGGAGGATATGCCAATGCATAGTGGAGGTTTATTCAACCCAGCCACTGACGTTGACATTAAGCAAAAACAAGACGTCCGTCAGGCGGCCCAAGGTTTTGGTAACCCGTATCAACCTTACTACAACAAGCCGCGCAACCAGCCTTCCGCTCCTTATTTCCGAAAAAACTATACAAGTAACTCCACGGGGGGATACAAATATAAATCTGGAGGTAACTCTAGATTTCAACAGGGAAAGCGCCAGTTTAATGGACCAAGGAATCGTTCCCGTCCATTCCAGGGTAAGGCCAAGTCTCAACAATTCTCTAAGAGACGTTATTAGGCCTCTCCTGCATGTCTTTATTTAATTATTCTATCTTATTCTACAGATGAGGATATGATGGTGCCGGATATACACACTCCCTTGGGGGGAGTCACATCACATTCTCAATCAGGTTCCACCTATTTTTTAAATAGGCTAGCCCCTTTTTACCAGGCATGGTCTCTCATAACCTCAGATGCCTGGGTGTTAAAAATTATTGCTTCAGGTTACTCCTTAGAGTTGTTTTGTCAACCGCCTTTGGGGTTTGTTAAACCAACAGCTCCTTCTCCACAGTTGGAAGCGGAGATTTTGGAATTGCTGTTGAAGGGGGCTATTTCCCCTATTCCAATGTCACAGTTACACCTTTGTTTTTATTCTAGATATTTTCTGATTTCTAAAAGGGGTGGAGGTATGCGCCCTATACTGGATTTGAGGGATATAAATGAATTTTTGGTTCCAAAAAAGTTTAAGATGGTCACGTTGACCTCTATTTTACCTTTATTGAATAAAAATGTTTGGTTCGTTACGATTGATTTACGTGACGCTTATTTTCATATTGCTATAGCTCATCACCATAGGCACTTCCTGGCTTTTATGGTGGGTGAACAGGCGTATTGTTTTAACGTCTTGCCTTTTGGCTTGGCTTCAGCACCACATATTTTTACCAAATGTATGTCAGTGGTAACGGCATATCTTAGGACGAGAGAGGTTACGGTTTATCCGTATCTGGATGACTGGCTTTTGGTGGCCTGTTCACAAGTCCGGCTGCAACAAGACCTCTCTTTTACTTTATCTCTCCTCCAGGCTCTAGGACTGGTGGTAAATTGGGAGAAATCGAACCTAATCAACTATATCGGTGCGATCCTGGACTCTACGGTGCAGAAAGTTTCCCTCCCAGAGGACCGATTTTCCTCATTACGGGATCTGGTGCACCGGATGTTCAAGGCACATACAATCACTCCACATCAGGCTCAAATTCTGTTAGGGCACATGGCGTCGACAACAGTTCTCACACCACATGCCAGGCTAAGAATGAGACCACTACAAAGTTGGCTCCTTGCAGAGTTCAATCCGTTTATAGACAGTGCGGACAAGATACTCCGGTTGCCGGACGAGGTCCGCTACTCCCTACTTTGGTGGGCAAGTTCCCGGAATGTGTGTCGAGGCCTTCCATTCTTCCCACCCAACCCTTCAAGGACGGTCACAACAGACTCTTCCATGACTGGCTGGGGAGCGCATTCGATGGGATTCACAGCACAAGGTCCGTGGTCCCGTCAAGAGAGAACTTTTCACATCAATTTTCTGGAACTTCTTGCGGTACAAAGAGCGCTAGAATCGTTCGAACTGTTCCTAAGGGGGCAAGTTGTGTTAATACTTACGGACAATACGACCGTAATGTATTACCTCAACAAGCAGGGCGGCACACACTCTGCTTCACTCCTAGCTCTTTCTATTCAGGTGTGGGAGTGGTGTCTACAGAGAAGGATTCTTCTCAGCGCTGCTCACATTCCCGGGGAAGAAAACACGGTGGCAGATGCTCTGAGCCGATCGCCACTGAACCACCACGAGTGGTCCCTTCATACGAGGGAAACCACCCGTATCTTCCAATTATGGGGAGTCCCCACAGTAGACCTCTTTGCAAGCAGGGAGAACACAAAGTGCCCGCTCTTCGGGGCACGCAGGAGAGCAGACCCGAGTCAGGGTTGTCTAGGGGATGCTTTCCTCTTGACGTGGAACAGTCAGCTCCTTTATTTATTTCCACCATTTCCTCTCCTGCCCAGGGTCCTAGCAAAGATCCAGAGAGACGGGTCGAATTGCATCCTAATAACACCATGGTGGCCCCGTCAAGCATGGCTTTCCCTCCTCATGCATCTCTCCAGAGATAAATTTGTACGTCTACAGAACAGGGTCGACATCTTGGTAGCACAAGGGAACAGAGTGCTGTATCCGGAAGTACACAAATTGCATCTAACAGCATGGAGAATTTGTCCACTTCCGTAACTGGGTTTGAAGGCCTTTCGCCGTCAGTCCTACTTTTCTTGGACGCGGCTCATAGGGAGTCCACTAAGAAATCCTATTCCTTTAAGTGGACCAGGTTTTCAAAATTTGCATCTTTAAAGGGTGCAGACCCTTTGAAAGCTCCAATTTCGTTGGTTTTAGATTTTTTAGTTTCCCTTTCGGAGGCTAAGTTATCACTTTCATCACTGAGATGTTACTTAGCAGCCATCTCATGGTTTAGAAGGAAGGCAGGGCTTCCTTCATGTTTTTCAGACCCATTAGTCAAATTGTTCCTTCGGGATTTGCAAACATCAGACCATCAGTGGCGCCAAACGCCCCTGCGTGGGGATCTGCAGTTGGTATTATCCGCACTTACCAAGGCCCCCTTTGAACCATTAGCTTCAGCACACATTTCTCACTTGTCCTGGAAGACTGTGTTCTTAGTAGCTATCACATCCGCTAGACGAGCGAGTGAATTATGTGCCTTGAGATCCGATCCACCTTATCTAAGATTCCATAAGGATAAAGTGGTTTTGAGAACTGACATAGCTTTTCTCCCTAAAGTAGCGACACATTTCCACATGTCGCAAGACTTAGTATTTCCAGCATTTTTTCAAAATCCATCCTCTGCCCTAGAGCGTTCTCTGCACTCCCTCGATGTGCGTAGAGCTCTGTCCTTTTATTTAGAAAGAACTTCGACTCATAGAAAGTCGACTAGATTATTTGTAAAATACCGTCAGGATTCAATTGGACTTCCGGTTTCAACCCAGAGGCTTTCCTCTTGGATTGTGGCCACAATTCGTTTAGCTTACACCATGTCAGGGAGGGACCTTCCCGGTCAACCCAAAGGCCATTCCACGAGAGCTGTGTCTACGTCGACTGCTTTCCTGCGTGGAGTATCGTTGGATGCGGTCTGCCGGGCGGCGACGTGGGCGACTCCGTTGACCTTCGTATCCCATTATAAAATGGATGTGGTGTCAAGGAAGCAAGCAGAATTTGGAAGAGCAGTCCTCTTTTCATCGGTGGCATGACGCCCACCTTCCACGGTTAGTAGCTTGGTACTCTGATACCACATGTACGTATTCACAGTGACCACAATAGGGAATTGTAAGTTGCTTACCTGTAACTGCATTTCCCTGAGTGGTCACCTGTGAATTCGTACATCCCCGCCCTTCCTCCCCTCTCGTCATGCCTAGTCCTTCTGACTGCTTTCGCGGCGGAAGAGAACTGGTTTGGTAGCCCCGGCTGAGGGCTATATATAGGGAGGGGCGGGGCTACTACTAGCCAATCAGAAAGCTTTTAGAAGGTTCATACCACATGTACGAATTCACAGGTGACCACTCAGGGAAATGCAGTTACAGGTAAGCAACTTACAAGTTCCCTATCTCTCCCGCCGCGACCTTGTCACGGTGATCCAAGCCACGGTCATCTCAAGGCTAGATTACTGTAACGCGCTGTACATTTACCTACTTTTGTCGGCAATCCGGAAACTCAAGCTGGTGCAGAACGCGGCAGCTCGTTTGCTACTGGGAGCCACAAAAACTGCTCATATAACACCTCTTCTGCGCGAGCTGCACTGGTTGCCGGTTGAATTCCGGGTCTCCTTCAAGGTGTTAGTTCTGACTTTCAAGGCCTTACATGGTTTGGGGCCAGTGTACTTGAGGGAGCGGCTTACCCCATATGTACCCAGAAGATCACTGCGTTCAGAGGGGCTTAACATGCTTGAGGTCCCAGGTCTGAAACTCTGTAGGCTCTCTAGCACGCGGCAGAGAGCGTTTTCGGTGGCTGCGCCGGTCTTATGGAATTCGCTGCCGGCGGAGACGCGAGCCCTGTGGGACCTAATGGCCTTCCGCCAGTCCTGCAAGACCTGGCTGTTCAGGCAGGCAATCGGTGTTTGACCGGCGCCTGATTAACATCTGCCATCCTGCCGTGCTACCACTATTCTTGTATGAATCAGCTGTGCCCTGATTCGTTATGGTTTTATGGGATTGTAAGGGGTGGGATTGTTAACTGTTTTTATGAGGTTTTATGATGTTTTTAAATTTGTGTGTCTTACATGTTGGAAATCGCCCTGAGCTTCGGGAAGGGTGATCCATTACATCGAAATAATAAATAAATAAATAAATATACTACTCTCTTGATTGTTTGTTATACCATCCCTTCTGGGCTTCTGTTTTCTGCGCCAACTGCAACTAGATCAGTGGTTCTCAAACTGTGGCCTTCAGCTCCCAGAAATCCTAACAGCTGGTAAACTGGCTGGAATTTCTGGGCAATGTAGGCCAAAAACATCTGGGAACTTGCAGGTTGAGAACCACTGAGCTAGGTACATACTCAACATGATGGCACTAAGAAGGGGATTTAGCAATCTGGATTCTATTTTCTGAAACTTCTAAATCTGCAATCTATTTCCTGCTAAGCCTGGACAGATGGTTTTAGCCTATGCTCCTTAAAATTGTAGTTTTAAAAGCTTGCACTGCTCATTTTTGCCTCTGAAATGGTTTTTAAAAAATTGAACAACTGCTTATTATTTCAAGACTAGTGGTTACTGGCATTTACCCATATTCAATTACTTTGCCTATATGCAGACGATTGAACACTGCATCAGGTACCAATGGATTCAGTGACTCGTGGTTGCAAAAGACCATCTGCTCTTCAGTGATATACTGTGCTGCCAAAGCAGCATTAAAACCTAAATCATCCTTCTGGAACAAAGTGAGAAAATATAATTATTCAGTTTTATTGCATGCAATTAGCTCAGGATAAAAAAATTAAGCCATAAACTCATCAAGAATTTAAAAATAAGTTTTTTAAAATGTATTAGTAGCCATAACTTAAATAGATTAATTAATTAATAATTTAATTAAAACAGGCATTTAAATATTATTTTCATTTATTAATTCAGGCATTTAAAACCCATCCACAGCGCTGTGGTCATTAGGGGTTCCATCTCCCTAGTCTGAAATCCTTTGCCAGTTTCAAGTAATAATGTAATAAAAATATGAGACAGGTTAGGGATTGTTTTTATGTACCTCCTGCTGCGCAGCAGTCTCACTTTCTGAGTCAACAAGAATGCTACTGCAGAAGAGCAAGAGATTTGCTGGTTCTCTAGAAAGCCAGGCTTTTTCCAAGATGCCACCCCCTTCACATCTTGGCTAAATAACCTAATTTGGTTAGAGTAGTAAGCAGGACCTGATGCTGCCAGAAACATTGTCAGTAAGGCTCCAAATATGCACCCACCACAGATAGAATTAAGGGGAATTGGTATCTGTCATTCAGAAAAAAATGTATATGTCTGTCTGGTTGCATGCTGTCCTTTAGTGGATACACTCACAAAGTGTATCCAGAGATGTGGGGAAAAGTTTGGACACCTTTTAAGGCAGTTGAACAGGGTGCAGATGCTACCTTGATTACTTTAATACACCTTGATTTAAAAATGCAAAGTGCATTGTCCTATACTATATTGCTCCCCCAGTTCATTGAAAACTAGAGTGATAGCAGTCAAGCGGCCAGGAGGAACTCATTTGAGTTTTGCTTGAAATACCATTCCAAGCCATTGTTCGTGTGCATTTTCTGACAAAATTAACTGTGTTAATTCTTTCACATAGATGCAATCTTAGTCAAAGATCCCAGGAAGAAGAAACAACCTAGAAGTAGTAGAATGCTCATCATGCTGCTTCTCTTCTGGCAGGAAAAAACAGAAAACGGAATGATTTTGATTGCTAAAGCATGCAAACTTGTTCAGGTCTGAAATAGAAGACCCATTGTGAGAGTGACAGAGGGCACAGAGATCTAGTTGTGATCTCAAAATCAGCTTCTAGCTTTGATGTAGAGTCAAGGTTCATTCCCACATAGCAGTTATTACAATGTAAAAATATTATTAGCACATTTATACAGAACACAATAAACATTTTGCTTAATTAGCACATCAAAAGCATACTATACCGTCAATAAAGTGTTCACGTCCAAATCAGTTATTACTAGGTGATCAACAGATGAAGTGTTCAAACTAATATAATTTAAAGTTCCCAGGTGGTCAAAGTACATGCTAAATATATTTCCTGGTGAAAATCTAAGCCTGGCATATTTTTGCATACCTGGGGAAGGAACAAAAGAAAATACAATATTGATAAAATAAGAGTGTGAATTCATTTTAGAACTGATTTTTAGTAAGGTCAGTGTCTGCCTTGCCAGAACCAAATTGGAAGGAGTGCAAAGAACAAAGAAAGACAGAAGTTGAGGAAGCAAGAAGCCATCTTGTTCCATCTGCTTCAGGTAAACCTTGTCTTAGAGTGCATTAGGAATCTGAGTGAGTGTTTAAGATTAGCTGCTCTGAATGTTTGTTTTGTTTGAGAGGTGAGGCTAAATTATTTAGCCAGCAGTGAATGACAGTTGCAGGGCAGGAATCAGTGACTCATTGTTCCCTGTTCTTTGAAGCTCTCTGGGCATGAGTGGTTGCTTCCTATTTAACCTATATAAGCCAGTGTCACGCACCAGGTGGTGTGCGTGAACTCACACCCTCACTAACCCATACATTTAACCCTGCATACAGAAAACAAAATAAAACAAACACACTAAGGGAACAAACACAAAATCTTCCCATTTCATGCACAAGCTGTGGCATGTTCAGCTTCTTCACGCAATAAATACACAGAAGCACAAGCCAGGGGTGCTTGCACAATATATACAAACAAGTGGGGAAAGCAAACCATGAAATTCAAAGAATTATCATACAATCCAAGCATGCAATGCAGTCTGAGTGGGTGCACCTCTGATTTAGGATAATATTAAGCAAAGAGAAGTGTCACAAGTATATATAAAGCATTTATCAAAACACATGTGTAAGTACAATTTAAGTATTACATAAATACATGGCTCAAGGCACATAGCATGTAGCATCAATAGAATTATAAACAGATAGAAAAAGTGCAACACATTCAGTATAGAGCCTATTAAATGGTGAACAATGGTACACATCAATTAGAGAAGCAGTACAGAATATAGGTAATCGTTCAACACACAGTAATGCATATATCAAGTAGAACTACACATATGAGTATCCCAAGGTGTGTAGGAAAGACGCGGAAACCCAGGCGAATGCCTGGGAATGAGAAGCGGTCAAGCCGCGGCTTCTCTGGCGCCGGTGGCGAAAGAGGTTTGTTTTGCTGTTGGGAAGAGGTGGGACGCCGTCGTGTATTGAATCCAGCCCTAAAGGATCTTCAACTTGTGAAGCCCTGATGATAACCTATCTTGGAACGCTCCGCTGCTTGACCTCTGTGTAGCCACCTTGTAATTGCCCTGACGAAGCGAAACCCGCGAAACGGCAAAACGCTATGGTGCCAAGTCACTCTAAGCCGTTGGCAAGGCTTCCACCATCGGTGTGAAGCTCCATTGCCCTGTGCGCTTCACCACATTGGCAAAGGCTCCCACCATTGCGCCATTCACGCTTCACCACATTTTCGTTTGCAGCAGCTCTTGCAGAGCTTTACTTTCACTTTCACTTTACGGCTAAAAGCCGATTGAATCCCGGGACTCCGCGGCTCACCACCACGGACTTTCCCGACTCTGAGTGAGTACCTACCTTGAATTGTTGGACCCCCAACCTTAAGTGTAGACTCAGGACACGTCAATACACGACGGCGTCCCACCTCTTCCCAACAGCAAAACTACTCAACTACATAAATAAACAGCTCAGGGGAAGATCTCAGGGACTCACATGTTTTTACAGTAATGCACAGAACATGGGAGATAAACAAATGAACTCCAGCTTTTAGCACAACACCACAAATATGATGTCATAGGCATCACTGAAACTTGGTGGGATGACTCCTATCGCTGGAATGTAGACATCAAGAGCTACAACCTCTTTCACAGAAACAGAACAAAGGGGAGAGGAGGTGGAGTAGCCTTATATGTCAAAAACTGTTACGCTGCAGAAGAGATGCAAGACAGCAATCCGGGAAACCAGCTTGAAAGCATCTGGATAAGAATCAAGGGAACTGGGACTCAAAAAGACCTTGTTGTAGGCGTCTACTACAGACCTCCAAGCCAGAATGAAGAACTTGATGCAGTCTTCTGCCAACAGTTGACCAAACAGGCACAAAGAAGAGTAATCAAGGGCGATTTCAACTATCCCGATATTTGCTGGAAAACAAACCCGGCCAAGAGTACAAAGTCCAACAAATTCTTTGCTTGCCTTGCAGACAATTTCATGGCCCAGAAGGTAGAAGAGGCAACAAGGGGGTTGGCTACTCTCGATCTTATCCTAACAAATGCGGAGGACCTGATCGATGCAGTTGAAGTGGTCGGATCCTTAGGGGTAAGTGACCATGTGCTCCTGCAGTTTGAGGTACAAAGGAAGGCCGAAACTAAGACAAGTCAAACCCACATTTAGGATTTTAGGAGAGCTGACTTCCGAAAAATAAGGGAAATACTGAGCAGCATTCCGTGGACACAGATACTAAAAGACAAGGGAGTTACGGATGGATGGGAGTTTTTCAAGAGTGAAATACTCAAGGTGCCAACAAAGAGAAAAAATAGGACAAGTACAAAGAAGCCAGAATGGATGTCCAAAGAACTTCTAACTGTGCTAAGACTGAAAAGAGGCATGCACAAGAAGTGGAAAAAGGGAGAAATTACCAAAGAAGAATTCAAAAAAATAGCCAACTCCTATAGGGAAAAAGTTTGCGAGGCTAAAGCACAAAACGAGCTCAGGTTTCCCAGGAACACTAAAAACAATAAAAAGGGCTTCTTTTCTTATTTCAGTAGAAGAAAAAAGAACAAGGAGGTGATAGGGCGTCTTAGAGGAGAAGATGGGGCAATGCTGATAAGGGATAGGGAAAAGGCAGAACTACTTAATGCCTTCTTTGCCTCGGTCTTGTCACACAAAAAAGTCATCTTCAACCTCAGCAAGATGGAATAGATGAGGGATTTGCGGACAAAGTCACTTTGATCCGTTCTGGCTTTGACACCATGTTAACGGCAGTCTCTGAGGATGTAACACGATCATCTGTTTGTCCGGTTTTGATGGATTTGTTTCAATCTGTTCAGCTCGAGGATGTGGACAAGATTCTTGGAGAGGTGAGAAGGACCACATGCAACCTAGACTCCTGCCCATCCTGGCTTATAAAGGAAGCCAGAGGGGGTTTGGCAGAGTGGGTGAAGATGGTGGTTAATGCCTCCCTTCGGGAAGGCAACATTCCAGCCAGCTTAAAACAAGCTGTTATAAAACCTCTGTTGAAAACACCATCACTGAACCCCACTCAATTTGTCAACTATCCGCCAGTCTCCAATCTCCCATATTTGGGCAAAGTCCTAGAACATGTGGTGTCCTCGCAACTCCAGGAATTCTTGGTAGACACTGATTATCTAGATCTGGGGCAGTCTGGCTTTAGGCCGGGTCACGGTACTGGGACAGCCATGGTCGCCTTAGCTGATGATCTTCGCCAGGAGCTAGACAGGGGGAGTGTTTTTCCTTGTTGGTTCTGCTGGACCTCTCATTGGCCTTCGAGATACCTCACAGGAATGGGCCTTGGAGGTACTGCCTTGCAGTGGCTCCAGTTCTTCCTTGAGGGTTGCTCTCAGAAGGTGTTGTTAGGGGACTCATGCTCGGCCCCACTGCCATTGTACTGTGGGGTCCTGCAAGGCTCAGTACTGTCCCCTATGTTATTCAACATATACATGAAGCCATTGGGAGAGATCATTTGGAGTTTCGGGGTAAGGTGCCATCTGTACACAGATGATGCCCAACTCTGTCACTCCTTCCCACCTGCTACTAAGGAGGCTGTTCAAGTCCTGAATCAGTGCTTGGCCACTGTAACAGACTGGATGAGGGTGAACAAATTGAAATTAAATTCAGGCAAGACTGGTCAGTCGTAAGGCCGAACTGTGAAGAATTAGTATTCTGAGTGAAATGTAAACTCCTATATCACTGCTTGTACTGTATTGTATTGTATGTATAGTCCTGTAATCCTGGTGATGAAGGAGTTAAGTGTACAACATCTGTCAGGACTCATGATGCAAGACACTGGTGACGTTGCCTCGGAGGAGGAGGGACTGATAAGTCAGCGTTTATGCTCTCTTCTGTGCTCTGTGTGCTGTTTTGGTGTAGGAAGCATGATTGTACAATAAATCTATTTTTACTAACTCTGGAGTTTGAAGCTGCAACTATTTCCTGACAATTGGGTTATGGGCCC
Source organism: Anolis apletophallus (assembly GCA_030556195.1). Classification (NCBI taxonomy): domain Eukaryota; kingdom Metazoa; phylum Chordata; class Lepidosauria; order Squamata; family Anolidae; genus Anolis; species Anolis apletophallus. Next base: position 11,684,721 of record JARBWK010000002.1, on the reverse strand, counting down.
AGCTCCACCTCGTCATCCTTTCTCCTGGTGTTAAAGTGTCTTCGGAGTGGAGAAAGTGTGAGTTGGAATCTGCAGCTGGATCGGAGCTTCTGCCAGGTGATGCTGTCTTCAGAGGAGGAAGTGTTCCTGGAGAGGTGGTGAGCTGTGGGTCAGCGTAGCATGCTGAGCCCTGGTGTGAGACAGACGTGTGAGAGCAATTAAGTCATAAATCCATGATGTGCCTTGATGTTGTGAAGATCGCCAGATGCCTGCTGTGAGTACATGGTGTTGGAAATCTAGAGGCTGGGCTGTGAATCCGGGAAAGGAGATCTTCTGAGTGAGAGGAAATAGCTACAAGCAATCCCCTCACTGTGATTGAGAAATTATCTGATTCTAATTATCCACAATGGTCTATGTATATGAGGCATTTGTTGACACGTGAAGGACTATTGGATACCATCCTGGGTGCAGAGGAAGATGATGAGAAGATACAAAGAGGTTTGTCTACTATTGTCCTCTGTCTGATGCCAGATCAATTAATACATGTTAGAAGCTTGCAGACTGCTCAAGATGCCTGGAATGCTTTAAGGGCTGTGCATCAACTTGTGACCGTACTTGGAAAGATGATCTGGACTAAACGCTTGTACCGGGCCAAGTTGGAGGATGGTGGAGATGTGCAGAGTCATATAAAGAAGATGACTCTGTCATATAAAGAAAATTACTGCTGAGAATCAAGCTTACATTTTAATGTCGAGTTTGTCTGCTGATTGGGATCATGTGCTATATTCTCTACAGACTGTGCGTGCACAAGATCTTACACTAGACCTTGTTTGTTCAAGAATACTTGAGGAAGAAGACAGGTTTGTCTTTGAAAGAGAATGGAGAGGAGGATGCCCTTTTGAGGGGGAGTTTAAGCAAAGGCCATTGCTGGAAGACGCTGACCCTGTCCTTGGGAGTGTGCGTGGAGTTGGTACTGCAAGGAGATGTTATAATTGCCAGAAAATATGCCACCTGGCCCCAGATTTCAAGGCCAAGATGGAGGTGTTTGGAGGAAGAAGAGGCTATTACTACAGTGGCAGTGGACGTGGAGGTGGATCATCAAGCTAAACTGGAGCAAGTGTGATGGTGGCTACAGCAGGATGTAATTCCAGTAAAAGTAGTAAATGGATTTTGGATTCTGGAGCAACCCACCATATCACAAATGATTTGGCTAATCTGAGAAATGTGGATGGATCGTCATTATCTCTTGCAATTAACTCAGTACAACTTTTCAACAAATTTGGAACCTGTTATATTTCTTGTTTAAAACTGTACTGGCAAAAGGTTTTGTTTGTTCCACAGATGAAGTCAAATCTATTGAGTGTAGCTGAGTTAACTGAACAATAGTATAGAGTGTCATTCAAAGGAATATACTGTTATATTTACAACAGAGAAGGGATACTAGTTGGCAAAGGAGTAAAACGTAATAAAATGTATGAGATGCTTGAAAAAGTCAATGGTTTTGGTGAGGAAGACAATGTGGAAGTTATGTGTGTTGGTAGTACAATTCAGCATGACAGATGCTTACATTTGTTCCACAGAGTAATGGGGCATGCTAGCATGGAAGTTTTGAAGAAAACATTGAATTTATGCCCTGAATATAAAATGGAAGAATGCTTTTGTGATTTGCAATGCGCCATGTGTGATAAAGTGAAAACTGTGCCTCTTAAGTACAATAAGAGATCAAAGATAAAAGTAACTAATTTGTTTGAGGCAGCACATGTTTGTATATGTCACGATGCAGGGTCTCGGCCCAGCCCCCTAATCACACACACAGAGACGGTAATCAGCTAACTATTTATTGAATAATAAAAACAGGTGAAAAGGTAAATTGTCCAAAAAAGTATCAAAAAGTTCAATCAAAATGGTAAAGAGTTCTTAGGTAAATCCAAAGGCAAAAGCTTAGCAATCGTTCCCGCAAAAGCAATGCGGATCAAAGCAGACTTGGTCCGTGGCAATTCAAACAAGGCAAAGTTCAAGGAATCAAAGGCCCAAGAAACTTCTTGGCAACCACGAGCCTAGTCCTGGCTCCGTGGATCTTCACTCGCTTCACTCCCTTCAAATCAGAAGTGGCCGAGCAACTGAGGATCCGTTCCCACGGATCCTATACTTAATTCCCTTGGTGAGACCCCCGACGCTCTAGGCTTCGGCGCCAATCTGTACTACGGGACCTAACGCTCCTTTGGCGCTCTAGGCTTCAGTGCCATTCCCTCCTACTGGACTCAATGCTCCGTCTCCTATCAAAGCTCCGTCCTTGCCTCCCAGCACCTGGGTCGCTATCTTCGTGAGAGCCAGACTCCCTTTCAGCTTCCATGGGCTCATCCTCCACTATCTCCCTGACCCTTTCTTGCGAACCGAAACCACCTGGTCTCTCATACTGATTATCTGAATCAGCACTCTCAATGTCAGCTTGACTTTCCCAGCTTTCATACCCATCGGGCCAGCCATCATCCCATTCCAAACTCTCTGTAGGAGATGAAGGCCCAGCTGCCTCATCATCCCCTTCATCTATCTCCCCATCAGCCGCAATTGGCCCTAATGCAAGCGGGACCCCCGGGGCAGCCCCCTGCCCCCCCGGCACGAATGAAAACAGGGTTGCTACAGTATAGAAGGTCCTTTTGAAAAAAGTGTTGGTGGTTCACAATACGGAATGCTCTTTGTAGAACGTTTGAGCCGCTTTTCGTATGTGTATTTTTTGAAGGACTTGTCTGAGGCAAAAGACAAATTAACAAGCTGGTTGAATTTGATTGAAAATGGATATGGAGTAACATTGGGTAAATTGATTTTTGATAAAGGAATGGAAATCTGTGGTGCAGAGCTGAAACAATTGCTAAGAAATAGAAATGTAGAATGTGTTAACATTGGAGAGTTAAAGGGAGAAGAAAGTGTAGCATTGAAAAGAATGCAAGCATTGAGAGAAATGGAGAAATGCATTCTGAAAGACAGCAAGTTCTCACAAGTGTATTGGATGGAAATCCTAAATACCAGCAATTACCTTATGAATAGGTTGTGGGATCAATGCATACAAGACATTCCTTTCAGAAAAATATATAACCGCGTTCCTGTAGCAACCCAGTTCCCTTTCGTGCCTGGGGGGCAGGGGGCAGCACCGGGGGTCCCACTTGCATTAGGGCCAGCTGCAGTTGATGAGGATATGGAGGAAGGGGCTGATGAGTTAGCTGGGCCTTCCTCTCCCACAGAGAGCTTGGCCTGGGATGATGAATGGCCTGACGGCTATGCTAGCTGGGAAGTTCAGGCTGACCCTGAGAGTGATGATTCTGATCATTATGAGAAACCAGGTGGTTACGGGTCGCAGGAAAGGATCAGGGAAACAGTGGAGGATGAGCCCATGGAAGCTGAAAGGGAGTTCGGCTCTCATGAAGATAGCGACCCAGGTGCTGGGAGGCAAGGACAGAGCTTTGATAGGAGACGGAGCATTGAGTCCAGCAGGAGGGATTGGCACCGTAGCCTAGAGCGCCAGAGAAGCGCTAGATCCCGTAGCACAGATTGGCGCAGAAGCCTAGAGTCTCGGGGGCCTCGCCAAGGGGATTAAGTATAGGATCCATGGGAACGGATCCTCAGTAGCTCAGCCACTTCTATTCTAAGAGGAGTGAAGCGAGCGGAGTTCCAGGGAGCCAAGTTGCCGGCTCGAGCCTTGCCAAGAAGTTTCTTGGGATTGTTTATGAACTTTGCCTTGTTCTTTGCCACGGACCAAGTCCTTGATCCGCATAGTTTTGCGGAGCCTTTGCCACGCTCGCCTTTGGATTTTACTTACGGACTCTTTACCTTTTTGATCGAACTTTTTGATACTTTTTATGGACAATTTACCTTTTCACCTGTTTCTTATTATTCAATAAATAGTTAGCTGATTACTGTCTGTGTGTGTGATTAAGGGGCTGGGCCGAGACCCTGCATCGTGACAGTTCCTTGCTACAAATATCTCAGATTATTTGGTTAAAAGGCGAAGGTGATTTTGTCAGCAAAAGAAAGAACCAACAAGAAAGTAAAACATAAAGAGATGAAGTTTCTAGGATATGCAAAAAATAATTGTTATAGGCTTTTGGATAGCCCAAACACAGTGAAGTTCTCAAAACTAGCATATTTCAGCAAAATAGAAGATTGGAATGAAATTCATTTAAATACTGAAAACTTACATGGGATTCCAGAAGAAAAACATAGTGAAACACTCAAAGAAGAAGAGAGCCCATCTAGTGTTGAAAGTCAGAAACAACAGATAGTGAAGTCTAAGATTGCATCATCTTCACAGAGTGAAGGAAGGAAAGAGAGTTGTAGTACACCCGATAGAAAACAGGCAGGTACACAAAAGGAAAAGACACCAACATCCAAAGAAAAGGGTACACCTAAAGTAGTTAAGCTGGAGGTGAAAGAGGAAGTTAGAACAGTCAGTGCAAATCAGAACACAAAGAGAAAAGAGTTGAAGAAATATATGTTAGTGCCTTACTTATCACAACCAGGAAAATTCCACAAAGTTCCTTGTGGAGATGATTTCATTGACACTGATGATTGTGTAACAGTCTATGAGTAAAAATGTTATTGTGCTAAGAAGTGTATTGATTGTGTAGTGGATCGTGTATTTGTATTTGTATTATGAACACGAATAATGCAATGATGTGATTGTAATGTGTGTTTTTTTGCAATAGTTATGTGTATTCATGTGTTGTATATGGTTTTTGAGTAAGTATATTAAGTATCCTCTGTAGAATGGAAACATAATGATGGAAATTCCAGTTCTGGTATGATAGAAGAGATATTGTCTAAATAGAAGTGAATAAGATTTCAAAGAATATGTATAAGAAAGCAAATGAAAGTAATGTGTCCAGATATGCTCAGATAAATGATAGACAGTGATAGATAAGAGTTTACATGTCAGAGGGGGATTGTGAAGAATTAGTATTCTGAGTGAAATGTAAACTCCTATATCACTGCTTGTACTGTATTGTATTGTATTGTATGTATAGTCCTGTAATCCTGGTGATGAAGGAGTTAAGTGTACAACATCTGCCAGGACTCATGATGCAAGACATTGGTGACCTTGCCTCGGAGGAGGAGGGACTGATAAGTCAGCATTTATGCTCTCTTCTGTGCGCTGTGTGCTGTTTTGGTGTAGGAAGCATGATTGCTCTGTCTGTACAATAAATCTATTTTCACTAACTCTGGAGTTTGAAGCTGCAACTATTTCCTGACACGAACAAAGCATAGGGTTACAACCTGTGCTTGACGGGGTTACACTCCCCCTGAAGGTGCAGGTTCGCAGCTTAGAAGTGATCCTGGACTCATCGCTGAGCCTGGTTTCAATGGTGGCCAGGGGAGCTTTTGCACAGTTAAAGCTTGTGCGCCAGCTGTGCCCGTACCTTGAGAAGTCCGACTTGGCCACGGTGGCTCACGGTCTGGCTACATCCTGTATAGCAGGGGTGCTCATTAGGTAGATCGCGATCTACTGGTAGATTGCGTAGGGCGTCGTGATAGACCGCAGGCAGGGCGGGAGGAAGGCTCAGTCCCACCCCGCAGGCTCCCAATGCTGCCCAAGTGCTGCCGGCCCTGGATTATCTGAGGTCCTTTCCACACAGTTGAATAAAATCCCATGTTATCTGCTTTGAATCAGATTATATGGCAGTGTGGACTCCGAAAACCCAGTTCAAAGCAGATATTGTGTTATATGTTTCACATTTTTGTAGTGGGTAGGTAGGTCATTATGACTTGGTTGTTTTATAAGTAGCTCGCATGCTGAAAAGTGTGAGCACCCCTGCTGTATAGACTACTGCAATGCTCTCTACATGGGGTTGCCTCTGAAGACTGCCTGGAAGCTGCAATTAGTCCAACGCTTGGCAGCCAGGTTACTGACGGGAGCTGGGTACAGGGAGCACACAACTCCCTTGCTGCGCCAGCTCCACTGGCTGCCAATTAGCTTCTGAGCACAATTCAAAGTGCTGGCTTTGGCTTATAAAGCCCTGAACGGTTCTGGCCCAGTTTACCTGTCCAAACGTATTCTGCCTATGAACCATCAAAGGCGTTAAGATCTTCTGGAGAGGTCCTGTTCTTGGTCCCGCCACCTTCGCAAGCGCGTCTGTTGGGGACGAGAGACAGGGTCTTCTCTGTGGTGGTCCCTCGGCTATGGAACTTTCTCCCGAGTGAGATCAGGTCTGCCCCTTCCCTCCTGTCCTTCAGGAGGCTAGTGAAATCCTGGCTATGGAATGAAGCATTTCCACAATAATGGCCAAAATGAATGACCACATATGCGGACTGAGTTGGAATTGATTTTATCTTGGCGATTTGTCTTTATGTATTTTATCTCATAGGTTTTTAATCTTGTATTGTTATATGATGTTTTATTCTGTATTATTTGCATTGAATTCTTGCTGTGAGCTAGTCTGAGTCCCTCTACGGAGGTGAGAAGATCAGAATATAAAAGTTTCAAATAAATAAATAAATAAATTAGAGGACATCCAGCCCCAAATTGGGAAACAAGTCATCCAGGTATACCTGGCCGCTCTAAACGAGTTCGAGTTCCCAGGGCCAGATCAACTACACCCAAGAAGGAACTAGCGGATGTCATCTCGGAACCATTGGCAATCATCTTTGAAAGTTCTTGGAAAACGGGAGACGTTTCAGCAGATTGGAGGAGGGCCAATGTGGTCCCAATCTTCAAGAAGAGAAAAAAGGATGACCCAAACAATTACTGTTCGGTCAGCCTCAAGTCGATACCAGGCAAGATTCTGGAAAAGATTGTTAAGGAAGTGGTCTACAAACACTTGGAAACAAATGCGGTCATCGCTAATAGTCAACATGGATTTATCAGGAACAAGTCATTCCAGACTAATACGATCTCTTTTTTCGATAGAGTTACAAGCTGGGTAGATGCGGTGAATGCCATGGATGTAGCGTATCTGGATTTCAGTAAGGCCTTCAACAAGGTCCCCCATGACCTTCTGGCAAACAAACTAGTCCAATGTGGGCTAGTGTCGCCCCCTAGGGCCTTGGCTCATGACCTCCCTAGATAAACCACACAATGGCATGGGTACAACCGGGTTTTATTGTGCAGGAAACAATAGAAAGCTTGAAGGCATATATAGTGCCTTTAAAGTAGCAGGCAAGGTCTACAGGTAGGTATAATCCCGTAGCTCGGACCACAAGCCGGATGCTAGCAGCAAGAGAGAGAGAGTCTTTAGCAAAGTTCCCTCCGGTTCAGCAAACGTTGCGGCTCGGAAAGCACAGAGTTCAAAAGTAGAAAAGTCTCTTAGGGATTGCGGTAGAGCTAGGTGCGCTCAGGGACGCTGGTCAAGGCAGCCCGGTGGGGAGGGGCTGGCAAAAAGGATCCCGGGCCGGACGCTGTAGAGCCCCTAGAAAGTATCCCAGCCGAGGCAAGGAGGCTGGGATAACTGGCTTTAAGGCAAGAGTCTTTTCCCCAAGGAATCCCTGCTGCAGCTAACAGACCGGGCCGGTCGAAGTAGCAAGCAAAGAGTCTCTTTAGAATTCCAGCCGATGCAATAATGCTGGGACGGCCTCTTCAATGGCGCAGATCTTTTAAAGGGAGGCCTCACCATAGCGGGAGACAGGGACAGTTGCAAAATCCCACGAAAGGTTCTGAGGAATACCTGCCGAGGAAAGGAGGCAGGAAGCAGCACTTTCAGTAGCAGAGAGTCCAGAAACCTTGAGGGAATCCCTGCTGAGGCAAGGAGGCAGGAGCAATGTTTCCGTAGCAGAGAGTTCAAGCACAGGGATGGCTTCAGGCTTCCACCTCAGGTTTCGACGGTGACCTGGGATGCAGGCAAAGCACGGCCGAACCGCAGGTGAAGCAGGGACGAGGCTAGGTGGAGCAGAGACAAACCAGCCCGGAGTTGGCTGGTTGGCTTTCTCTTGAAGGGACGGCCCGATCGGCCACTTCCCGAGTCCATCCTGGATGCGATGTTGGTAGAAGACAAAGGCTGGAGGGTGCACGGGGCAATTATAGGATCCTGAAAGTACATCGCACGTCAAAGCCCATGATGGATGATCCCTAGCATGTTGATGTGATCTCAGGCCTCTCGGAATGCAGGCCCCATTCATTACTGGGAGCCATCTGGCTGAGGGAAGGCATCCTCTCAGCCACTTTCACTATCGAATGCCGGGGCAACTCGGCCTTGGAAGCCCTGTTATGATTGCCTCCCCCTTGGTTCACACAGGCAGGGTCAGAAGGGCTTGAACACAGTTTGACAGCAAGACAAGCTGCTTTAGAAAGTAAGTTTCGATTACCTTGGCTGGGGTGACGCGCAGGCCAAGATGATGCCTGAAGCTGGGCTTTAGAAAGTAAGTTTCAATTACCTTGGCTGGGGTGCCGCGCAGGCCAAGATGATGCCTGAAGCTGTTGAAGCGTGACAGCTAGGCAAAACTACGGTAGACTGATCTGTAATTGGTTAAGCGGACGAACCCAGAAGGTTCTCACCAAATGCTTCCTCTTCATCCTGGAAAGAAGTGACGAGCAAAGTGCCGCAGGGTTCTGTCCTGGGCCCGGTCCTGTTCAACATCTTTATTAATAACTTAGATGAAGGGTTAGAAGGCATGATCATCAAGTTTGCAGATAACACCAAATTGGGAGGGATAGCCAATACTCCAAAAGACAGGAGAAGAATTCAAAATGATCTTAACAGATTAGTATTGGGCCTTTGGCTTCAGGGATTGTGGGATCTGGAGTGCAAGGTGATGGAAATTTGCATCACCTTGGGAAAGTAGCTGAAGGGAGTTCAGTTTATCCTGGGAACTAGCCTGTCTGAAGTCAGAGCAGTTGGGAGATAAGACACCTGTGTTTGGAGGCCTTGGATAGAAGGAATGTTAATTGGCAGATTCAAGGCCTTGCTTCTTGCTGCGGCTTGAGAATGCCAATTAGGGGGGAGCGAAAGAAAAATCTAGTTTTGGGTTTATAGCTTTGCTCATGCCTTGGGAAATTTAGATTCACGGCAACTTTGCTAACTGAAGGTCCATGGATGCCTGAGCTCAAGTGTTGGCCCAGTGGGGCTTCAAGAAACCTTGTTCTTGCATTCCCAGTTTTTGGAGTTTTGTGCTGGAATTAAGACTTTGTCCTGCTTTGGATATATTCTGGTTTTTTGGTTTTTGGACATTGCTTTTGTTTGATTCATCTGGATACCATGCAGCCTCTGTTTTCCCTTTGGCCTATGGAACCTTTCTCTTGGATTATTGATTGCTTTTTTCAATGTTTTACCTTTTACTCTTTACTGCATTTTTTGGATTGCTTGCTTCAATAAAAAGACTACATATCAAGTTACTGGTGTTGTGTGAGTGATTTAGAGGGCCCAGGTCTCCTGGAGAGCGACAATTAGAGAGATGGGCCAAAACTAACAAAAGGAAGTTCAACAGTGACAAATGCAAGATACTTCACTTAGGCAGAAAAACTGAAATGCAAAGATACAGAATGGGGGGACACGTGGCTCGAGAGCAGTACGTGTGAACAAGATCTGGGGTCCTCATGGACAACAAGTTAAAGACCACCAGCATTGAAGCAACACTTCTATGCCATCAACTCTGATGGACTGGCCATGTTGTCCAAATGCCCAATTACCGTCTCCCAAAGCAGTTACTATATTCCCAACTCAAGAACGGAAAACATAATGTTGATGGACAGGAAAAAATATTTAAAGATGGGTTTAAAGCCAACCTTAAAAACTATGGTATAGACACTGAGAACTGGGAAGCCCTGGCCCTTGAGTGCTCTAACTGGAGGCACGAATGGAGGGCGAGAGGGAGAAGAAGAAGACACGTCAAGCCAACCATGACTGGGACTGCCTTCCACCTGGAAACCAATGCCCTCACTGTGGAAGAACATGCGGATCAAGAATAGGTCTCCACAGCCACCTACGTATGGATTGCCAAGACACTACACTTGGAAGGGTCATCATTCTTGGGCTACGAGGGATCACCTAATTAAATAAGTAATTCCCTTTTCTTTATGCCTTATGGGTTGCAGTACTTTGACATTTTGTGGTAATGCTGTATAAGACACTAACATGCAGTAAAAATTAGTAATGTCTAATGCTAATATAAAGTTAATATAAACTGTGTGCCTGGACAATTAAAAGGGAATGTTCCTCCTCAAAAGTACATCTTTCTTTGTCTATTTTATTACCTTGATTGTTTTAACAACACATCCTGAGGATGCCTGCCATAGATGCAGGCGATTCGTCAGGAGAGAATGCTTCTAGAACATGGCCATACAGCCCAAAAAAACCTACAACAATCCAGTGACCCCAGCCATGAAAGTAGCATAAATTTTCACTTTAGGACACACAGAGAGTGAACATGTTAAGATGTTGACATGATTAGCAAAATTTAGTACATGTGTCCTGGAAATGCTGAAGTCTATAAGCAAACAAAATATAATCGGAGACTGTGAGTACTAAACACTGGTACAAACTGAGTAAAGTAGAACTCTATTCAGCATATCTTATCACAATATCTCTATAAATCTACGTACGCTATTGACGTCACGCCCCCAGTTCCGCCCGCGTTTACTCCCATTGCTAAAAGTGGGACTGATGCCGCAAAGTGAGTGTTGTATTGTGATAAGATATGCTGAATAGAGTTCTATTTTACTCAGTTTGTACCAATGCTGAAGTCTATGCCAAATGTGCTTCAGAAATCTCACGGACTATGGCATATATAAATACTAAACATATTTTATTGCCACTTTGACTTCACAGTACAAATATGCATCATGCATCTGATAGACTGGACTTTAGAACATGAGAGCTTATGGCCATACTTAAACCTTTAAGGTGACACAACATCTTTGTTGTGTAGAAAATATTAATATGGCTAGTTTTCTGAAAGCTATTCCAGTAAAGATGTTGACACTTCTATGTTTGATATTCTTTCATGTTCTGTATCCACATGATAGTGAAGATGGCATGATAATTTGCCTCACTGCATATTTAAAATTCCTCCATGTTTACAGATGTCCACAATTTTTAAAAAAATCTTACCTGCCTTAGTGTAGAATATTGTACCTTTGTCTGTGACGAATACAATGGCTTGGGTGTAAACACATGTGTCTGTTTCTACAATGGTCTCATTCTCCAGTTTCATTATTGGTATAAAAACATTGCCTCCATCATAAGAAAGCCATACCTAAGCAGAATGTGGGAACTTAATTTAATAATAACTGACTTTTGGCATGTTTAATTAAATATTAAAGATTCAATCAGCATTGCCTTCAAATATCCTACAAATCTCTTATGGAAATTATTTGAAGTTAAGTCAAAGTGCACTTGCTGTTCCACTTATCAGAATGTATTTAATCCTATTGTCGCCATTAGAGTTTGAGAACGTCACTGCTCATGGGTCATCTCCCTGTGGAGGATGAGGGTCTAAATTTTCTAGTTGTGGTGATCTCAGAGGAAAGAGCTGTGTGCAAATATCCAGTTCACCTAATTAGAGCAGCAACTTCTTCCGACTTTGCACTATTTGATGACAGAGTGTCTTGGATGTCTATCATTTACAGCAGGGGTGCTCATCTGGTAGATCGCGATCTACTGATAGATCGCATAGGGCGTCCTGGTAGATCGCAGGCAGTTTGGGAGGAAGGCTCAGTCCCGCCCCGCAGGGTCCCTCCGCCGCCCAGGTGCAGAAGGAGGTTGGACTGGATGGCCCTTGGAGGTCTCCTCCTATTCTAGGAATCCATTGTTATTATTATAATCAGAGGCTGAATGGCCATTTGTAAGGAATGCTTTGATTGCATTTTTCCCTTATGGCAGAAAGAGGTTGGACTGGATGGCCCCCTTGGAGGTCTCCTTCTACTCTAGGAACCTATTGTTGTTGTTGCTGCCACCTCCATCCTAATCAGTGGTGGAAATATGGTCTCAGAACTGTTTGTCTCAATTGGCCATTTAAGTTTAATAGTCAAGGACTGGTTAATGATTACAATGCATCGTAAAAGCTTCAGAAGGAAAGGAATGTTTGTGGACCATTTGTTCCATGGCAGTTTAAGTTATTAGTAGTAGTAGCAGAGGCTGAATGAATATTATCGTCATCTATTATATAAAGGAGGACCCGTCATCGAACGACTGACAGAGACAGAGAACCCTTCCAAGGCAGAGACACCAAACTTGCCAACAAAAATAGGCCTCAGGCAAGGAAGGTTTTTAGCAAATAAACTCCCCCCCCCAACCTAGAAGGCCCCCAAAACAACATTTTAAAAAAACTACATTTCCCAGCATCCTCTGCAGCAGCCAGCGAAACCCATTGGCCAACATCGGCCCACACAAAATGCAGGGAGGCTGAGTAACCATAGTAACGCTGGGCACAGCCAGCCAAGGCTAGGATAGAATGCTGAGTGATTTGAGTTCAGTCAGTTGGTTAAACTGTCAAAACCAAAATCTATGAGGGTGCAATTCTCCAGCAATTCCTACCCACACAACACAACACAACTTCCTATCACAACCCATCCCCCCAACCTTACGGGACCCCGCACACACAACACCTACCACCACCACAAACAAAAACCAACTCCACCTATACTCCAACCACAACACAACACAACACTGCACTGATACTCTACAAACACACACAAACACCCAAAACACCCCACCCACACAAGCATTCCACAACATACTACCACCCACAATTCCACCACACACCCACTAACTCACCAAAAAAGTAATACCTACACACAACACAATACGCACATAACACAACCTTGCGTCTACTGCTCAACCCATTTGTATGCCATTCCTTCCTTCCACACAGGCAGAAACTGACCCAAAAGACAAGCCATGCCTTCTAAAAAGAACAGCATTGGACGAAACACTCGCAACGCTACATACATCAAACAAAAAAGGGCAGAACAAACGCCAGAACAGAAACACAGTTTCTTTTTTCAAATCCAGAGTTGGGAAACCACAGAACCTCTACATCAACACAGCAGACAGAAAGACAAAAAACATTGTATATCCACAAGCTCTGCAGAACGCCAGCAACACCACACACCGACAACTCCCCAGGACTTCAACATCCCACCCACCAGAACAACCCACAACAACACAGCCATGACCCCACCAAGACCATAAGTAACATCAATTCCAACCCTTACATACTCAGACTTTCTCACATCTCCTAAATAGGGCACAGCAACGCGTGCTGGGTACAGCTAGTTATTATTATTATTATGAATACATTCAGGGGCTTATTATACTCACATTTAGTTGAATTCAGTCTTAAAATATATTATATGGCTCTCCCTGAAATAAATTTCCAAATATTTTGCTTTTATGGCTCTCTGAGTAGTGGGTAGGTAGATCATTTTGACTTGGTTGTTTTATAAGTAGCTCGCATGCTGAAAAAGTGTGAGCACCCCTGATTTACAGGACTATGCTAAGTCAAAGGTGACTTGATGGCAATTAATAATAACAAAATTAGTAACATAGACCTCCAGTGAATATATGCATTTATTTGGGCCCCATGTACGTACACTGCCATGAAATCCAGTTTCAGAATGCAGATTAACTGCACTGAACTGAATTATATGACAGTGGAGACTCATATAATCCAGTTCAATGTGGTTCAATCTGCATTGTATATTGACCATTATAAAGCAGTAGAAAATTGATTATATGGCAGTGTAGATGGGGCCTTAGTTAGCTTTCTTCTTCTCTCCAGTCATGATCGTGCCAGGGGTCACTGTCCACCCTGATCTGTATATATATATCTGCTGACTGGAAGGGAGTAGGCTGGATTAAATATTTCTGTGAGCAACTGTGGTTAGTACTTATTAGGCCTGTTTGATCAAGGAAAAAATTGGTTCAAAACTCGTTTCGGACGTAGGGGGTGCTGGCGATTTGAATCTTAAATGATTTCCGAAATTTTACAGGAAAAAAATCGATTTTTCCCGAATTTTCCAAATCGCTTCGTTCCTCCAAATAATTTTTATTAACAAATTTTTATGTTTATAGCCAAATCGCTTCGTTAATGGCGGGCGCGATTGCGCAATGCACGAAAACCTGCAAATGGGATAGGCAAAACTTGGGGGACTCCCTTCCCCTCATTTTTAGACCGCTACTGACAAAACTTGCCACAGAGGGAGAAAACATTCTCCTCTGTCAGCATACTAACTTCCAACGTTTTTTAGAAGATTCCTGGGTCCTTGACAATATTTAAAGTCATTTCAGTAATCTAATAAGGAATGTTACAAGAAGAAATGTGCTGCCTCCAGGATTCTTTTGGAAAATTTAAATCTATCTCTCCATTTGGCATATTTGTCTAGGGCACACCTCTCTGAATATGAATAAATGGAATGTATCTCATCACATTAAAGTAATTTATTGCATTTGCTTGTTTCTTCCATTGGCCAGTGAAACACCCCACCGCTGTGACCCGAGGGAGAAGTTGGTTTTTGGGAAGCATTTTCCGTGTTTTCTTCCGCCCACACCATGAACACATCCTCCTCCTCCTCACAAACATCTACTGATTAATCGGAGCAACTTCTGACAGCTACGCGACATTGAGAGTTTGGGGCATCGGCAGAAGTTTGAGCTCTCAGTGCTTGCAGAAACAGTGGCCTTTGTAGCCCTAGTGGTGGTACGCTCCCGCAGAGTTATGTGCGGACCCCTTCCTCTCTTGTATGTTCGGGAACCACACAGCAGAGACAGGGGCCTTATGTCCCGAGCCGCTAGCAACGGAACGTTTCATATCAGCAGCTTCAGTTTTTCACAATGAACTGAGAGTGTAGGACAGTAAAGGATAAGATTGGATTAGTTGATTTCAAGTTTCCCAAAGTACCCTGTGTAACCCCAAGGAGAGAGAAGGGTCCTTCCAAAGTGTTATTGCGTTGATTAGATTGGATTATTTGATTTCTAGTTTCCCGAAAGTACCACATGGAAGCCCAAAGAGAGGGAAAGGGCCTTCCAAAGTATTATTGTGTTGATTAGATTGGATTAGTTGATTTCAAGTTTTCCGAAGTGCCACGTGTAACCCCAATGAGAGGGAAGGGTCCTTCCAAAGTGTTATTGTATTGATTAGATTGGATTATTAGATTTCTAGTTTCCCAAACCACAACTTGTAACCCCAAGTAGAAGAAAGGGTCCTTCCAAAGTGTTATTGTGTTGATTAGATTGGATTAGTTGATTTGTAGTTTCCCAAAAGTACGTGTAAGCCCAAAGAGAGGGAAGGGGCCTTCCAAAGTGTTATTGTGTTGGTTAAATTGGATTACTAGATTTCTAGTTTCCTAAAGTACGACGTGTAACCCCAAGCAGACAAAGGGGCCTCCAAACCTTTGTGTGTTTTCCCAAGGAAATTGTTATCAGCAAAGGGGAATTCTGGTTTTCCAAAGCACAGAAGTCAAACCCAGGGAAAAAAAGGCCCTTTAAAGTTGTTTTCCCTGCCTCAGAAGCACAGAAGTCAAACCTCAGGAGAAAATAAACCTTTTAAAATTGTTTTCCCTGCCTCAGGAAGGGAATTAACAGCAAAGGGTAATTTGTTCCCAACCCGGTCCTTCCCTTGCAAAGCATTCCCACCCAAGCAGCCTGCCTTTCGCGTCCCCGGCTCGCAATGAGCCTACGAGGCACATGTGGCTCTCTTTAATGGGCAATGGCTGCCATACCAAAACTCCACCCCTCCCGAGGTGGTTTTCCCACATTGGCTGGAGGCAAGCAGCTGGTTGCATGCTGGGATGATTGCCTCCAGCCAATGAGGGGAAACCACCTTGGGAGGGGCGGGAATCTAAGGCTGATTCCTTTCCGATCCACTTCCTGTTTCGGAAAAAAATGGCAGCAATGGCTTCGAAATGGCAAATTTACATCTGGGTTCCCAAATCGCCTTGAAATCGCTTCAAAAGTGGATTAATTCTGATTTCATTCCAATTTACAAGGATTCCGATCGAACCTGCCCATGCCTAGTACTTATGCATAGCATTTAACAACATCACCCTAAATCTCAGGTTTGAACCCCAAAACATTACAATCTGGAGACCTAGGGCCAGGCAACCCTGGCTGACAAACCTAGGGTTCTTCATGCTTATGTTGGAGCTGTGGCTGCTCCTGAGAAATTCAGGTCTTTATTTTAGAATGTACATTTACACATTCAAGTATTGCCTTTAAATCCAAATACAAAGAGCTGATATTAGATGAAGGGGGGCAGGTACTAGTATTTAGGTTATTATTACAGGGAGGGGGGGAGATGTGTTCCACTGAAGGGCTTGTGGAGAAATCTTGGCCCGTCACAAGGACCAAGTTGTGCGGGCCTGATGTATTTCAAGTTTTCTTCCTTCAAAAGTATGTCTTTCTTTTCCAAAATAATGTATGAATGTCCGTAATTATGATCACAATGCAAATGAAATTATTTATCAATGTCAACAGGTTTCTTGCTCTTACACACCTGATTTCCGTAAGCGTATAAGAAATGACTGCCTGGATGGAAAAACATTCCAAAGGGAATAAAGTCTGGATCTGGAAACCAAAAAGCTGGAAATTTTCTCATTTTTCTCAGTTCATTGTCTTGTAACATATGCACTGACACCAATGCCCTGTTCTAAAAAGAAAAGGAAAAAAATAATAACAATAGTTACTTTTTATTCTTAAGCATATAATTATCAATGAATATGACATCTGTAAAATGTGGAAACACCTTGGGAAACTTTTGGGAAGTCTTTTTATATTATCCTCACTGTTTACCCCATCCCTTCACTCCCCTTTCTGGCAGCTCCCTCTCCCTCCCCTGCTCTTTTCCCACCGCCCCCTTGTATATCAACATCTGTTATTGTATTAAAATGAACAATAAACATATTTTTTTTAAAAGGAAAGGAAAAAATAGAGACAATGGAGCATTGTACACTGTCAGCATGAACAATTATTTAGTAGGAAGGTACTACCATGTTTGGGGCCCCTTGGGGTTAAAACAGGTATTTATATTTCGACAACACGGACTTGGGTTGGGGAGGGGATGTATGCTCAGGAGAACAGAAGTCAGAAAGTCAATTCTGCTCTTTTTTGTTCCAGGAAGGCCCCCAAACATGATAAAAAAGCACCCATCTCCCTAGAGCAGGGGTGCTCACACTTTTTCAGCATGCGAGCTACTTATAAAACAGCCAAGTCAAGTCTCGATTGATGCAGAGAAGGCATTTGATAATTTAAATTGGACTTTTAAAAAAATGCTATTTAAAGAGATTGATATAGGATTCCAGTTTCAGAATGTCATACAGTCAATATACAGAGACCAAAGAGCAAAAATATGGACAAATGGGTTTGCAACTGAAGAATTCAAGATTGAAAAAGGCACGCAACAGGGGTGCCCATTATCCCCATTGATCTTTATTTTTGCACTAGAGATCCTATTAAAGAAGATCAGAGAAGATAAAGAGTTAACAGGATTGAGGCTGGATAAACAGGAGTATAAAATAAGAGCATTTGCTGATGACGTGATCTGTATTATTGAGAATCCTATTCAGAAAACAACAAAATGGTTGGAAAGATTAAAGGAGTATGGTCTGCTGGTAGGGTTTAAATTAAACAAAAAGAAAACAAAGTTTGTAGTTAAAAATATCCCCAAGCAGGGCCAGATTGAGCTCGAGGAACAGACAGGCATTCAGATAGTTGGGAAGATTAAATATTTAGGAATATGGATGTCTGCTAGAAACCTACATTTATTAAAAAATAACTACACAATATAATGGGAAAAAATAAAGGAAGAAATGAATTGCTGGAAAAGATTAAACCTCTCTTTGCTAGGCAGGATTTCACCAGTAAAAATGAATCTTTTACCCAAAATGCTATATGTATTTCAAAACTTGCCTATAATCAGGAATATATAAATTTTTAAAGAGTGGAAAAAAGACATTAGGAAGTTTATTTGGGAAGATAGAAAACCGAGAATTAAATATTCAACATTATGGCAAAGGGAAAAGGAGGCTTCAGTCTCCCAGACTTGAGAACTTATTATGAATCAAGTGCCCTGGTCTGGGTCCATGACTGGGCAAACTTAACAAAAATTAAGACTTTAACGTTGGAAGGATTTGACCTACGCAAAGGATGGCACTCATACCTTTGGTATGAAGGCAGAAAGATAGAAAAAAACTTCGGGAACCATTTTATTAGATCCTCCTTAATGAAAATATGGGAAAGATATAAAGGTTACATGTACACTAAAACACCATTATGGGTATCGCCGCTAGAGGCAAATCAAAGAAGGCTCTTAGGATGGATAGAGTGGCCAAAATACAAAGATGTATTGGTCAAAAAAGAAGGAACATATTCTCTTAAACCACAAGAAGAAATTGTAGATTCTTTTAGTAATGTATCATGGCTGCAATACTTCCAGATAAGACAACGATATAATAAGGATAAAGAAATTGGCTTTAGTGATACTGATAGTTTTGGGGACAATATTTTGAAGACGGAAAAAAGGACCATATCCAGGATCTATGCACAGTTACTAAGTTGGAATACAGAGACTGGAGAAATAAAACAAACTATGATTAGATGGTCGCAAAATATTGGCAGACGCACACAGCTGATGGAATGGGAACAAGTGTGGCAAAGATGATTAAAAATAACATATGCCTCGGATCTAAAAGAGAACTCGTTAAAAATGATCCATCGATGGTACATAACACCTAAAAAATTAAACTTAATGTATAAGACTTTAGATAATAAGTGCTGGAAATGTAAAACGCAGGAGGGCTCCTTCTACCACATGTGGTGGACCTGCCCAAAATCTAGAGAATACTGGCAGATGATACATAGGGAGTGTAAGAAAATACTGAATATGGATTTTCCAATGAAACCGGAAACCTATTTGCTTGGTCTATTTGATGTAGAATTATTTAAAAACTCAAATTTAGAGAAATTATTTATATACCTCTCAACGGCGGCCAGGATGTCATTTGCTAAACTATGGAAGTTAGACACATTACCAACAAAAGAACAGTGGCTGCTAAAGACTCTGGAAATTAAAGATATGGATGAACCGACTTTTTGGTTGAAGCAAAAAAAAGGCAAAGGCATGGAGAGAACAGACTGGACATTGATGAATGAATTTTTAAGAAAAGAATACTGGTAAAGACTATAGTCCAATTAAAGGAACTGTGAATGAACATATAGGGAGAATATCTGAGGAAAATAAAAGTGAGATTAGAGAATTGCGATAAAGGTATGGAACGAGAACGGAAGTCCCAGCCTCCCCTCCCACTTTTTTCTTTTTTGGGAGGGGAAGATTTTAATTTTTTCTTTTCTTTTTTTCCCCTTTCCTTTTTCCTCTTTTTTCTTCTTTGTATTTTTTATTTTTGTGTTTTTTGTGTTTTGTCTTGTTTTTTTGTGATGTGGTTGTTTGGAACGACTGATAGAGGATGTGGTGAAGGGAAGATATTGTGCATATATTATAGTGGCTGTATAATAGTATCTATAATGTTTATATTGTCTATATGTATTCTATTTTTTTAAAGCCTCAATAAATTATTGGGGGGAAAAACAAACAACCAAGTCAAAATGATCTACCTACCCACTACAAAAATGTGAAACATATAACACAATATCTGCTTTGAACTGGGTTTTCTGAGTCCACACTGCCATATAATCTGATTCAAAGCAGATAACATGGGATTTTATTCAGCTGTGTGGAAAAGACCTCAGATAACCCAGGCCGGCAGCACTTGGGCGGTGTCGGGAGCCTGCGGGGCGGGACTGAGCCTTCCTCCCGTCCTGCCTGCGATCTACCAGGACACCCTACGCAGTCTACCAGTAGATCGCGACCTACCTAATGAGCACTCCTGCCCTAGAGCATGCTTTCTGGGGTTTGTGTGGACAGGGCCCCAGAAACATCCGTGTTTTTTAAATGCGGATGCTCCTGGGATAAAGCCCCATCTGAAAAGGCCCTCAGAGGGGTTTAGAGCATTGGTTCTCAACCTTTCTAATGCCGTGACCCCTAAATAAAGTTCACAGAAAACACTGCAATCAGGCTCCTCTAAGCCATAGGGGAGCCTGATTGTAGTGTTTTCTGTGTAGTTGTTAGGCTGTTTTCCCTGTTGTTTAGTCCCTAAATAAAGTTCCTCATGTTGTGATGACCCCCAACCATATTTTCGTTGCTATTTCATAACTGTAATTTTGCTACTGTTATGAATCATAATGGAAATATCTGATATGCAGGATGTATTTTCATTGTTACAAATTGAACATAATTACAGCATAATGATTGATCACAAAAACAATATGTTTGTGGGAGTATGGACAACGGATGATGGGATTTGTAGTACCTTCAACCAATTCAGTTCTGACTTTCACAGAGCATTGAGACCCCACAAATTACATATAGACCTGGAACAAACTTGGGACACATAACCCCAGAGACCAGCAGAAAATACTGGAGGGTGCTGGCAGTAATTGACAGTGATTTACGGGTGATGTAATTCACCTACATACGGAGAGCACTGTGAACCCAAAAGACTGTGCATTTGGAGCAAACTTGGCACAGATATTCAATATGCCCAAATTTGAACACTGGTGGAGTTGGGGAAAATAGATCTTGACATTTGGGAGATGCAGTTGCTGGGGTTTATAATTAACCTACAATCAAAGAACATTCTAAACTCCACCAACGATGGAATTGAACCAAACTTGGCATACAGAACTCCCATGACCAACAAAAAATACTGGAGAGGTTTGGGGAAAATAGACCTTGGCCTTTGGGAGTTGCTGGGATGTATAGTTCCCCTGCCATCAAAGAGCATTCTGAACTCCAACAATGGAATTGAACCAAATTTGGTATACAGAACTCCCATGACCAACAGAAAATATTGGAGAGGTTTGGGCAAAATAGACCTAGGCATTTTGGAGCTGCTGGGATGTATAGTTCCCCTGCCATCAAAGAGCATTCTGAACTCCACCAATGACGGAATTGAACCAAATTTGGCATACAGAATTCTCATGACCAACAGAAAATACTGGAGAGGTTTGAGCAAAATAGACCTTGGCATTTGGGAGCTGCTGGGATGTATTATTTATTTATTTTATTTATTTACAGTATTTTTACCCTGCCCTTCTCAACCCCCAAGGGGGGACTCAGAGCGGCTTCCATGACCTTCAGAAAATACTGAATAAGAACTTCCATGACCAACAGAAAATACTGGAGAGGGAACTGACCTTTCTTTCTGGGAATTGTAGTTCACCCACAAACAAACTGACCTCCAGTGATGATGAGGAGCTCGGCAAGGGGTGAGGGCTGGGAGGCAAAGGCTCCCTGAATAGCCAGCCTATGCGGGAGCCCTCCTCCTGGTTCTGCCCCTCCTGAGCTCGGCAGGGGCCGAGGGGCGAGTAGCAAAGACTCCATGGATGGCCTGGGTATGCGGGGAGTCCTCTGCCCGGCCCTTGCTCCCTTCCGAGCTCGAAAGGGAGTGAAGCCCAGGTGGAGGGCTCCCCACCTTTGCAACCCTGCAGGCCAGTCTTCTTCCCACACATGCCTTTACCTCTAAGCTCTTCCTCCTGACTCCCCACAGCCCTGTGGGAAGAGCAGGAGAAGCTGACCAGGAGTGACTAGCTGTTTGGCTGGCACAGGGGGTCGGCAGCCTTTTTGGAGGGGATGGGGCCAACCAAGGTGGCTTCGCGACCCCTTTGAAAATGGCCCAATGACCCCTTGGGGGTCATGAACCCCCAGGTTGAGAACCACTGGTTTAGAGCTTTCACATTCATGTATTAATGAGACCCATCTTCAAATCACCAGGCACACCTTTCAAGTGGCTATGTTTAGAAATTAATCAACGCAGGAGACAGGACAACATTTAGAGAGTTGAGGATAGCTAGGACTGCCTTTGTAGAGCTTCAGCTAGTGTACTAGTTACGGTATTTCATTTCCTGAATAATGTTCTACTCATATCCAGATTTGATTATTTCAACTTCAAATGCATTTGGAAGTTTAAAAAGCATCAATTACTCTTATATTAATGCACTGGGTGACACCAATCCTATAGATGCTATGGAAGAGAAGAATCCTAAACAATTACAAAATGCTAAATAAATTATACTGGTTTACCTGTTGAGATAAAATTGCTATGCCTGTGTTCTGTTCATAATCAACTATGAATGAAACTACCCGTCTAGAAACTGCTCTTTCAGCTCTTGTTCTGTGAGGCAGGCAATTGTGCCATGCAGTAAATGAATCATTACTATAGAAGCAGGTGGATTCCTGTTTAAAACAAAATGACATTAGTACAACTGATGTAGGAATCAACTGCAACTCTGGTTCCAGTGTTGTCATTTTTTCCTGTATAATAGAAATAAAGAAGAAAACAGTCAGTAATTCATATTCCACTTTAGTTTGAAGACAAGTGGGATGCTACAATTTTTCCAATTTTTTGCACTCAAGATGTATAATGAGATTTTAAAAAGACATTTTAAAATCAAGACAAAGAAACCATGGAAGCCACAAAAGCTCATATATCTCCCTGTTGGGTTTAGATATTTAATAACCTAAACATACTAATTATAATTTTAGGCACCAGTTTAGGCACCTTCTCAGTCCAACTCATTGAACCTTGCTCAGGAATTCAGAACAGATGTTCATCTGCATGTATGAACTATGGTATCTTCACATGAAACATTTCATTATTGTTTGGTCATTCTATACCTTATCTCCCTTTAACTTAAAGCCTTCCATATAGCAGTTTATAAACCTAACGAATATTGGGCTGAGAACAGGCCCGGATTAAGACCTTTTTGCACCCTAGGCCACACTTTGGAATTACGCCCCCTTTAAGACAACCTCTACCACCACCAACCCCCGACGTTGTCTGTAGCCGCCTCCAAGGTTATGTGGCCAGCATGACTGCATGAAGCGCAGTCACCTTCCCGCTGGAGCGGTACCTATTGATCTACTCACATTTGCATGTTTTCGAACTGCTAGGTTGGCAGAAGCTGGGGCAACCTGTGGGAGCTCATCCCGCTCCTCGGATTCAAACCATTAACCTTTCGGTCAGCAAGTCCAGCAGCTCAGCGGTTTAACCCACTGCACCACTGGAGGGCCCATAGTATCACTATATCACAATATTATTATTATTATATTGAATTATTAGTTGTATTATTAGTAGTATTATATGGCAACACATTATATTATCAATATTATATGCATATATAATATATGATATTATTAGCATACCAAAATATTAATATTATATATTACTATATTGTACTATACTGCAATGTTATTAGTAAAAATGTCATGTAATAGCTAATATACAATTATTTTTATATATATTATTATTATATTGTACTATATTATTATACCACAACGTATATAATACACTACCAGTATATAATAACTATTAGTATATACTATTAGTATAATACTATTAGTATATATATAATACTTTGAAAGTAAGATAGTATATATATTCGTATATATAATACTTTGAAAGTAAGATATGTTACAGTCTCCTTGCCATACAAAGGAATAGAGTTTGGTCTTTTAATTAATCTATATGTGTGTTCATAATTTTATGCCTATGTTTTGACTTACTTTGTAGTTTTTGTGTATATTGTCTATGTGGAACCCACCCTGAGTCCCCTAGTGGGAGATAGACCGGTATATAAATAAAAGTTTCATTACATTATTATTTATTATTATAGATTTTGCATCTACACCAGGCAAACCAGCTGTTAGGGGAGCTAAAGGTAGGTAAATATAGGAAATGCAACACTACAATATGTGATAATATTAATTATTATAGAATCATATCACAACAAGCAACATAGCAAATTTACATCAGAAGGGTCCAAGCATGGTGCCCAAAGACATAAATTGACTGGCATCTACTAGATAAATAATTATATTAGACAATGAAAATAACGTATCTTGGATCTAAACATGCAATCTTACATGCAATGTTACATATCCAAGATATGCTATTTTCATTGTCTAATATAATTATTTATCTAGTAGATGCCAGTCAATGTATGTCTTTGGGCACCATGCTTGGACCCTTCTGATGTAAATTTGCTATGTTGCTTGTTGTGATATGATTCTATAATAATTAATATTATCACATATTGTAGTGTTGCATTTCCTATATTTAGCTTCCCACAGCTCCCTTCACTTGTTATTTCCTTAGCATTCTCCCTAGTTTCCCTTATACCGGCTGCTAGGAACTGTGGGAGTTGAAGTCCAAAACACCAAGAGGGCCAAAGTTTGCCCATGCCTGGGTTAGCAGGACTTCCTTACAAAAACGGCTCTTACCAGGTCTCTCTCCAAAGTTTGGCTGGACTCAGAGGAAGGAAAGAAGAGGGTCTCTGAAGCAGAGAGGCGATTTGGGTGGCTCTGGGGGGAAAGAGATGCTCGGGAAAGCCTCTCTCTCTCTCTCTCTCTCTCAGGAGGAGGGGGAAGCTTTATCTCTGCATAAAGCCTTCTTTCCTTCTCCCTCCTCCAAGCAGCTTCCCTTGCCATTTGTGGAGGTCCCTGGGTCCCATTCGGAGGGGAAAGAGAGCAACAGCTTGGAGCTTTCTCTCCAAGTTATAGCTCCACAGTTTGGCTTGCCCCTTTACAGGGCAGCCAACAGAGAGAAAAACATCAACCAAACCCCGAACGGGTTTGTCTTCGGCCCCAAAGGCGAAGGCAGGAGTGCGGACTCAAAGAAGGTCGCCCAACACCTCCGCAGCAGACGCACGTGGGGCGGGTGCACTCGAGGCTCGGCTGGCTCCTCCCACCCTCCTTCTCAGACACACACAGAGCGACAGAGTCGCGCGAGCCGGACAAGGAAGGCAGGGAAGGTTAGGTTGCTTACCTGTAACCGTGTTTCTTCCAGTGTAGGTCTGTGAAATTCACACAAATGGGTATACTCCCGCGCATGCGCCAGAATCTCGGACATACTAGCTAAAATTAAAGATTTACATAAGCCCCTCCCACTCCCCGCCCCCCCTCATCCCCCGATTGAGCTACCTATTCAGTTCCTTGCCTCCAGACAGCAGCAGAACATAGGTATGACAAAGAGGGAGGACGATGGGTTCCGTGAATTTCACAGACCTACACTCGAAGAAACACGGTTACAGGTAAGCAACCTAACCTTCTTCTTCGTGTGGTCTGTGAAATGCACACAAATGGGTGACTTAACAAGCTTATGTACCTGGAGGTGGGTCATGCCACACAGGAAAACAGGACGGCTCTGCCAAAGGATGCATCCTTCTTCGCGAGAACGTCGAGCTTGTAATGGGCTGCAAACGTCGAGGGGTTCACCCAGGTAGCAGCCTTGCCAATTTGGTCAACAGAAACACCCCGCAAAAGCGCTTGGGATGTAGAAACTGCCCTTGTGGAATGGGCTTTAACACCAACAGGTAATTCCTTATGGGCTAACTGATAGGCCAATCGGATTGCCAGGACTATCCAAGAAGCCAAACGCTGAGAGGTAAGGGGAAGTCCTAGGGAATCCTCTCTATATTTAAGAAACAACTTAGGGGATTTTTTTATAAGAGGCTGTCCTATGTAAGTAGAAGGACAAGGCCCTTTTAACATCAAGGGAGTGAAGGGCAATCTCCAGGGGAGATGAGGGCTTAGGAAAAAAGGCAGGAAGGACAATGTCCTGGGTCATATGGAAATGAGAAACGACTTTAGGAAGAAAAGTGACATCCGTCCGGAGGACCACATTGTCTTCATGGAATCGAATGAACGGGGGATCAGAACGGAGTGCTGTAATTTCACTAGCCCTTCTGGCTGAGGTAATGGCCACGAGAAAGGCCGTTTTCCAGGAGAGATGGGAAATATGACATGTTGACATGGGTTCAAAGGGAGGTTTAGAAAGTTGGGAGAGGACCAATTCCAAACTCCAAGATGGAGGAGGAGGAGAAACCAGGGGAAAAGACTTTTTGTACCCCTGTAAAAACATGCCCACTAGGGGATCTTGAAAAAGGGATGGGATGCCAAATTTTTTCCTGTACCAGGAGAGGGATGCTAAGTAGCATTTGATGGAAGAAAGGGAAAACCCTTTGGTGGAAAGGTCAATAAGGAAATCTAACACAACAGACGTAGGGGCTGACTGTGGCAAATGGCCAAGTGGCTGAACAAATTTACGGAATTTGTCCCATTTGTATGTGTATGCTTTTCTGGTGGACACCTTTTGAGCTGCCTGGATTATGAGACGGACAGGGTCGGAGAGGTGGGACAGGGCCTGATCCTCCACGCTGTAAGGTGGAGAGATGGGAGGTCTGGGTGTAGGATGAGACCCTGTTGAATAGAGAGGAGGTCGGGGTCTAAGGGAAGACGGAGAAAGTCTCCCTGGGAGGCCTGGAGAAGGGGTGTGAACCACGGCTGGCGGGGCCACCATGGGGCTAGCAGGATGCAATCCGAGTTGTCGGAGATCAGCTTTGCGACCACTCTGAGTAGGAGTGGAAGGGGAGGAAAGGCGTAGAGGAGACCTGGGGACCACTGGTAAAAGAATGCGTCTCCTAGACAGTCTGGGGATGCGAGAGGGTGGAGTCTCGCACAATGTATGAGGCAGTGAGTGTTGAGGTGTGAGGCAAATAAATCTATTTGAGGAGTGCCCCAGGGCCTGATCAGTAAGAGAAAGTGGCGGGGGTTGAGCTGCCACTCGTGAGTGGTGGACGGAGTCCTGCTCAGTGAGTTGGCCAGAGTGTTCTGTAGGCCTGGAAGGTGGACAGCGAGGAGGAATGTGTTGTGGTGAACGCACCATTCCCATATCCGGAGGGATATTGAGAGGAGAGTGGGGGAGCGGGTGCCCCCCTGATTGTTGATGTTGTATTTTACTGAGGTGTTGTCCGTGAGGACATGGATGACGCGGTTGGAGACCAGGGTCACAAATGACCGGAGGGCTTTTTCTACTGCTATGAGTTCTAGTGCGTTGATATGGAGCCTCCTTTCGGAAGGGGACCAGCGACCGCTGATGGTCAGGTCTTGAAGGTGAGCGCCCCACCCCGTGGATGATGCGTCTGTCATTAATGACAGAGACGGCTGTGGAGGAGAGAAGGGAAGGCCCGAGCATACATTGGACCTGTTTGTCCACCATGAGAGGGACTGGAGAACCTGGGTGGGGGGGTGGAGCACCATGGTTTGGCTGTCTAGCCCTGGTTGGAACACTGAGAGGAACCAGGTTTGAAGGGGGCGGAGGCGGAGGCAGGCGAACGCGGTAACGTTCGTGGTGGAAGCCATATGGCCAAGGATAGATTGGATGGTCCAAGCAGAACATCGGTGGCGAGTTTGGATAGCCTGGATAGAGTGGCACAAATTGAGGAAGCGTTCCTCTGGCAGGTAGGCCCTCTGGGATACGGAGTCTATGACTGCACCTATGAACTGCACGGTCCGGGCAGGTGAGAGATGAGACTTTTCCAGATTGACAACAAGTCCCAGGCTCTGTAAAAGAGACAAAGTATAATTGATATCGGATGACAATTGGTCACATGACCCAGAGCAGAAAAGCCAGTTGTCCAGGTAAGGGAACACAGTGATGCCCTGCTGGCGAAGGTGGGAGGCGACGACCGCCATACACTTAGTGAAGGTCCTTGGGGCCGTCGAGAGGCAGAAGGGAAGGACATTAAAGGAATACGGAGTATCGTCAACCATAAAGGTGAGGTACTTCCTGTGGGACTGTAATGGAAATATGGAAGTAGGCGTCTTTAAGGTCAACAGTAGCCATCCAAGCTCCCTTCGGAATGAAAGGGAGAATGGAGGGGAGAGTGACCATCCTAAATTTGCGTGGTTTGATAAATTGGTTAATTTCCCGGAGGTCCAGAATGGGCCGGAGACCACCATC
This sequence comes from Anolis apletophallus, assembly GCA_030556195.1. Lineage (NCBI taxonomy): Eukaryota > Metazoa > Chordata > Lepidosauria > Squamata > Anolidae > Anolis > Anolis apletophallus. The sequence goes on along the minus strand of JARBWK010000002.1, from coordinate 11,656,970 downwards.
CCTTTTATCTACAAGGAAGTATCTGGAAAAAAAAGCAAAACTGAATTTGGTGGGATGGGGTAGGGGAAATGGCTCCTTTAAGAAGGAGGGAGTCAATTTCTTTTAGTAAAACAGGGGAAGACTGGGTAGAGAGAGGTTTCCCTGGAGGTGGCAGGGAATCAAACTCTATGGCATAACCTCGGTAGACAATGTCCAATACCCACTAATCCATGGTGATGGACTGCCAGATTGAGAGAAAGGGCTGAAGCCTGTCAAGGAACAGCCTAGAAGCGGCGCCTTCTATTGTCTGAGGATCTACCACCTCGATACTGACCCCTGAATGGAACACCTGGACGCTTGTATCCCTGTGAAGGGAACTGCGGTCGCTGTCCTCCTCTATATGGAGCGGAGTTGTAGTATCCGCGAAAGGACTGATGGTAATAGTAAGGACGCCAACGCTGTCTGTAGGGCTGATAAGGTTGACTGGACTGTTGGCCATATTTATTTAAGGTCTGTTTCATTTTATGAGAGTGTTCCAGCTGTGAGTCTGTTTCAGGATTGAACAGACCAGCTTCATCCATAGGCAGATTTTCTATCAAGGAACGTTGATTGGATGACAATGCTGTGGATCTCAACCAAGCATGTCTCCTAAGGGCAACTGAACCTGCGATTAGTTTGCCTGAGGTATCTGCACCATGTTTGGCCAAGTCTTTTTGTAGGGTGGCCAGGGTGAGGGCTTCTTGGTGAAAGGCCTTAGCCATGGGTTGATCAGATGCGGGAAGCAGGTCTAGATATGGACCTATCTTGTTCCACAGGTATGATTGATAGACGCTCATATAGACGCCATAATGAGCCATTCTGCCTGAAAGGCATGCTGAGGCATAAAATTTTTTGGCCATAGCATCAAGTTTTCTACCTTCTTTATCAGAAGGAGCAGCTTGGTTATTTTGGATTGGCTTAGGCTGAGCATCCGTCACAATCGAATTAACTTTCGGAAGTCTAGCCAACCAGGGGGTGGTGGACATGTCAATCCGATAAAGGTTTTCTGCCCGCTTGGACGTGCTTGGCACGGTAGCAGGGGCAACTCCAGAAATTTTTAGGAGTTTGACCAGATAAGGTATAGTAGGCAAAATGGTTGACTGCTGTGTTTGTTGTTCAGCAGAAGTAAAATAAGGGTCTTGGACCACATCATCAGATTGTGGGGGCTGTATGCCAAGGGATCTGGCCAGCCTGATTAATAGTGCAGAAAACTTTTTATATTCTTCTGCCTGCTGAGGATCAGTCTCAGGCTCAGGCAGGGGAGGTATAGGAGTAACGTCCGAAGAGGACTCCAAATCTGCATCGTCATCTGGGGGGTGAGGAGGGGATTGGGCAGGAGGAGCCAGTGTCGAGGCAGGGGCTTGAGCGGGAGGGGCTGGGGAGGCTGGAGGTGGAGGGGGTGCCACGGATGCCGAAGGATAGGAGGAGGGGGCCCACGGATACCGATAGGGATCCGGGGAATGAAAGGGCTCAGGAGGATAATAAGGATGATAGTAGGGAAAGGGGGGAGGGTAAGGAGGAGGGTAGCCATGAGGGTACCCGTATGGGTGTTCCCAGGAGTGGTCTCGGTTACCGGGCGCCTCTTTAAAAGGGCTCCGAGACCGGGAACGAGCTGAAGCAGGTGAGGAGAGCCGCGCTGCCGCGCGGTGCGAAAAAGGGCGCGCATCCGCGCGCTGCGGCGGGAAAAGCGGCGCGCTCGGTCGCCGGGAAGGAGAAGGAGGCCGCGCGGTGCAGGCCTCCTCATGGAGAAGCGCCTCGGTCTCCGGGGAAGGGGAGGGTGGGGGAACCTGGGCGAGCGGCAGAGAAGGAGGGGAGGTGGAGGGAGGATCTCCCTCGGTGACGGAGGAGAGAAGCTGCATGGGAAGGAGTTGGGGGGGATCTTCCACTCCTGAGATATCATCATCATCGCCCTCAAAAAGTTGCAGCGTCTCTGCTGCTAACAGGGGCATGCAAGGACTGGGAGGCGCAGGGCCGGCCAGGAGCCTTGGCTGTTTTTGTGCCATAACCTCTTTTGGCTTGTCTTTCGACCGGAGGGCATGTTTAGAGGCTTTTTGTTTCTTTTTTCGCAGTGGCTCAATGGCAGAGTCAGAGGCCAACTCGCGAATGGCACTATCCGTCGAGGCACTTAGAGGAGTGGGATTTTGAGGGATAGAAGGTAGGGAGGGCTGGCTCAAGGAATGAGAGAGCCCGGTCCCTGTGGAAGTGATAGACTGCTCGAAAAGAGCAGCTTTGAGTCTGGAATCTCTGCTCTTTAGAGCTCTGGAAGACCTGCACATTTTGCAAGTCTGGGGAATATGAGCTTCTCCCAAACAGAGGAGACATTTAGCATGTTTATCCTCTTGGGGCAAAGTTGCTCCACAATCTGAACACTTTTTAAAAGAGAGGGAAGACATCTTATCTGATAGTCGAGGCAATCCGTGGTCTTAAGCGAGGAGCTAGTAGTCTGGAGATTCTTTCGCTGGCTAGGCGGAAAAGGAACTGAATAGGTAGCTCAATCGGGGGATGAGGGGGGGCGGGGAGTGGGAGGGGCTTATGTAAATCTTTAATTTTAGCTAGTATGTTCGAGATTCTGGTGCATGCGCGGGAGTAAACCCATTTGTGTGCATTTCACAGACCACACGAAGAAGAAACAGACTGGGCGCGCGAGGAGGCGGGGGCGGAGTTGAGGGCGGGGCAGAGCCGAGGAGAGCAGACCTAAGGGGGGGGGCGGCCGTGGATGGCGCTTACGCCACCGCACACATGCGCCCTCTTTTTTTGGAATTTTTTAAATTATTTTTTTGGAATTTTTTTTTGAAATTTTTAAAAACTTTTTTTGGGGGGTCTGGACCTGCTGCCCCCCAAAATGTGCCACCCTAGGCCATGGCCTAGGGTGGCCTTATGGGTAATCCGGGCCTGGCTGAGAAAATGAATACAGGACTACTGCAAAAAATTATAATCAACAAAACTGCATCAGGAATTACTGCCTTTTATCTTACCTGACTTAATGTCTTGTCTTTGTTAAATGACAGACCAACATAGTCCACTGGAAGGGATAAATGTATTAATTACAAGTCACTGTTTGCATTTCTACAAGACAATTTACAAAATGTATTCATCTTGGTTGAACAAAGGCCTCAGAGTTACATTTTAAACATTAGTTTTGATCTAGTCTGTTTCACCCCATCCAGAATTCACCTTGCACTCAACACCAGCCAGGAATCCCAAAAGTGGTAATAAAACAGTTTATTAAGGAAAGTACTTATCAAAAGGAAAAGTCACCATAAGAAATAAGAAAGGCAAAATCCAACAGGTAATAGGAAAATAGTCAACAAGTAAAAAGCCAATCCAAATTGGCAATAGGGAAAAACACTCCAAAGGCAATAAATCTGTTCCATAAAACAAGGTACAGGAAAAATCAGAATCAAAACATGAGCATAATCCTGGAAAACAATAAGCAAAACATGAACATAAATCCAAAAGCAAGACTATAGAAACTTCTTCAAACATGAATTCAAACTGCCAAGATCTTAGACTCAAAACATGAACTCGAAATAAGATTTGAGATCCTCACTGTTTGCAGCGTTGCCTGATCTGAATTCTGACACTTCTCTGATTTAAGGCTCACAAGCCATGAAGTCATTTCTGTGACCTTTGCTCCCTTATCTGTGAGATTTCTCACGCTGCTGTTTCTCATGGAGTCTTTGCAACTTCCTAAGTTTGCGTGATTTCTTCCTAAAATGAAGCCTGATCCACCTGTTGTGCACATGTGTATTTTCAGCTGAGTTTTCTCACCCATCCGATTCCTTATCTTGGGTTGCTATGATACTATTCGGCGAAAGCTCTCCACCAGCCACTGCATCTCCCTGTCTGCTGAACTCCAAGGCAGTTTCACTTTCAAGCCCAATCTCACAGGCAGGATCTTGATCTAAAATCCCCTCATTTCCCTCATTGAAAGAACCATCCACCACTCTCCCAGACTTAGAAATACCAATACCCTAATCGTCATTTGGCTGAAGCACAACATAGACTTCAAAATGATCAAGATGGAATGAGAAAATAATGACTATGGATATTCTTCGACAGAATCATGTGTTGAAATGCTTTGATCTGCAAATCTTTACAAATACTATGTAGCAATTTCTCAACAGTTATATAAAGGCAATATGCCTAACTGCACCAGATACACATGGCAAGCAGGAAGGGATCTGTCTTAACACTGGGTGAATCTACACTGACTTGCTATCTTGAGGCCGATCCAGCAAGGTCATGTGGCTGACATGACTACATGGTGCGTCGTTACCTTCCCGCCAGAGCAGTACCTATTGATCTACTCACATTCACATGTTTTCAAACTGCTAGGATGGCAGAAGTTGGGGCTAACAGCGGGAGCTCACATCGTTCCCCGGATTCAAACCTACGACCTTTCGGTCAGCAACCTAAAGGCTGACCGGGTTTTAACAGGAACCAGAAAATGTCAAATAGAAATCAATGTTTTAATTAATGTACCCCTAGCCAAAAAAGGCGACTCCTTCAGTCTCTTGTTTGCTTACCACCTTTCATTCTGAAAATCACTGTCAATGCCACAGAATCCAAATCAGGAACTTTATATTTATGTGCTTGATAAAAAATATCTATTTCTCCAAATAGTTCAGCCAACATGACCTTTTATCATGTACAAGCAACCCCTGAGTTACAAACATCTGACTTACAAATGACTCACAGTCAAGAATGGGGGTGAGACTACAGGAAGTGAGAGAAATCTACCCTCAGGAAGAGAAATTCACTCCTGAAAGCATTATCCTGGGGAAAAGGTGCCTCCACTGCAGCTTTCTCAGCAATCCTTTCCACAAGCCACATTTTTCAGAATCAGGGACAGAAAGTGAGGTGAAATCTTCTGAACAGAGCACAGACAGCAAAACAAACACCACAGGGGTGTTAACCCTTCCCTATGGTATCCAAAGCTAAAAATACATAATTTTGACACTTAAAAAACATACCTGTTCTGACTTATAATCAGATTCAATTTAAGAACAAACCTACAAATATTATTTGTCACTTGAAGAATGCCAGTATTTGAATATATAAAAATGTCCTTTTTAAAAATCGTAGGGAACAGCCCCTACTATAATATTTCAGTTACTCTCTTGCTTCTTATATTTATACCACTTACAGCTTTGATTTCCTTACCTTCCTCTTTTTCTCTGTTAGCTAGACACTGGCGATTATACCATATTCTTGCTCTCAAATAATCATCCTACAAGGAAAACGTGAAATAAGTATATACTATTCCAGCTGCTATTTTTTTGTGTATGCTATGACTGGCAAGATTCAGAAGAGCCTCAATAAATCATAGCCCATAGTAATGTTGCTGCCATACTCTGCCTCAAGATTTTCAAGGCTCTGGGAGACCTATAGGACTGCCACTAGGCAGGAAAAAATATTGAAGAGCACCAGTTCTTTTACGCTCCTGTGACAGTTCCAGCAATGCAAGTCATGGCTACTTAAAAGAGTAAATGTCACATATTTTATGAAAGAGCAGGAAGATAAAATCTGGCTCCAGGGATAGAAGATTAAAAAGAACAACCATTAAGAAGGTTTTTGTCTTAAAAACCTCCAAATGAAACAGCTTACGGCATTGTTGAGCAGCAATCAATGTAATGCAGGTGGTGGTTAACTAGTAAACAATTCTCCAAAGACGGAGCAAACAATGTGTAGTAACAAATGCAGTTGTATTAAATAATATTATCAGCAAAATGCACGCATACAACTTACATATCACAGTACATAGTATAATTGGTAAATTATAGGTACATATAGAGGGGAACACTTCCCTGACGCGTACTCACGCTTGAGAGTCCTAAAGAGGAAAAAAACCTCTGCAAAAATAATGTAGCCCAAGCGGCCAGTCTCTTTCCCGCAAACGGGGGACAATTTAGTCCAAATCAAAGAGTGCCAGGGACGGGCGGAAAGATGCAAAGGGAAAATCCATGCAGCGGGGATTCCAGGGTCGACGATTAGGGGTATCCCAGCGCCCTATCGATTCGCCGTAAAACGGCTTCTTCCGGACCCAAATGATGCAACACAGGGTCGCGGCTGAAGGATTTAAGAACCATGATACAATGTAATAACAATAAGCACATGGCCCCATAGTAAACCCACCGGGAAAATCGGCAATAAATACCAATACATACCAGTAGATAACAGCATTTGTATGTAAGAGGCTAAGCGCCAATGGTCAGATCAAGGACAAATATAGGTGCAAGAATCAACATTATATAGGTATTCGGATGGCAAATTCACAGAAAACCAATCATCAGAAACAGCTGACGTAATTAAAGTAACAATTCATTTAAAGTAAGCTTATCATTTAACCCATGCGGGGATTCACATTTGAGGCGGATTATCAAATCCCGTTCAAGCTGCAGCAACCGCTTTTTAACATCAATATCCAATCCTGTTCATGCAGCTGTTTCTGATGATTGGTTTTCTGTGAATTTGCCATCCGAATAACTATATAATGTTGATTCTTGCACCTATATTTGTCCTTGATCTGACCATTGGCACTTAGCCTCTTACATACAAATGCTGTTATCTACTGCTATGTATTGCCGATTTTCCTGGTGGGTTTACTATGAGGCCATGTGCTTATTGTTATTACATTGTATCATGGTTCTTAAATCCTTCAGCCAGGACCCTGTGTTGCATCATTTGAGTCCCAGGTCCGGAAGAAGCCGTTTTATGGCGAAACGATAGGGCGCTGGGATACCCCTAATCGTCGACCCTGGAATCCCCTCTGCATGGATTTCCCTTTGCATCTTTCCGCCCGTCCCTGGCACTCTTTGATTTGGACTAAATTGTCCCCCGTTTGCGGGAAAGAGACTGGCCGCTTGGGCTACATTATTATTTTTGCAGAGGTGTTTTTCCTCTTTAGGACTCTCAAGCGTGAGTACGCGTCGGGGAAGTGTTTCCCTCTATATGTTGAGACTCCCACAGATGGCTCACAGACACGCCAAGCTAGTAAAAGTATTTACAGTTTATTCAAACAAAAACATAGCCACAGTCCGGCATGAAAAAACCCACACCCAAAAAAGCCTATAAACAAAACAGAGAAGATGTCCGTCTTTCGTAGTCTTTGGCCTTTATCCCGGCTCGAAGTCTGTGTAATGCGAAGATCCGTCCGAGAAGGAAAGGAGGAGTGCTTCTCAAATTCCAGGAGAGCAACACAGGAAAAGATCAAACGAAACGCGGTAGTCAAGCTCGCTGGGAATCAGGAACTAAGACACGAAGAATCAAGAGCACCAGATACAGGAACTAGCAACCCACCAGCAACACCTTGGCCGACCGCAGAGTCCCAAATCCCCAGACCTTACTTTTATACCCTTACAACTCAGTCATCAGACTCCCCACCCAAATCTGCCTCAGTCCCCACAGCTGCAGCCCTGGGTGTGTTCCTCCAATCCTCCCACCTTTGCTGAACAGTTAAAGGACCCCAATCCGACTCAACATTCCCACTAGGCCAATCAGGATCACTTGAAAAGCCAAAAAAATGAGCTTTCGCTGGACTCAGCATTTAACACATTCCTGACATCCTGCACCAACGCTGAGTCCAGCTCTGTATCACTCTCTTCTGAGGTTAACTCTGCTTCAAACCCCTCAAAAGTGTCATCACTGGTAGGCTCCCTAAGTATTTGTCGGACCTTTCTCCTTTGTTCTGCACCTTCCAAACTCACAACACTTGCAGCTCTCTTCCTCCCAGCTGCAGTAATTCTGCCCAAACCTCCCTCTTCAAGTGACATGTCCGACAAAGTATCCTCCTCCCTGTTACTACCTGTAGCAACTACAGGCTCAGCTTGCTCAACTACAACACTATATGTACCTATAATATACCAATTATACTATGTACTGTGATATGTAAGTTGTATGCATGCATTTTGCTGATAATATTATTTAATACAACTGCATTTGTTACTACACATTGTTTGCTCCGTCTTTGGAGAATTGAGCAGCAATTAATGCCAGATGTTTAGGCAGAATGTTTTTTCTGCAGTTTGAATCTATTGCCACATGTCTCAGTCTCTGGGACAGCAAAAACAATCTTGCTCCATCTTCAATATTTTCACATACAGTATTTAAACATGGCTATTATGCCACCACTGAACCTCTCTTCTCTGCCTAGTTTCTCTCAAGGGATATGCCAGTAGTTTCCAGATCTTTGATCATATCAGTTCTCTTTCTCTGGACACATTCCACCTTGTCAATAAAGCACCTTTATGAATCTGTGGAGAGACAGGCCCTGAAGAAAGGTATTGGGATAGTGGTATAGATATTGTGGGGTGCCTTTGGAAGAGCTGATGAAACAGCAGCCGCAACCCATTTAGACAGGCATTGAGATGGCACCGAGAGGCTCTTGTAAGAACTGCCACAGAAGACAAAAATGCAAGGGGAAATGTGAAAGTAATTTGTCTTCTCTACATACAAAGTCAAGGTCTTTATTACATCAAATGTGTGTCATATGTGCAGCTCATTCAGTTCTAGTGAGAAGAAAAGCTCAGGAGCCAACGGTGTATGAGGGTTATCTGGAAAGTAAGGTTACACGATTTTTTAAAAATACAAAGAATGAATATATTTTAATAAAACGTACATGGATTGTAGAATGGGTATTACATTATTTTTCCACATAATAATCACCATTCAGTTCATCCATGGGATGAGCTTTTGATGCTTGTGTCATAGAAGTTTCCCTCTGCCTTTTTCAGCCAGTTCATCACTTCGATTTTCACCTCGTTGTCATCGAAAAAGTGTTTTCCACCAAGGTGTTCTTTCAATTTAGTGAACAGATGATAGTCACTAGGTGTGAGATCAGGGCTGTGAGAGAGGTGGCTTAAAACATCCCAAACAAATGAAGTCAACAACTCTTGTGCTGCAGGAGCGGTGTGCGGACATGCATTGTCATGAAGGAGACTGATTCCTGCCGTCAGCATCCAACGATGTTTGTTTTGGGTGGCTCTGCAAAGTTTCTTCATTGTCTCACAATATATTCCTTACCTATTTTGACACATGCTGTCTTGACATTACGTCCTCTCCATAAACTGAAACAGTTTCAGGATGAATTACAGCGGCATTCATGACCTTAGCATTTAGGTAGCGTATTATCTAAATTCCCCACAAGAGCTACGTGCCTTGTAACCTTACTTTCTGGATAACCCTTGTAGTTACCACCGAAGCCAACCAGAGTAACCCCTGTCAAGATGAACCCAAAATGGCTGAAATAATCTTACTTACAAGGAAGAAGAAAGTAAACTAATTTGACATTATGAATAGCAAAAGTACCATTTAATCATTTCTTACCATTTCAAAGCCACACAAGGTTGGTTTCTTGAACTGGAAGACAATAAAATAACAAAATGAGATACAATAATGCGAACAAAATTCCCCCTCCCATTTCTTTACAATGTAATTTTATAAAATATATTCGTTTACACAATTACTTCATCAATCACAAAGAAAGGTTTACTGCATGTCTAGTAATAATTTTTGTGACCTCAAGGGAAATGTTGTCACATTTAGAGGCGTACTTATACTTACTTTCATCACCTTCCCAAATTTTGGTGGATAACGCAAATCATCACTGATAAATAGTCCCAGTGTAGTAAGTATTACTAGACGGGTATTTATTAAAATTACATCCACAAGTGCAAGACCAGTGCAGTCTGTGAGAAAGAAAGGGCCTCATGAGAATCATTACAAAAAAAGTTATCTTGGCAACCACTTCATCACACTAGAGAAAAAATCCACTTAAAATCCAGTTTCTGCCTTCTGCAGAATTCTGGAGTTTGTACTTTAAAGGAGGAGCCTTTAACAGCCTCACTAAACTGCAAGCCCCAGAATTCTGCAGGAGGCAAAAACCAGATTTTAAGTGGATTTTTCTCTCTCATGTGATGGGGGATGCTTAGATCCCAAATACCTCTAATATCACCCAGGATATGATTTTAAAAATGCAATATGAATAATCTAATTGAAGTATTGAAAAGAAAAAAAAGAATTACCACCTTCTAGGACAGTGCAAATGGAGTCTGACAGGTTATACCACGGTGTATCTCGACTCATAAATCCAGTGTCAGAGATTCCTAAAATGACTCCTGCAGAGATACATGAAAATAGAATGGCCATATAAAATCAGGATGCAGCTGTTTCAAGGAAAGCTCTAGAAGAAAGAGCAAGCAGTATATTCCGCTTGTAGAGATACTTTTCTTGCATCATTATTTTGCCTTGTTCACTGAATCTTACAGATTCATTATACACTGGCAACACTCCCTTTATTGTCACTTTGTCTTCTGTCTTTCTTACCAGAATAAATAAAAATATGACATAGCTCTACAGTGCTGTCTGATTGTACATTTCATTTGGAAATGTGGAATGAGCCAACAGTTATGTTCAGAAATATGATAAAAGCAAGGGCATAATCACAAGCATGATTGTCATCTCATTATATTTTCTTTATAATTCACATTAACATTTCCCCATATGGCCAGGCATTTGGACAATGAGACAGCGCTGTAAATAAACCAAAAAAAACCCAACAACTATTGTTTGAGTGGTCTAATGCAGTGTTTCCCAACCTTTTTTGAGCCGCGGCACAGTTTTTACATTTGCAAAATCCTGGGGTACAGCACCAACCAAAATGACACAAAATGACACTCTAACACAGTAATACATATAGTTAATATGTTTTTAAATGTATTTATACACTCAGTGTGAAAGCTGGGCCTGTTTCAATGAACTCAACATAGATATCCTGGCAGGAATGGCAGAAAGACACAAACTTCCCACACAGAACTCCCATAACCAAGGGAAAATGCTGTAAGAGTTTGGTGGGCATTGACCTTGAGTTTTGGAGTTGTAGTTCACCTATATCCAGAGAGCCCTGTGGACTCAATGTTGGATCAGGACCAAACTTGGCATGAATACTCAATATGCCCAAATATGAACAGAGATGGAGTTCAGGGGAAATAGACCTTGACATTTGGGAGTTGTAGTTGCTGGGATTTATAGTTCCCCTACAATGAAAGAGCATTCTGAACCCCACCAATGATAGAACTGGGCCAAACTTCCCACACAGAACCCCAAGGAGGCGAGAGGAGGTCCCTACTTGAGGAAAGCGAGGCGGGCTTTACCAATGCATGGAGAGGGAGACACCAATTAGACAACGGGTGGGGAGGGGGGGTGTTTGTAATTTTGTGCCTTTATCGAGGTAGGTTTCTTAGGGTTTTTATACTTCAACACACTAGACTCTCCCCCCCCCCCCTGGAGGTTCCAATTTCCCACGGCACACCTGATGATCGCTCACGGCACACTAGTGTGCCCCAGCACACTGGGTGGGAAGCAGTGGGCTAATGCCTCACATGTCATTCTGATAAACGGTTTGGTAGTGAAAGAATTATTGTAAATGCATAGGTGTGTTTCATACACACCTATGCTACTGCCCTGTGATCCTGTGAGCTTCTTTGCATGAATAAGTGTGTTTAAGTCTCTTAAGTTCAGTATAGCCATCTGTTGCTTTTAACTATATATAAGAGAATTCTCGCTTTCATTACTGGGTGCAGGGGTTGAATGCTGTTGCTTAAATAGTAACAGTGGCACCATGTAACAGAAAACAGTATCAACAGGCCTGACACAGCAGTACAATTTGCAGAACTACAAAAACACTAAAACACCTCTCCTCTTCCCCTGCTCTCGAGCTCCCACTCCATCCCAATGAGGACTGAATATATACATGTCCATAATATACCTGATGCATTTGCCGCCCTAGAGAAATGATGAAAAATGTGGACAACTTAATATCAATCAATTAATTCACTTCTCTACCTACCTCATAGCTAAGGCACACATACATGTAAGAATACCTCCTTCCTATTTTGAGTTATTGGTGTTTCTTTTCCTGATTGATAATCATGTATAGCCTTCTCTAAAGCTTACAAAATTCTGATAGATGCTATAGTAAATCAAGGGGAAGTTTAGGAAAGAGATCTAAATATTAAAAATAGATAAATGAGATTGATATGGATGAAAGTCTTAATGAACTCACTCGCAGCCAGCACGAAGTAACATTATTTGAAAGTGATTCATAGATGGTATCTGACATCTCTGAGGCAGGATTGTGATAAAATTGACCTAGTGCCAGCTAGTAGCTACTGTTGGCAGTATGCAGAATATTTCCCATATTTCTATCCCGTCCTTCTCTACCCCCAAAGGGGGACTCAGGGCGACTTACATTAACCCCATTAAGAGGCTATTTCAACAATTACAATAAAATAACATAATTAAAACCATATAAAGTCATCATTAAAACAATAAACCAGCCTCATCAGTCTTAACACCGATCCAGTTCGTCCCTTTAAAGTGCTAATTGCATTTATTGACCAAACACCTATATGATATGGTAAATAGGTTCATATGTACCGTAATAGTATTGCTCTCTTCTCAAATTTTTGCAAGTTCTTTTTAACCAAAGAGAAAGATGATAAATTAGACTATGTACTCAACTCCAGAACAGGAATTAATTTCATTGTTTACGGCCGTTGTTGGGGAAGCAAAGACTATATACAGTTCTCAAACTGGTTTTTGACACCCTTGATATGACACAGCATTAATCCAGAAATTGTGCAAAAAAGATGCGTGTGGAGGGAGGGGGATTGTCCCTATATTCCCCAGCAGGCATGTAGCCCCGGGGGAGGGGGGACTTGAGAGGCTTCAGCCCCCCCAAATTCTCAGGGTGAAGAAGGCCTTACTGATACGTGGCACGGTGGCGTCCTTGTCCACGCCTGGGCTCTCGGCGCACTCTCTTTCCTTTTTGGTGCCCCTAGTTTCAGCCTTCGGTGCTGGGAGAGAAAGGGGAACGCGCCAACAGCCCAGGTGCCAAAAAGGATGCCGCCATACCACAGACCATTCAGAGGCTGCAATAGGCCTTCGCACCCATGCATTTTGCAGGCCTTCGTGCCCGTTCACTCGGCAGGCCTTCACGCCTGTGCATTGAAGTTTCGCCACACTCGTGGCTGGGAGTGGAGAGTGTTGAGCCCGCCGGCTGCCTTCTGGTACTCTCTGGATCCAGGTAAATAACAACTCCCATTTGAAAAAAGGCAATCATTCCCCAATCCCTGCCTCTATGCACAGTTGGGCACATTAGCTCTATGTGCCAAGTTTAGTCCAGATCCAGCGGCTTGGTTCAATGCCCTCTGGATAAGGGCGCACTGCAACTCCTAGATTCAAGGCCAATCACACCCAATCCCCGCCTGTCCTGTATGAACAGTTGGCCATGCTTGGTCAAGATATGATGTTGGCTGCCTTCAGTGCTTTCTGGATCCAGGTAAACAACAACTACCATTTGAAAAGGGCAATCATTCCCCAATCCCTGCCTGTATGCACTGTTGGGCACATTGGCTCTATGTGCCAAGTTTGGTCCAGATCCAGCATTGGCTCGGTTCAATGTCCTGTTGTTGTTGCTATCTAATATATAAAGGAGGTCCCGTCATGGAACGACTGCTATAGACAGAGAAACCTTACAAGGCAGACACACCAAACTTGGCAACAAAAATAGGCCTCAGGCAAGGTAGGTTTTTAGTAAATAAACTTTTCCCCCCCAAAACCTAGAAGGCCCCCAAAACAACGATACAAAAAAACTACATTTCCCAGCATCCTCCGCGGCCGCCAGCGAATCTCCCAGCCTCCACATTCTAGCAACATGATTGGTTGCCAGTGAGGGAGTATTTGCATAACTACTACTACTACTACTACTACTAACTTTATTATTTATGAGTCGCCCTCCACGAGTGTGCTCTGGGCGACTTACGCAGCTTGGCAATAACAGTACTAAAATATTAAAAACATTAAAATATGAAAATATTAAAATGGCTAAAATATTGGAATGGGCAGATTCCGGGTCGCTGGTTGTCGCATTATGCGTAAGCTTTCCTAAATAGCCATGTCTTAAGTGCCGCCAAGAATTGGGGCAGGTCGAGACTGGCTCTTTGGACTGGCGGTAAAGAGTTCCAATAACGCCTCTATTGGCCAGCCAACATGAACATTCCGACCCTCTAAACTGGCAGAGGAGAATAAGGCAAAGGCCTGAGAAAGTCGCCAACACGAACACCCAATTCACTTCCCACAGAAAATTTAAACCCCTACAAATCACAGACCACGCCCAAAATTGACAGTAAGGCTTCATTAACATGATTTTCCTGACTAGGCCTCACTTAATGGGATGCTGTTTAAGCTCCGAATTGACAGTAAGGCTTCATTAACTTGATTTTCCTGACTAGGCCTCAGCTCATGGGACATTATGTATGGCCTGAATTTACAGTAACCCACCTTGGCACACAGAGCCCCTATGTCACAATGCAGGGTCTCGGCCCAGCCCCTTAATCACACACACAGAGACCTTAATCAGCTAACTATTTATTGAATAGTGAAAAACAAGTGAAAAGGTAAATTGTCCATAAAAGTATCAAAAGTTCAATCAAAAAGGTAAAGAGTTCGTAGATAAATCCAAAGGCAAAACTTGGCCAAGGCTCCGCAAAACAATGCGGATCAAAAACTTGGTCTGTGGCAATTCAACAAGGCAAAGTTCAGCAATCAAGGCCCAAGAAACTTCTTGGCAAGGCACGAGCCGAACTCCTGGCTCCGTGGATCTTCACTCGCTTCACTCCCTTCAAATCAGAAGTGACCGAGCAACTGAAGATCCGTTCCCACGGATCCTATACTTAATTCCCTTGGTGAGACCCCCGACGCTCTAGGCTTCGGCGCCAATCTGTACTACGGGCCCTAGCGTTCCTCTGGCGCTCTAGGCTCCGGTGCCATTCCCTCCTACTGGACTCAATGCTCTGTCTCCTATCAAAGCTCCGTCCTTGCCTCCCAGCACCTGGGTCGCTATCTTCATGAGAGCCAGACTCCCTTTCGGCTTCCATGGCCTCATCCTCCGCTATCTCCCTGACCCTTTCTTGCGACCGGAAACCACCTGGGTTCTCATACTGATTATCTGAATCAGCACTTTCAGTGTCGGCCTGACTTTCCCAGCTTTCATAGCCATCAGGCCAGCCATCATCCCAGGCCAAGCTCTCTGTGGGAGATGAAGGCCCAGCTACCTCATCATCCCCTTCCTCCATGACCTCATCAGCTGCAATTGGCCCGAATGCAATCGGGACCCCCGGGGCTGCCCCCTGCCCCCCAGGCACGAAAGAGAATGGGGTTGCTACACCCTATGACCCATGCTACCTTCTACTACAGTTTGGAGGAGGGTGGACCATGAATGATGGGATTTGATGTACCTCCATGGATTATGGGATTTGTAGTACTTTCAAACCCTTCATTCCCCACAGACCACTGTGGCCCAGAACCAAGACTGATAAAGACCAAACTTGGCACACAGTGCCCCCATGACCCACACTCCATCCACTGCAGTTTAGAGGAGGGCACACCATGGATGATGGGATTTCAAGTACCTCCAATCACTTCCAAAGTACCCCACCCACACAAGCATCAACCTCTACATCAACACAGCAGACGGAAAGACAAAAAACATTGGATATCCACAAGCTCTGCAGAACGCCAGCAACACCACACACCGACAACTCCACAGAACTTCAACATCCCACCCACCAGAACAACCCACAACGACACAGCCATGACCCACCAAGACCGTAAGTAACATCAATTCCAACCCTTACATACTCAGACTTTCTCGCATCTCCTAAATAGGGCACAGCAACGTGTGCCGGGTACAGCTAGTTATTATTAAAGAATTATTCTACATTAAAATGAAGTTATGCTACTAATATGCTGCCTCAAAAGGCAGAATATGTAATTTACTGTATTGACATTCGTTGAACTATTTAAGCCGACTGTAGTTGTCTTAGAAGAAATCTCAGAGAAACCATGGAAAACCTCTTCTTCAGCTTCAAATTTTTGACTGCAATTGAAAAAAGTGATTTCATTGTTAGCCTGTTTGTTTGTGAGCAACTCTGTAGCCTTACTTTGCCGCTATCAATTTTTCTTCAAGATTAAAGTCTTGATATAGCATCTGCCATATACCATGCTAAGTCACTTTTAAAGTCTTTAGAAATTTTGAGAGCAGAAGCAAAAGATCATTTTCTAAAACTCTTTGACTTAGCAAGAACAACATCTGAACAAATATTTCAAAGCAACTTGACTATTCCAAGGCAAAGTTCAAGACAAGTGTATTGGGAAAATCCAGGGACTAATTCTGTAGAAGATTATTTCAGAGTTGCGGTATTCATACCATGTGTCAATTCACTCATATCAAATGAAGACATTTTAGTCAGTTTCCAGGTTCTCCTCCCTCAGTTTTCAGATCTGGACAAAGTTCACCATATGGAACAACTGCCAGAATACTTTGAAAATGACGCAACACTTGCTTCCATCAAGGCTGAGTACATAATGTGGTGTAATATTACACCATCAATTAAGAAAGATTCTGTATTTTAGATTTTATTTGGAAAACTCAATAAAAACTATTTTAAAAAAGAAAGGAAGAAAGAAAGAAAGATACTGTGGTGCTTAAAGTGTTGGAACTGTGTGACAAAATCTACTATTGGTCAATAAATTTCCTTTTGACTGTGTTAGCTACTCTACCAGTAACAAAATGCAGTGTGGAAATATTGTTTTCAACCATGAAGAGAGTGAAAAGTGTATCTAGAGGTTAAATGACAGACCAGAGACTTAGTGGACTAGCAATGATTTCCATCCATCACTATCAAACCAGAAAAAGTAATTGACAAAATGGCCGGGGAGAAGAAAAGAAGACTGTTGCTGTAAAGTAACAAATAAGTCAAAAAGTATTCTAAACATTTTGTTAATGAAAGTAAATAAATAACATTATTTAAACTGTTATGTTTATTCATATCATAATCTGATCATCATGCTCAATATATCCCATATGCATGGGGGTATTGGGATAACGATATAAAAGATTTGCTAGGGTAGATCCCCTCTCACTCAGACTCAGTCCCCCCCCCCCCCCCGAATCAAAATCCTGGCTATGGGTCTGTCCTGTTTCTGATCAGCTGGGTTGTTTCAGGCCTATAAAGGCATTTTAATGAACAGAAAGTAACATAGAAGTTTGCTTTTTTGTTTAAAAATGATGGAAAGGCATCAAAGTCACTCTTCCCCATGGGTAACGAGTATTGCAACATCTCAACCATTGAGTCTATTATTCTGTGGGCATTTAGTGATATAATTACCTGATACTGAAGCATCATAAATTAAACCAAGTATCGCTGCATCACTGGCACAAGGACTCTTTGTGAAAGTGGTATTTATACATTGAGGCAAATGTATAGAAACATCCACTGGAGTACCAAGTTTTCCAACCCACTGAAGAATAGGCTCTATAAAACAGAAAACATCCATAACTCAGGATTCTTGGTTTATAATTAAGTAAAAAAATATTCAATTAATATTTAAAATATTTAAACAACAGTATGGCCAGGTTCGTGGATTTCCCTGAGCACATTTTTGTGAAACGTATTTGTCATGTATGAACCATTTTAAGAACTGCCTTCAAGCCTGAAGTGTTAGGGAAAAATGTATACTATCTAATATCTAGGGCAGCGGTTCACAAAGTGGAGCATAACCAGTGCTATATGCGAGCTTATGGCAAGAAACACGAGAGAAAATATGCAGAATGCTCTGGGAAGGATCAAAAGGTTAGGTTGCTCACCTGTAACCGTGTTTCTCCGAGTGTAAGGTCTGTGAAATTCACACAAGTGGGTTTACTCCCGCGCATGCGTAGAATCTCGGACATACTAGCTAAAATTAAAGATTTACATATGCCCCTCCCACTCCCCCCCCCTCATCCCCCAATGTAGCTACCTAGTTAGTTCCTTACCGCCAGACAGCAGCAGGAATCTAGGCATGACATCAGAGGGGAGGACGGGTGGGTTCTGTGTGAATTTCACAGACCTTACACTCGGAGAAACATGGTTACAGGTAAGCAACCTAACCTTCTCCTTCGTGTGGTCTGTGAAATGCACACAAGTGGGTGACTTAACAAGCTTATGTACCTTGGAGGTGGGTCATGCCACACAGGAAAACAGGACGGCTCTGCCAAAGGATGCATCCTTCTTCGCGAACGTCGAGCTTGTAATGGGCTGCAAACGTCGAGGGAGTCACCCAGGTAGCAGCCTTGCAGATTTGGTCAACAGGAACACCCCGCAAAAACGCTTGGGATGTAGAAACAGCCCTTGTGGAATGGGCTTTAACACCAACAGGCAATTCCTTATGGGCCAACTGATAAGCCAACCGGATTGCCAGGACTATCCAAGAGGATAAACGCTGGGAAGTAATGGGGAGTCCCAGGGAATCTTCCCTATATTTAAGAAATAATTTGGGGGATTTTCTATAGGGGGCTGTCCTATGCAAATAGAAGGACAGAGCCCTCTTAACATCAAGGGAGTGGAGGGCAACTTCTAGGGGAGAAGAGGGCTTAGGAAAAAAGGCCGGGAGAACAATATCTTGAGTCATATGAAAATGGGAAACAACTTTGGGAAGAAAAGTGACATCCGTCCGGAGGATCACTTTATCTTCATGGAACCGAATGAAGGGAGGATCAGAGCGGAGTGCTGTGATTTCACTGGCTCTTCTGGCCGAAGTAATGGCCACGAGGAAGGCCGTCTTCCAGGACAGATGGGAGATATGGCAGGTTGCCATGGGTTCGAAGGGAGGTTTGGAAAGTTGGGAAAGGACGAGTTCCAAACTCCAGGACGGAGGTGGAGGAGAGACAGGAGGGAAAGATTTTTTATATCCCTGTAGAAACATGCCTACCAAGGGATCTTGAAAAAGGGATGGAAGGCTGAATTTTTTCCTGTACCAGGAAAGGGATGCTAAATAGCATTTAATGGAAGAAAAGGAGAACCCCTTCGAGGAGAGGTGGACTAGGAAATCTAAAACAACTGACGTGGGGGCCGACTGTGGCAGATGGCCCAGCGGCTGGACAAACGCACGGAACTTGTCCCACTTATAATTGTATGCCTTTCTGGTGGAGACCTTCTGAGCTGCCTGGATAATCAGGCGGACGGGATCGGAGAGGTGGGACAGGGCCTGATCCTCCAAGCTGTAAGGTGGAGAGATGGAAGGTCCGGGTGCAGGATGAGACCTTGTTGAAGGGAGAGGAGGTCGGGGTCTAACGGTAGGCGGAGGAAGTCTTCCTGAGAGGCCTGGAGAAGGGGTGTAAACCAAGGCTGGCGAGGCCACCAAGGGGCTATCAGAATGCAGTCCGACTTGTCGGCTAGCAACTTTGCGACCACCCTGGGCAGGAGTGGAAGCGGGGGAAATGCGTAGAGGAGACCTGGGGACCAGTGGTATAGGAACGCGTCTCCTAGGCAGTCTGGGGATGCGTGAGGTTGGAGTCTCGCGCAATACCTGCGGCAGTGGGTGTTGAGGTGCGATGCAAACAGGTCTATTTGGGGTGTGTCCCAACGCCTGATTAGTGAGAGGAAGTGACGGGGACTGAGCTGCCACTCGTGGGTGGTGGACGACGTCCTGCTCAGCGAGTCGGCCAAGGTGTTCTGGAGGCCCGGAAGGTGGATGGCCTGAAGGAAAGTATTGTGGAGGATGCACCACTCCCAAATCCGAAGGGAAATGGAGAGGAGAGTGGGGGAGCGGGTGCCCCCTTGTCTGTTGATATAACATTTCACCGAGGTGTTGTCCGTGAGGACTTGAATCACCTGGTTGGAGACTACGGTCACAAACGACCGGAGGGCCTTCTCCACCGCCATGAGCTCTAGAGCATTTATGTGAAGTTCCTTCTCTTTGGGCGACCAGTGACCGCTGATGGTCAGGTCCTGGAGGTGAGCTCCCCACCCCGTGGATGACGCATCTGTCGTCAGGGACAGGGATGGCTGTGGGGGAGAGAAAGGAAGGCCCGAGCACACATTGGACCTGTCTGTCCACCATGACAGGGACTGTAGGACATGGGCGGGAGGGTGGAGAATCATGTTTTGGTTGTCCAGACCTGGCCGGAACACAGAGAGGAACCACGCTTGGAGGGCACGGAGGCGGAGGTGGGCGAACGCAGTAACGTTCGTGGTGGAGGCCATGTGACCAAGGATAGACTGGACGGTCCATGCAGAACACCGGTGGGTGGTTTGGATAGTCTGAATAGAGCGGCAGAGATTGAGGAAACGATCCTCTGGGAGGTAAGCCCTCTGGGATATAGAGTCTATGACAGCACCTATAAATTGCACTGTCCGAGCAGGCGAGAGGTGAGATTTCTCGTGGTTGACAACCAGTCCCAGGCTCTGCAAAAGAGATAAGGCATAACTAATATCAGACGATAGCTGGTCACATGATCCAGAACAAAAAAGCCAGTCGTCCAAATAAGGAAAAACAGTGATGCCCTGTTGGCGCAGGTGGGAGGCGACGACCGCCATACATTTGGTAAAGGTCCTTGGGGCCGTGGAGAGGCCGAAGGGAAGGACATTGAAAGAATATGGGGCACCGTCCACCATAAAGGTGAGGTACTTCCTGTAGGACTGCCTAATTGAGATGTGGAAGTAGGCGTCCTTAAGGTCAACAGTAGCCATCCATGCTCCCTTTGGAATGAAAGGGAGGATGGAGGGGAGGGTGACCATCCTAAATTTGCGTGGCCTGATGAATCGATTGACTTCCCTGAGGTCCAAAATGGGCCGGAGACCACCGTCTCTCTTGTCTACTAGAAAATATCTAGAAAAAAAGCAAAATTGTAGTTGGTGGGATGGGGTCGGGGAGATGGCTCCTTTAAGGAGAAGAGCATCAATTTCCTGTAATAAAACAGGGGAAGTTTGAGTAAAAACAGGTTTGCCAGGAGGTGGAGGGGATTCAAATTCTATGGCATAACCTCGGTGGACAATGTCCAGAACCCACTTGTCGGTGGTGATGGACTGCCAAACTGAAAAGAAAGGACGTAACCTGTCGAGAAACAGGTTAGAAACGGCGTGTTCTATTGTTTGAGGCTCTACCACCTCGATACTGAACCCTGAACGGAGCGCCTGGACGCTTGTATCCCTGCGAGGGAAACTGCGGGCGTTGTCCTCCTCTGTACGGGGCGGGATTGTAGTAGCCACGAAAGGGCTGGTGGTAATAGGGGCGCCAACGCTGCCTGAAGGGCTGATAGGTAGAGTTGGACTGATGGCCATATTTATTCAGCATCTGCTTCATTTTATGGGAATGCTCCAGCTGAGAATCTGTCTCAGGGTTGAAGAGACCAGCCTCATCCATAGGAAGGTTTTCGATCAGTGCGCGCTGGTTGGAAGACAACGCTGCGGATCGTAGCCAGGCATGTCTCCGAAGAGCAACTGAACCAGCAATAAGTTTGCCCGAGGTATCTGCCCCATGTTTGGCCAGGTCCTTCTGGAGGGTGGCCAAGGTGAGCGCTTCCTGGTGGAAGGCTTTAGCCATAGGCTGTTCAGACACTGGAAGAAGGTCCAGATACGAGCCCATCTTATTTAACAAATAAGATTGGTAGACACTCATATAGACGCCGTAATGCGCCATCCTGCCTGATAGACACGCCGAAGAGTAGAATTTCTTGGCCATAGCATCAAGCTTCCTCCCTTCTTTGTCAGAAGGGGCAGCTTGGTTATTCTGGGTTGGTTTAGGCTGGGCGTCAGTAACAATTGAATTTACTTTCGGAAGCCTGGCCAGCCAAGGGGTGGTGGACAGGTCGATCCGGTATAAGTTCTCCGCATGCCTGGATGTGCTAGGGACGGAGGCCGGGGCAACACCAGTGACCTTTAATAATTTGACCAGATAGGGAATGGTCAGCAACATGGTGGATTGCTGAGTTTGCTGTTGCTCAGCAGAGGTAAAATAAGGGTCTTGAACTACGTCGTCAGATTGAGGGGGCTGTATGCCCAGAGATCTGGACAGCCTTATTAGTAAAGCAGAGAACTTTTTGTATTCTTCTGCCTGCTGAGGATCAGCCTCAGGCTCAGGCAAGAGGGGAATGGGAGTCACATCAGAAGTGGACTCCATATCCGCCTCATTGTCATCAACAGGGAGGTGAGGGGAGGGCTGAGGAGGAGCAGGTGGAAGAGAGGGGGCTTGAGTGGGAGGGGCTGGGGGGGCTGGAGGGGCTGGGGGGGGGCAGGAGGGGGTGCCACGGATTGCGGGGCATGGGTGGCAAGATGCCACGGATAACGGTAGTAGTCTGATGGATAAGGCTCAGGAGGATAAAAGGGATAATGAGGGAAAGGAGGAGGATAAGGGGGAGGGTATCCATAAGGATACCCATAGGGGGAATCCCAAGGATAAGCTCGGTCACTGGAGCCCTCCTTCAGAGGGCTCCGTGACCGGGGGTGAGCAAAGTCCTCCAGATGAAATCCCAAGTCAGGAGGAGAGCGCTGTGCAGCCATGCGATGCTGCAAGGGCGAGCACACGTCCCCGCGAGGGAGCGGGAAGGCAGCAGCAGCAGCTGGATCAATCAGGGAGGAGGGAGGCCGCGCGGCGCTCGCCTCCACGTGGCGCTGCTCGGTCTCCGAGGAGTGAAGGAGAGCCCGGGCGCGCGCTGCGCCGCCGCGCGGCGGCGACAACCCAGGAGCAGAAACAGCTGACTGAGAGGAGGAGGGAAGCCGCGTGGCGCTGGCCTCCACGTGGCTGGAGAGCTCGGTCACCGGTGAGAGGGAAGATGGGGGGGGCTTGGACGAGCGGAGGTGAAGGCAAACCAGGCTCAGGGACCCGGGGAAAGCAGGAGGCTGGGGAGGAACTGAGGGGGGTTTTCTACCCCCGAAAATTGAGTGCTGTCCTCCTCCAAGAGTGTGTCTGCTGCACACAGGGCCACAGGGGGACTGGGAGGTGCAGAACCATCCAGGAGCCCCACAGTATCTTGTGCCATAACACAAGGGCTGGAGGGCACAAGACCAACCAGGAGCCTTGGAATCTTTTGAGCCAGAGGCTCCTTAGGTTTTTCTTTTGGCTTGCCAATCTTGGCAGTCTTTTGTTTCTCAGTTTTTTGCTTTTTCTTCCGGAGTGGCTCAATGGCTGGACCAGAGGCCAACTCACGGATGGCACCATCGGACAGAGCACTCGAGGGGCTGAGGTTTTCAGGCCCCGAAGGCAGAGAAGGCTGGCTCGTGGAACGAGGGAGCCCAGTCTCTGAAGAAAGCAAGGCCTGTTCAAAAAGGGAGGCCTTAAGCTTAGAATCCCTGTTCTTCAGGGTTCTATTGGAAAAGGTCCTGCATATCTTGCAGGACTGGGGAATGTGGGAATCTCCCAAACAGAGGAGACATTTAAGGTGTCGATCCTCTTGGGGTAAGGTTGCTCCACAGTCAGAGCACCTTTTAAAGGAAAGAGAAGACATTTTATCTATCCTTATCTGAATAGTCGAGGCAATCCGTGGACTTCTAACAGGAGCTAGTAGTCGGAGATCCTTTCGCTGGCTAGGCGGAAAAGGAACTAACTAGGTAGCTACATTGGGGGATGAGGGGGGCGGGGAGTGGGAGGGGCATATGTAAATCTTTAATTTTAGCTAGTATGTCCGAGATTCTACGCATGCGCGGGAGTAAACCCACTTGTGTGCATTTCACAGACCACACGAAGGAGAAAGGTAGAAGCTTGCTTTTATTGTTGCAGGTAGTAAGAGTAGATAGGCAAAAGAAAGTTGTTTACCTTTATTAGAAGAGTCCCTAATGCTGACGCTCATATCTGTGGCTGGATCTACACTGGCCTATATCCCAGGGTCTCATCCCAGATTATCTGTTTCGAACTGGATTCTGTTAGTCTACACTGCCAGATAATCTGGGATAAGGGGATAATCTGGGATCAGATCCTTGGATACAGAGAAGTGGAAGGGGGCTGTGTGTCAGGCATCTTGTGGCAGAGAAGCCTCATAATGCTCCCCTCTCAAAAAATGGGTAACAAAACGCTAAAGATTTTTGGGAAAAGGGGGAAGTGACCTTTACATGCAAGCAGGAATAAAAACATCTTGAGCTACACAGATCTAAGAAACATGTGAACACAAGACAGCAGGTGTGTGCCACAGGGTTTCCTCTTCCCCTAATTGTTCTGTATGGTGATGTTTCTTCACTTCGAACATTCATGAGGTTTTGTCAAACAGCTAAAAACTGTTAAATAATGGTGTTTGGAGGTTTTGTCGATGGAAAAGCTCCTTGGTCTTGTGGCTGAGACTCCTCTGTATGTGAATACCACATTTCCAGATTTTGTTAATTTGATTACATTAACATTGAAAATAAGTTTACAATTCTAATCTTGTGAGACACAACATGAAAATGGCACAGCCTTAGAGACCCTTGGACAGAGTTGAAGCACCTTTAAACAGTTGCCAAATCTTATTTAGTTTACTCTTGATTCACTTTTTGGAATGGTCTTGATTCATTTTTCTACACTCTCTTATCTGCACATTATTTTTGTGTGAATATTTCCATCTTTCAAGATTTTAGGCTCTTTTGTATTAATGTTATAAACTGCCTCCAAATATAGACTTCAAACTCAGCATCTGAATATATTCTGAGGGTTCAGCACTGAATGTATAACTTTAGATTAATTTCACATAGATTAAAATGAATAGTTTATACAAACTATGTCTTACCTCTCATAATATCAAGCAAAGTTCCTTCAGTAGTGAACATATTTAATCCATGATGCATATTGAATTTTACAAACCATTCCTCTATTGGAGCAATATCTACCTCATCAGTACATAAAAACAAAACACAATCAAAAACATCAGTTAGTTATAAGAACATACATGGCTGAAATCCTACATCAGGTGACATAGCTATGACAACATGGATTTGGGAGCTGGGGAATGATGACTGTAGTTTTCTCCCAGTTGTGGGATACATTGAGAGAGAGGCTTTTGGGGTTCTGCTGCAAGTGTTTTGCTCAATGTAATAGAAAAAACACAACAGCTGTCATTTACTCATGTCCTGGCCTGTGGAAGCTTGAAAACCTTTCAATTGAGGAACTGCCTGCCTGGACCAGGTTGTGGTGCAACTGGTTGGGAGCTGCATTATAATCACTACTGATCAAAATGTTGTGAGTTTGAAGCCAGCCTGGGCCGGAGTAAGCTCCCGACCATTTGTCTAGCTTGCTGTCAACCTTTGCAGCCCAAAAGCCAGTTGCATCTGTCAAGTAGGAAATTTAGGTACCGCTTATGCGGGGAGGCTAATTTAACTAATTTACAACGCCATAAAAATAACCAGCAGAGTGTAGGAAGTACTTCATTGGTGTCACAAGTGGACGGTGAAGCGAAAACTCCCTCGTTGGCCGTAATTCGAGCCTCATGAAGTTGGAAAGTTAACTAGCCTCTGCGTGTCTATCTATATATGTTGTGTGTCTATGGCATTGAATGCCTGCCATGTATATGTGCATTGCGATCCACCCTGAGTCCCCTGCGGGGTGAGAAGGGTAAAATATAAATACTGTAAATAAAGAAGAAGAAGAGGAGAGGGGGGAGGAGGGGGAGGAGGAGATAGTGTTTTGGGGTCATGATCACTGGTTAATGAATATAAACACAAAATCCCAAATTTATAAAGTTGCAAATCCAGTTTACAATTTACAAATGTACTTTGTAACTACTGTATATACTCACATACAAGTCTAGAAATTTAATCAAAAAATCAACCTCCAAAAATCTGAGGTGATTTATCCATGGATCAATATACTGTTCCATAACACTTATTCCAAAAAAAGAGAAGCTGTCACCTTCTCCAAGGAGAGTGGTGAAAGATGAGAGAACCTTACAGAAGTACCAACTCATATTACTCTCTCTGCTGCAGTGCAATTTCTGGCCTTTTCAAATGCCTGGATGGGAAAATGGCAGAGGTGACAGGTCTTTGGCACTTCCCCTTAAGGACTGTTGAGAAAGTAGATGGGATTTGTGGGTTCTCTCGGGACACATTATCCTCTCACCTTTCACCATCGTAAAGACACAAGTAAGTTTTATTACTGTGCCTTCACTTTTATTTTTTTTAAAAGATCTCTTTTTGAATATCTGGCCTGGAAAATAGTGACAGTGGTGACCAGGTGCAGCTGGCCCCCTCACCTCTCCATGGAATCACCACTGATTTATCTATGGATCATATCAATATGAGCATGTTCTACATTCACTGCATTAGTGCTGTTGACCTATTGCACAACCTTAACATACTATTTGCCTAAAAATGAGAATCTCCAATCTATTGAAAAGATCAGCCTAACAATCAGTTGAAAAGTGATTTGAGGCGATATTTAGTATGATGTTATGTGATCAGGAGTGTTTCTGTTCATGGCCAGGGAGCTTCTAACACGCACATGAATCCTGTTGGAATTGGTAATGCCATTGTAGACCCTGCTGAATTGATTCAGACCTTAGTGTGAAAGAACACTTAGTACGTACAGATGATATTTAGAATTGCAAAGGATCATAATGGTACTGGCATGAATTAAGTACAGAATGATTAGGAGGAATAACAGACAATGATACCATTTTCTCACCTGTATTATATGTAATCAGTGCTCGGGGGATAGAAATTGACCATGAATCCGCATCGGCTCCCTTGTATTTAAGAAATTATGTTTTTAGGGAAAGGTTTTCAGTTAAATTCATATAAGCAATCGCTTAGCATAAATCTCATGATTTTTATAACAGATATGTTGATATATTTGAAAATACATTTTGAGAAGGAAGATCTAGTCCAAATCTCTCATTAATTGCACAGCGTAGTGGGCCATGATTCACCTAACTGGCCACACACCACTAATATAGTTCGTATATGCTATTCCTGTTTCTTGGCAGAGGAATAAAAAACATGTTGAGAAACCATTACCTCCTTACTTATCATGACACTGGAGAAAAATGCTAATGGAAGCAAACTCTTTCCATTTGTCAGACAAAACAATAAAAATCAGTGTCAAATATTTAAAAGCCTCAGATTGACAATTGTTTATTTTTACCATCTTAAAAGGGAGCAATTTGGATCTTCTTCCTCAAGCCACCAGGTAATAATGTAGAACGGATATACACAAACTTTCAGATTCTTACCTTTGAAAGCTATTACATTTTCCACAAAGAATATGTTTTCATTGCTTGTTCACCTATACATTTCACATAGATACATATGTGGTGGCTCTTTATAACACCAAAGCAGGAAATAATAACTTCAAGGGCTATCAAGAACGGGCAGACCTGCTCTCTGCTTCCTCAAAGGGTAAGGCCGGATCTAATAGTTTGAAGTTACAGGAGAGTAAGGGCCCCCGGTGGTACAATGGATTAAACCTTTGTGCCAGCAGGACTACTGACCGAAAGGTCGGCGGTTCGAATCTGGGGAGTGGGGTGAGCTCTCGTCTGTCAGCTCCAGCTTCCCATACAGGGACATGAGAGAGGCCTCCCACAGGATGGTAAAACATCCGGGCGTCCCCTGAGCAACGTCCTTGCAGATGGCCAATTCTCTCAAAACTAATAATAATAATAATAATTTATTTATAACCCGCATCCATCTCCCCAAAGG
This sequence comes from Anolis apletophallus, assembly GCA_030556195.1. Taxonomy (NCBI): domain Eukaryota; kingdom Metazoa; phylum Chordata; class Lepidosauria; order Squamata; family Anolidae; genus Anolis; species Anolis apletophallus. Next base: position 11,629,476 of record JARBWK010000002.1, on the reverse strand, counting down.
GGACTCGGAGAGGCTTACATGGGGCCGTGCCCAAACAACAGATCACAAAAAATACCACAAACATCAGAAAACAATAAACACAATAAAAGCAATAAACACAACAAAAATACATCTATGAAAACACAACAACATAGGTGAATCTAAAACAGTTGCCTAGAGAGCTGATGCAATCTTCTTCTCAACACCTACCCAATGGGGATGATTTAGCTGGAGACCCTTCATTGAGCAGGGGTTAGATTTAATGGCCACAAAGCTCCTTCAAAACCTATGATTCTGTTATTCTATTTTACAACTCTATTATAACATGATGGAAGAAAGTGTAGTATATGGGTCACCTGCAGTCCCAAATCACTTTTCATAGCACCAAGCACTATGCCTTGGGATGTTGTGTGGTGTCTGGGCTATATAGCTGTCTTCTAGCAGCATTTTTCTAAACTTTTCCCTACTGCACAAGAAACAAAAAAGCTGGTACTAAGAAGATTAACCTCTCCAGTCCACTCCGCACTACATGTTAATTTACAAGGAGTTTCTTCTCACACAAGCACCAGAGGTTTTCTGTCTGTAGTCCACGTGAGAGTTTTTCTGGAATCACCAGTGTTAGTAATGTGGATAATGAATGATTCCAGTACTTATTCCTGCATGTGATATAGCCAGAAGAATATTATTTCTGTTGCGATAGTATGGCTGTGGCAAGTATGACCACCTAAATTAATTCAAGAATAACAACCCGCTCCCTCAGTCCCTGCCCTGCTTGGCTGGTCATGCAGGGAGGAGATGCAATTAGATCTCAAATACAAAACAGTATTAATGCATTTCTCAGTGAATGCAACTTTCTACCCTGTTTAAAAAAGCAATAGTTAGACCACTGCTGAAAATTGTGTAGCTCGTTGTCAACCTTTGCAACCTGCAAGACAGTTGCATCTGTCAAGTAGGAAATGTAGGTACCACTTGTGTGGGGAGGCTAAATTTAACTGATTTATGAGGCCATAAAATCTCCAGGAAATACATACAAAAAGAATGAAGGAATGCGAGAGCTCCTCCTGGTGGCCAGAAGCTGGAATGTCAACTAACTAACTAACTTTATTTCTTATGAGTTGCCCTCCACCAAAGGTGCCCTGGGCGACTTACACAATTAAATTAAACAGGTTACATAGTCACCGCTTCTTACTAACAATCATAGGCTCTTCTGAAAAGCAATGTCTTAAGTGCCCCTAAAATGTATGTAGATCAGGAGTGGCTCTTTGGTCTGGCGGTAGGGAGTTCCACAAGATTGGAGCTACAATGGAGAAGGATCTCTGTCTTGTGGACTCCAAACGAACTTCTCTAGGGCCAGGGACATAGAGAAGATTCTCATGAGCTGACCGTGGCAGACTCTGGTGGTGGAGTGGCATTAAACCGTCTCTTAGATATGAAGGACCCTGACCTCGAAAGGCCTTGAATGCTAGGACCAGGATCATATAGAGCAGTGTTTCCCAACCTTTTTTGAGCCGCGGCACACTTTTAACATTAAAAAAATCCGGGGGCACACCACCAATCAAAATGACACAAAATGACATAAGACAGTAAAGAACGGCTGGGGGATGGTGGCCTGCTGGGAGCAGCTGCTGGGAGTGCCAAAGCCAGGGGAGGGGGCGGAGCCAGGCCATGCCATGCCCCACCCCTCCCCCATCTTCACCTCTCCCAGTAACTGCTCCAGCCTTGAGGGGGCAGTGCCAAGCCAGCGGTGCCAGAGCCAGGACAATGGTGGCTTCGCACTGTCCCCTCAAGGCTGAAGCAGCTGCAGGGAGTGCCAAAGCCGGGGAGGGGGCAAAGCCAGGCCGCACCATGCCCCAACCCCTCCCCCCAGCTTCAGCTCTCCCACGGAGGAGCATGAGCGGTGGATGGGCTTCAGTGGGCGGGGCTCCTCCACGCGGCTTCAGCGAGCAAGGGGCGAGAGTCATGGCGGATTGGAGGCTGGCTGGAAAAACGGCCGAAGGAGGCGGCGCCCTGGCCCCTTTTTTTTCTTCGCCACCGCCTGGCCCTTCCTCCTCCTCCCCCAAGCAGCAGGAGTTCAGCAGGAGGGGGGGGGAGAGGAAGGGGGCAGAGAGCTTTTCTCGCGGCACAGCAGGAGTTCCGTCATGGCACACTAGTGTGCCACGGCGCACTGGTTGAGAAACACTGTTATAGAGGACTGTGTTCAAATTGCCTCTATGTCTGACTATATATGTTGTATGTCAAATGGCATTGAATGTTTGCCTGTATATATGCATTGTGATCCGCCCTGAGTCCCCTGTGGGTGAGAAGGGCGGAATATAAATGATGTAAATAAATAAATAAATAAATTGCAGACCAGTCTCCTTTATTGGGCAAGGTGATTGAGAAGGCAGATGCCCTCCAACTCTGGGCAGTCTTGGATGATGCACGCTTGATAGCTTCAGAGCAGGATATGGAGTTGAGACTGCTATGGTTGTCCTAGTGCAGGGGTCGGGAACCTTTTTGACTCAGAGACAGGCCCGGATTAGCGTCTTTGGCCGCCCTAGGCCAAGACGCCCCGCGCCGCCCTCAGGGCGCGGAAAGCCCCGCCCCAAGGGCGCTGCTGCGCATGTGTGGCAGCAGCCCCGGCTGTGCGGCTTCCGTCGCCTCCTTCTCGCTCCCTCCTTCCGTTCGCGGGAGTAGGAGGAGGCGGCCGGTGCCGTGCGGCTTCTGTTGCCTCCTCCTCCTCCCGCGACCAAAAGGAGGGCACGAGGAGGTGGCAACGGAAGCCGCACAGCACCGGCCCCGGCCCCGCGGCTTCTGTCCACCTCCTTGCGCCTTCCTTTCGGTCGCGGGAGGATGAGGCGGAGTCGGACGGAAGCGCACGGCACTCGTCGTGGGGCTTCCGTCCGCCGCCTCCACCAGTGGGGCCGGTACTGTGCGGCTTCTGTCCCCTCCTTCTCGCGTCCTCCTTCCGTTCGCGGGAGTAGGAGGAGGCGGCCGGTGCCGTGCGGCTTCTGTCGCCTCCTCCTCCTGCGACCAAAAGGAGGGCGCGAGGAGGAGGCGATGGAAGCCGCACGGCACCGGCCCCGGGGCTTCTGTCCATCTCCTTGCGCCTTCCTTTCGGTCGCGGGAGGACGAGGCGGATTCAGATGGAAGCGCACGGCACTGGTCGTGGGGCTTCCATCCGCCGCCTCCTAGAGTGGGGCCGGTATTGTGCGGCTTCCGTTGCCTCCTTCTCGGGCCCTCCTTCCGGTCGCGGGAGGAGCTGAGGAGGAGGTGGCGAACGGAAGCCCCATGACCAGTGCCGTGCGGCTTCCGTACGCCTCCTCCTCCTGCGACCAAAAGGAAGGTGCGAGGAGGAAGGGAAGTCCCGCCCTCCTTCTGGCCGCCTGGGCCGCCCCCTTGCAAAGGAAGGAGGCGGCCAGGAGGAGGAGGAGGAAGGGAAGCCCACTGGCGCGCATGTGTGCGCATGCAAGGGGGCGGCCCAGGCGGGCGATGGCGAGGGGAGGGCGCCATTCCCTCCTCCCCACCCCCTCTCAGCGCTCTCCCCCCGCCCTCTCCCGAGGTATGATGACTCTCTCGGGAGAGGGCAGGGAGAAAGCGCTGCGAGGGGGCGGTTTTTTTAAAAAAAAAAAGTTTTCGGGGGGTCCGAATCTGCTGCCCCCAAAAGCTGCCGCCCAAGGCCGTGGCCTTGGGTGGCCTTATGGGTACTCCGGGCCTGCTCAGAGAGCCATAAAAGCAAAATATTTGGAAATTTATTTCAGTGAGAGCCAGAGAGATAGATAGATAGATAGTTTTGGACTCCAACTCCCACAATTCCCACAGTCCAAAATACTTGGAGGACCCAAACTTGGGCCTGATGTCTAACTATGTGCTACAAATACAGCGAAAGGGGGAGAAAGCAAGGAAAAAATACCCCTCTTGCTTTCAGATGGGACAGGGGATTGTCCCGGTCTGACATCACAGAGGGCCGCGTGCGTGACGTAATGGTGCGTCACCGGCCTGTGAAGGAGTGAATGGCCTGTCCCGCCTCCCGCCCTGCTCGCCCACCTTTCCGGCGACTCGGCCCAGCCGCACGATGCCCAGCTTGAATTTGGACCACGACGCTCCCCTCTATCTCCTGCCTCGGTGCGCATATGGTCGCCTCTCTTGCGGAACATGGACTCGGGAGCGAGGGCAGCGGCGCGTCCTGACTCCCCCCTCTGCCCGCCGCCGCCAACGCCTCAGACGCACCCTCCAAGGCCCCTAGCGTGGGAGAGGGAAAGAGGCAAGAGGCGATGGAGCTGGGGCAGCAGCACCATGTAGCAGCAACACTGCCACCTCCTCTGCCTGCCGCCGCCAGTGCCTCAGACACCCCTTTCGAGGCCGCGGCCAATCAGCGCCCAAGCCGCACGCTCACGTTATCACCCTCCGCTGCAGTGGCCAATCTGCACCCGAGCCAGATTCAGTCATCAAAAGAGCCACATCTGGCTCGTGAGCCATAGGTTCCTGACCTCTGCCCTAGTGGATGATCTCTGTCTTAACATTGATAAGGGGCGTGAGTCTCTGTTGGTGCTTCTAGACCACTCAGCATTTTTCGATACCATCAGTCATGGTATCCTTCTGGAACACCTGGCGGGATTGGGAATCGGAGCTACTGTGCTGCAGTGGTTCTGATCATAGATCTCAGGCAGGTTCCTGAGGTGGTCCCACATAACAAAAAAGGGGCTGAAGACACAGCAGACTAAACCCTTTTTTATTCAGGAACGTTTTAAGGCAGAAAGTTTTAAAGAATGGGCTGAGGGAAGTTGCCTTAGGTTGGAATTGTTTTTAACAGGGGCTTTAAAATTTGTATTAATAATTGTAATATTTAATTATATTTTAATATTTACATTTTGTAGGTTTTTAAATTGTATAGTTTTGAAGGTTGTGAGGTGCTTTGGTTCCCAATCCTTGGAGAAAAGTGGAGTACAAATAAATAAAATAATAACAACAACAGATTCTCTTAAGATGCCAGCAACAGATGAAAGGGAAACGTCAGAAAAAAATGCTGATAGAATTATAGCCATACAGCCCAAAAACAACACAACACTCCCTCAACAACACCGTTAAGATGTGACATCCTTCCTTCCTTGCTTGGATAGTAGTTCCCCAGCTGACTAGACAGTCCCCATGTCACTTGCTATTTGATTCTTTCAAATGGTGGTGCCAAGGATTGAAACTGGAACCCTCTGCATGTTAATAACATATTCTTCCATTAGGCCTTCTCCAAAATGTGTTACCTCAGATATTCCGAAGTAGAAGACTTTTGAGGAGGTACTGTTGAAGATTTGTATGCTTGGAGCAAGACCTGCTGAAGTATAAAGCAGGAGATTCTTCCTTCTATTCTCCTTGGTGTCAGCCTTTTGGTAGTCATACAAATGACAAATGACGTCCTTTAACAAAATGATTAAAAAGATTTTAAAAAGCAGGTTAATGAATCATGGATCCATAATATATAACACAATCAACATTGTAAATGGCAAACAAAATCTAAGGAATTATGTCACTGACTTCAAAATGAGTAAACATCAACAACAATAAATAATAACAAATGAGATTGTAAAAATGTGTGTGTGTGCTTGATGGTCTGTGTTATGGTTGAACCTGTCGTTGAATTGTGCCTGCTTGCCTACTGTTCAGGTGCTACTAGCTGAGTGTCGCATCTATACTACATAATTATATCACTATATTTGCAATTTTAACTGCCACAATTCCATTCTATGAAATCCTGAGATTTTTATTTTAGGGAGGGAAATTTTGCATTCTCAGCCAGAGATCTCTAATACCTCACTAAACTACAAAAGAGTCGCGGTTGTGCAATGGGTTAAACCCTTGTGCTGGCTGAACTGCTGATCTGTCAGCCTCATGCAGGGACATGAGAGATGCTTCCCACAGGATGGTAACACATCCAGGCGTCCCCTGGGCAAGGCCTCTGCAGACTGCCAATTCACTCACATCAGAAGTGACTTGCAGTTATCTCAAGTCACTTTTGAAACAATAAGAAAAAATTAAACTACTAGCCCCAGGATGTTACATGTTAAAGTGGAATCATCATAATGATGTAATTGTCAAGTTTGGAAGGCCCTTAGACAGTGAGGTCCTTTTCCCTGGATTTGCCCTGTCATTGGCCTACAATATAGTACTAGAGATAACTCATTTAGTAAGTTGACTGTCATACCATCTGATATTGATCCAGGCGATGGTCATCTCGAGATTAGACTACTGTAACGCCTTTTCATTGGCCTTCCTGAGAGTGATCCAGAAACTCAAGCTAGTGCAGAACGCTGCAGCAGGTGATTGCCAGGCCATTTTGTTTTGTTACATTCTAGTTTACAGATTCCTAGTTCCGTCTACATTAAGAGCTGCCAGCCAATTTCGGAAGCAGTCTTTTATTTTAGGGTGTTCCTTTTCTCTTTATTAACATTTCACAGTTTTATTTATGTGTGAATCCAGAACACAAAACTGATAACTTACCAAGCTGCGCCTTGGAAGGAACAATTTAATTGCTTTAGTAGTATTCGTGAAGACCTCTGTGTAGCAGGAGAAACTTGAATTGGCCTCCACTGAAGAAGAAAATCTTGATTAAGGTTGTGCTTAATATTTCAAACTATCAATTGATTTTTTTCTTCATCTCATGTTTCAAACAACAAAAGAACAAAAAAACTCCTGTTATCACTTTGTTTTCAGTGTGAAATCTTAAAACACCTTTCATTACCATTATAATTCCAGTGCAAATGGAGATTACTGTTTCCATATTGCAGGTGCGAAAGCTAGGACCCCCCCCCCCCCCCGGTGGCACAATGGGTTAAACCCTTGTGCAGGTAGGACTGCTGACCGAAAGACTGGCGGTTTGAACCCTGGGAGCAGGGTGAGTTCCTGTCTGTCAGTTCTAGCTTCCCATGCGGGGACATGAGAGAAGCCTCCTATAGGATGCTAATGCATCCGAGCATCCCCTGGCAGATGGCCAATTCTCTCACGCCAGAAGCGACTTGTAGTTTATCAAGTTGCTTCTAACACAAAAAAGGAGGAGAAAGGGCTGTAGTTGAAAAAAAGTAGCTTTAATGGGATTCCTGCCTGACTTTATTTATCTGTTAATTTAATTCATATCCCACCTCTCTCCTAAACTGTCTAACAACAAGGATTACAGCTAAAATAAATTGTAGGTAAAAATAAAGGTTTCACCTGACATTAAGTCTAGTTGTGGCCGATTCTGGGAGGTGGTTGTCATCTCAATTTTTAAGTTGAAGATTCAGTGTTGTCCGTAGATGTCTCAATGGTCATGCGGCTAGCATGACTGCATGGAGCACCATTACCTTCCCACCAAAGCGGTACATATTGATCTACTCACATTTGCATGTTTTCGAACTGCTAAGTTGGCAGAGGTCGGTAGTTTGAATCGCTTCCCGGATTCAAACCACCAACCTTTCAGTCAGCAAGCTCATTAACGGTTTAACCCGCTGTGCCACTGGGCCCCCCCAAAATCTAGTGTGATAAAAGAATAATTAATTGCAATTAAAATGGCAATTGGATTAAATGGAGGGGCAAATGTGCTAGCAGATTGTGCTACATTTGCTGCTAGCATTGTTTTAAATATCCAAACAATATTTATGTTGTCCTGGACTATTTTATGGCTCCTTCCAACACCAGCTGCAACATGTGTTGCAGGAGAGCGAGTTTTGTTCTACAATCCGCCCTCTATGTTTGCGGATTTGATCTTTTTATGGATTTGATTAAGATATTCTGTCTTGAAAATTGACCATAATCTAGAGATTCCTAGGGTGAGCACCTGTCTAGGAAACTCTAGGTCCTGCATCCCCAAACATAGCCCCCTAAAAGAATAGAGAAAGTGGATGCAGAACCTAAACCAACTAGCAAAACTAAAAAAACAGGCATCAAAAAACCTCACACTTCTTTATATATTTAGAAAATAATATAAGTCGACTCGGCATAAGTCTTACTGGCCGGAGCTGATGAAGCACTGCTTTTATTATTTATTTATTTATTATTCGATCTTGTATGCCGCCACTCGGAGCGGCTCACAACAATCAATAGAACACACCATAAAACAAAGAGATTAGCAAATTAATTAAAACAGAAGCTAAGATTCGAAGGCCAGCCAGAACAAATGTGTCTTGCAAGCCTTGCGAAATGTCGACAGGTCTCGCAGGGCCCGGACTTCAGTTGGCAAAGTATTCCAAAGGAATGGCGCCACAATAGAGAAGGCTCTGCGCCTCCTAGATGTTAGACGGCTGGTCTTAAAACTGGGGACTTCCAGTAGATTAAGATCTTCAGAGCGAAGTGATCTCTGGGGCTGATAGGGGGTAAGACGGGGGTTATGCACCAGTCCCAGATTCTGCCATATTTACAACACTCTGCTCCTGAATGAAATTGTTTTGCATGGGAAATAGAAAGAAAAGGCCAATTGTATGACCTCCGCACTTCATTTGAGCAAAGCTTGACACACTAACTAACCAGTACAGATGCAGAATCAGAGGTGCATAATTTTATTTGTTTGTTTGTTTGTTTGTTATTCGTATTTACATACTGCTCCATTCCCCTTAGGCTCGGGGCAGTTTACATAAGTAAAAGCGGGACCATACAACCAACACTATACATTAAAATTACTGTAAAACTACTAGAGAACTACTCAAGTTGTCACAATCTAATCTGGGTAACATGTTATGAAGATGATGATGATGTCAAAGGCTTTCATGTCCAGAATCACTGGATTGCTGTAAGTTTTTTGGGCTGCATGGCCATGTTCCAGAAGCATTCTCTCCTGATGTTTTGGCTGCATCTATGGCAGGATGCCTGCCATAGATGCAGGTGAAATGTCAGAAGAGAATGCTTCTGGAAGATGGCCATACAGCCCAAAACCTTACAGCAACCCAATATTATATAATAATAATCATCATCATCGTATGAATTGTCGATGTTCAGGCTCAGGTGACAGCAGGATTGAAGAGAAACAACTGAAAAAGCTGACACGATATGAGGATTTAAAGATTGAACTGCAAAGACTCTGGCACAAACCAGTCAAGGTGGTCCCAGTGGTGATTGGCACACTGGATGCAGTGTCTAAAGAGCTTGGCCTGCACTTAAACACAATCGGTGCTGACAAAATTACCATCTGCCAGTTGCAGAAAGCCACCTTACTGGGATCTGCACACATTATTCGCCGATACATCACACAGTCCTAGACACTTAGGAAGTGTCCGACAAAGCATTGCATAGGCAGTTCCTTGACAAAATTAAAGGAAATGTTGACAGGGAGAAGACCTGGTTATGGCTCATGAATGGAACACTGAAGAAGGAGACAGAAGGCCTGATTCTTGACACCCGGGAGCAAGCCATCAGAGCAAATGCAATTAAGGCCAGGATAGAAAAATCAGCTGATGACCCAAAATGCAGACTGTGCAAGGAAGCTGATGAAACCATGGACCATATCCTCAGCTGCTGCGAGAAAATCGCACAGACGGACTACAAACAGAGGCACAACTCTGTGGCCCAAATGATTCACTGGAACTTATGTCACAAGTGCCACCTGCCAGCAGTAAAGAATTGTTGGGATCATAAACCTGCAATGGTAGTGGAAAATGAACATGCAAAAATACTGTGGGACTTTCGAATCCAGACTGACAATGTTTTGGAACACAATACACCAAGATTGTGGAAAATAAAAAATTGACAAAAAACAACAGGAAAAACTCATCTGTTATCAGGACCACCAAATCGAACTGCAAAGGCTTTGGCATAAACCAGTACATTGGTCATCGGCACACTGGGTGCTGTGCCAAAAGATCTCAGCCGGTATTTGGAAACAATATACATTGACAAAATCACAATCTGTCAACTGCAAAAGGCCACCTTACTTGGATCTGTGCACATCATTTGAAAATACATCACAGTCCTAGACACTTGGGAAGTGTTTGACTTGTGATTTTGTGATACGAAATCCAGCATATAGCTCTTGTTTGCTGTGACATACTGAGTTTTTGTGTCGATGATGACGACGATGATAATAATAATAATGATCATCATCATCATAATACATCACACAGTCCTAGATGCTTGGGAAGTGTTCGACTTGTGATTTTGTGATACGGGGGGGATTTAGTCAGATACCAGTTGTACAAGTTGTCCCACTTTAAAAAATGAGAGAGGACTGTAATTAGCATCATAGGTAGACTTATGAGATGTCAACTATGAGAGACAACATGAGAAAACACATCCAGAAAATCACATTGTCTGGTTTTTAACAGATTTATTTGCAAATTATGGTGGAAAATATATATATTTGGTCACCTACAAACAAGCAAGATTTCTGGGTCTCACAGACTTGTAAGTTCTTCTTGAAGAGGCTCCTCTGTCCTCCACTCATTACCTGTAGTCATGGCACCTATTTGAACTTGTTATCAGTATAAAAGACACCTGTCCACAACCTCAAGCAGTCACACTCCAAACTCCACTATGGTGAAGGCCAAAGAGCTATCGAAGGACACCAGAAACAAAATTGTCACCCTCCACCAGGCTGGGAAGACTGAAACTGCAATAGGAAAGCAGATTGGTGTGAAGAAATCAACTGTGGGAGCAATAATTATAAAATGGAAGAGATACAAGACCACTGATAATCTCCCTCAATCTGGGGCTCCACACAAGATCTCACCCTGTGGGGTCAAAATGATCACAAGAACGGTGAGCAAAAATCCCAGAACCACACGGGGGAACCTAGTGAATGACCTGCAGAGATCTGGGACCAACGTAACAAAGGCTACCATCAGTAACACACTACTGTGCCGCCAGGCACTCAGATCCTGCAGTGCCAGACGAGTCCCCCCTGCTTAAGCCAGTACATGACTGAAGTTTGCTAGAGAACATTTGGATGACCCAGAAGAATATTGGGAAAATGTCATGTGGTCAGATGAAACCAAAGTAGAACTGTTTGGCAGAAACACAACTCGTCATGTTTAGAGAAAGAATGATGAGTTGCATCCAAAGAACACCATACCTACTGCGAAGCATGGGAGTGGCAACATCATGCTTTGGGGCTGTTCTCCAAAGGGACCAGGGCGACTGATCCGTATACAAGAAAGAATGAATGGGACCATGTATCATGAGATTTTGAATGCAAAGCTCCTTCCGCCAGCAAGGGCACTGAAGATGAAACGTGGCTGGGTCTTTCAGCATGACAATGATCCCAAGCACACCGCCAGGGCAACAAAGGAGTGGCTTCATAAGAAGCATTTCAAGGTCCTGGAGTGGCCTAGCCAGTCTCCAGATCTCAACCCTATAGAAAACCTTTGGATGGAGTTGAAAGTCTGTGTTGCCCAGCGACAGCCCCAAAACATCACTGCTCTTGAAGAGATCTGCATGGAGGAATGGGCCAATATAGCAGCAACAGTGTGTGCCAACCTTGTGAGGACTTACAGAAAATGTTTGACCTCTGTCATTGCCAATAAAGGATATATAACACAGTATTGAGATGAACTTTCATCATGGACCAAATACTTATTTTCCACCATAATTTGCAAATAAATTGGTTAAAAATCAGACAATGTGATTTTCTAGATGTGCTTTCTCATGTTATCTCTCATAGTTGAGGTCTACCTATGATGTCAATTACAGGCCTCTCTCCTCTTTTTAAGTGGGAGAACTTGTGCAATTGTTATCTGACTAAATACTCCCCCCCCCACTGTATGAAATACAGCATATAGATCTCGTTTGCTGTAACATACTGTGTTTTTGTGTCGATGATGATGATGATGATGATGATGATGAAAATCTTCTTCTTGGCTTTTCTTTGCAAACAAAGATTCTGGAAGGACTCATCCCACGCTTTCTACAAGCATGCTGATGACTAAAAAGGCCAATCCGAGATAGGCAAGTCCGGTTGCAGAAAGCACAGCAGAAAGTCTCCGTGGGTGATGTTGTTTCCAAGTTGTGGTTCTTTCTGCGTTGTCGTTTCTCTTCGAGACTCATTCGGCGTGACGCATTGTGGATAGTGCGTCTCCATGCCTCCTGATGTGAGGCCAGGGTGGACCATTGTGGGTGATCAATCTGGCCGAGCCTGAGATGTTGTTTCAGGGAGTCCTTATATCTCTTTTTTGGGGTGCCTCTCTTGCGCTGACCTATGGTGAGTTCACCATAGAGTAGTATCTTTGGAAGACGGTGGTCCTCCATCCTAGAGACGTGCCCTGCCCAGCGCAGCTGTGTTTTCAATAGCATGGCCTCAATGTTAGTGATACCAAAACAAACCAAGAGACATGCGTCTATATAATCTCATATAAATCAGAAAGAACAATTGCAAAAAAATTCTGTATTATGTATTAGGACACGTGCGTTGTGCCACAATAGCCTGGTAGGCTATATGGATCATACAAACACATCGTATGTCTTTCAGTGTGTTTATATGATCCATATAGCCTACCAGGCTGTTGTGGCACGACTCACGTGTCCTGATACATAATACAGAAATTTTTTTGCAATTGTTCTTTCTGATTTATATGAGATTATAGATGCATGTCTCTTGGTTTGTTTTGGTTTCGCTGTTAAACAGCACTTCCTGTTGTTTACTATCTCAATGTTGGTGATCCCTGCATGCTCAAGGTCAGCAACATTCGTCACATAGTCATATACTGTATATATACGCTGATGGCAGCTTGTTCAACTTAAGCCATCTGAGGGCTCGCACTATCTGATGATTATGATGACAATAATAATAATAATATACATCACACAGCTCTAGATGCTTGGAAAGTGTTCGACTTGTGATTTTGTGATACGAAATCCAGCATATATATCTTGTTTGCTGTGACATACTGTGTTTTTGTGTCAGTAAAATAACAACAACAACAACACTTGTATTTATAGCCACCATCTCTCCAAAGGGACTGGGGGTGGCCCAAAAATCAACTTAAATACACAATACATAAGCATAAATGCACAATACATAAGCATATAAAATGATGACAACATTTACACAGCAATTCCACATAACAAGACGTCACATCATAATAAGATTTAAAATTCTATAAAACACAGCAGTACCTGCGGATAGTAGTAATAGGTCTTCAACTGACCTTTTATATTGTAGACAACTCCTGATGAAAGTTTCAAAGTTGCTGCAAGTACAAGACAAATCTGCAACAACTCCATCTGTGTAATAAAACACGTGTTTCAAGCATCCATTAGAAATATATTGAAACTTGCCTCTCCTAACGGTCTGACCAAAAAGCAGAACACAGAATAGGATGAGAAGAAAGATGGCAATGGGAAGCATGGCCTTCTCTACGCCTCCCCAGGTGTTTGTGAAGATTGCAAACCTGGGCCCTCTGGGTGTTTTGGACTACAACTCCCACAATTCCTAACAGCCTCAGGCCCTTCCTATCTCCCCCCCCCCCCCAGCTGTTTAAGCTTAAGGGGCCTGAGGCTGTTAGGAATTATGAGAGTTGTAGTCCAAGCAGCCGAGGGGGGGGGGAGAGGAAGGAGCCTGAGGCTGTCAGGAATTGTGAGAGTTGTAGTGCAAGCAGCCGGGGGGGGGGGGAGAGAGAAGGGGCCTGAGGCTGTTAGGAATTGTGAGAGTTGTAGTCCAAGCAGCCGAGGAAGGGGGGGAGGAAGGGGCCTGAGGCTGTCAGGAATTGTGAGAGTTGTAGTCCTAGCAGCCGAGAGGGGCAAGGCCGGGTCCGGAGACAGTCAGGAATTGTGTGACTTGTAGACCAAGCAGCCGAGAGGGTAAAGGAAGGGGCCTGAGGCTGTTAGGAATTGTGAGAGTTGTAGTCCAAGCACTTGAGAGGGGGAAGGGCCCTGAGGCTGTTAGGAATTGTGGGAGTTGTAGTCCAAGCAGCCGAGAGGGGAAAGGAAGGGGCCTGAGACTGTTAGGAATTGTGAGAGTTGTAGTCCAAGCAGTTGAGAGGGGAAAGGAAGGGGCCTGAGACTGTTAGGAATTGTGAGAGTTGTAGTCCAAGCAGCCGAGAGGGGAAAGGAAGGGGCCTGAGACTGTTAGGAATTGTGAGAGTTGTAGTCCAAGCAGCCAAGAGGGAAAAGGAAGGGGCCTGAGGCTGTTAGGAATTGTGAGAGTTGTAGTCCAAGCAGCCGAGAGGGGAAAGGAAGGGGCCTGAGACTGTTAGGAATTGTGAGAGTTGTAGTCCAAGCAGCCGAGAGGGGAAAGGAAGGGGCCTGAGGCTGTTAGGAATTGTGAGACTTGTAGTCCAAGCAGCCGAGGGGGGAAAGGAAGGGGCCTGAGACTGTTAGGAATTGTGAGAGTTGTAGTCCAAGCAGCCGAGAGGGGAAAGGAAGGGGCCTGAGACTGTTAGGAATTGTGAGAGTTGTAGTCCAAGCAGCCGAGAGGGGAAAGGAAGGGGCCTGAGACTGTTAGGAATTGTGAGAGTTGTAGTCCAAGCAGCCGAGAGGGGGAAAAGGAAGGGGCCTGAGACTGTTAGGAATTGTGAGAGTTGTAGTCCAAGCAGCTGAGAGGGGAAAGGAAGGGGCCTGAGACTGTTAGGAATTGTGAGAGTTGTAGTCCAAGCAGCCGAGAGGGGAAAGGAAGGGGCCTGAGACTGTTAGGAATTGTGAGAGTTGTAGTCCAAGCAGCCGAGAGGGGAAAGGAAGGGGCCTGAGACTGTTAGGAATTGTGAGAGTTGTAGTCCAAGCAGCCGAGGGGGAAAAGGAAGGGGCCCGAGGCTGTTAGGAATTGTGAGACTTGTAGTCCAAGCAGCCGAGGGGGGAAAAGGAAGGGGCCCGAGGCTGTTAGGAATTGTGAGAGTTGTAGTCCAAGCAGCCGAGAGGGGAAAGGAAGGGGCCTGAGACTGTTAGGAATTGTGAGACTTGTAGTCCAAGCAGCCGAGGGGGGGAAAGGAAGGGGCCTGAGGCTGTTAGGAATTGTGGGAGTTGTAGTCCAAGCAGCCTAGGGGGAAAAGGAAGGGGCCTGAGGCTGTTAGGAATTGTGGGAGTTGTAGTCCAAGCAGTTGAGGGGGAAAGGAAGGGGCCTGAGGCTGTTAGGAATTGTGAGAGTTGTAGTCCAAGCAGCCGAGAGGGGAAAGGAAGGGGCCTGAGGCTGTTAGAAATTGTGGGAGTTGTAGTCCAAGCAGTTGAGGGGGGAAAGGAAGGGGCCTGAGGCTGTTAGGAATTGTGAGAGTTGTAGTCCAAGCAGTGTGAGGGGAAAGTTGAGGAAGGGGGGCCTGAGGCTGTTAGGAATTGTGAGAGTTGTAGTCCAAGCAGTAGAGGGGGGAAAGGAAGGGGCCTGAGGCTGTTAGGAATTGTGGGAGTTGTAGTCCAAGCAGCCAAGGGGGAAAAGGAAGGGGCCTGAGGCTGTTAGGAATTGTGAGAGTTGTAGTCCAAGCAGTTGAGGGGGGGAAAGGAAGGGGCCTGAGGCTGTTAGGAAGGGGCCTGAGGCTGTTAGGAATTGTGGGAGTTGTAGTCCAAGGGAAAAGGAAGGGGCCTGAGGCTGTTAGGGGGAAAGGAAGGGGCCCGAGGCTGTTAGGAATTGTGAGAGTTGTAGTCCAAGCAGTTGAGGGGGAAAAGGAAGGGGCCTGAGGCTGTTAGGAATTGTGAGAGTTGTAGTCCAAGCAGCCGAGGGGGAAAAGGAAGGGGCCTGAGGCTGTTAGGAATTGTGAGAGTTGTAGTCCAAGCAGCCAAGGGGGAAAAGGAAGGGGCCTGAGGCTGTTAGGAATTGTGGGAGTTGTAGTCCAAGCAGCCAAGGGGGGAAAGGAAGGGGCCTGAGGCTGTTAGGAATTGTGAGAGTTGTAGTCCAAGCAGTTGAGGGGGGAAAGGAAGGGGCTGAGGCTGTTAGGAATTGTGAGAGTTGTAGTCCAAGCAGTTGAGGGGGGAAAGGAAGGGGCCTGAGGCTGTTAGGAATTGTGAGAGTTGTAGTCCAAGCAGCCAAGGGGGGAAAGGAAGGGGCCTGAGGCTGTTAGGATTTGTGAGAGTTGTAGTCCAAGCAGCCGAGGGGGAAAAGGAAGGGGCCTGAGGCTGTTAGGAATTGTGGGAGTTGTAGTCCAAGCAGCCGAGGGGGGAAAGGAAGGGGCCTGAGGCTGTTAGGAATTGTGGGAGTTGCAGTTCAAAACACCCGGATGGCTTAAATTTGGCCATGCCTGGTGTAGATGTTTGAAAAACAGCCATCTCCATTTTCAACTGTGGCAAACCCTATTTGGAAGATGCAGCCCCAAAAATTAGTGTTCCCAATCCCATCATCTCCCATCATCATGGGATGCCTTTGAAGCTCGATTTCGAATTAAGTTGATTTGAGGCCGGAGAGTTGCTTCTAGAGAAATGTGTGCCTTTGGGGTACCATTTTGTGAAGGCGGCCATTTTGAATTCCCCCAACCTGAGCGGATCCAATTGAGGCCGCTCTCCTTCCCTCAAGAGTTTCTTTCCATTCCCCAAATAGAGGGTTAGGATTAAATATTAACAGCATTAAAAACAGCTTTAATGCCAAAAGAAGGGGGGAAATTCACCCCTTTTTGGGCCTCTTTTCGTCCAGCTTTAGCATAAGTCTTGCGGCACCATCTCGTTCACTTCCAAAAGAGACAGTTAACTGCTGTTGTTTTTTTTGGTTTGGATTCCGTTGAATGACAGTTGGGAAGATTTTAAATTTCCTTCATAGGCATTTGATATTTCAAACTGAAATACGCTTATTCGTATTATTTAATAATTAAATATTATTAAAACTATTGTGTATTAGGGTCTCAGTTTGGGAAAATCTCTGGAAGCACCTTTTCCTGGAAGGACGCCTCTTTCTACATGAAAGCATCGATGGATGCTAATCATTCGTCATCCATGTTTGCCTCTTGAAAGCCTTTCCTTAAAGTGTTTACTTTAAAGCACGCCTGGGGAAACTTGGGCCTTTCAGGTGTTTTGGACTTCAACTCCCACAATTCCTCACAGCCTCGGGCCCCTTCCAAAGGAAGTCCAAAACACCTGAAAGGCCCAAGTTAGCCCAGGCCTGTTTTAAAGCAAGGAATGGGCCTGAGGCTGTGAGGAATTGTGGGAGTTGAAGTCCAAAACACCTGAAAGGCCCAAGTTTGCCCAGGCCTGTTTTAAAGCAAGGAAGGGGCCTGAGGCTGTGAGGAATTGTGGGAGTTGAAGTCCAAAACACCTGAAAGGCCCAAGTTTGCCCAGGCCTGTTTTAAAGCAAGGAAGGGGCCTGAGGCTGTGAGGAATTGTGGGAGTTGAAGTCCAAAACACCTGAAAAGCCCAAGTTTGCCCAGGCCTGTTTTAAAGCAAGGCATCCAAAGGAAGGCCTGAGGCTGTGAGGAATTGTGGGAGTTGAAGTCCAAAACACCTGAAAGGCCCAAGTTTGCCCAGGCCTGTTTTAAAGCAAAGCATGGGCAAACTTCGGCCCTCCAGGTGTTTTGAACAGTTAGGGATTATGGAAGTTGAAGTCCAAAACACCTGAAAGGCCCAAGTTTGCCCATGCCTTGCTTTAAAGTGATTTCTATACACAGACAATTGTGCACCCAGGCTCAACACTGCAGTGGATTACAAAAACACAAGGGTTTTTTTTCTTCATGTCAGGAGCGACTTGAGAAACTCCAAGTCGCTTCTGGTGTGAGAGAATTGGCCGTCTGCAAGGACGTTGCCCAGGGGACGCCCAGTTGTATTACCATCCTGTAGGGGGCTTCTCTCATGTCCTTGCATGGGAAGCTGGAGCTGACAGATGGGAGCTCACCCCATCTTGCGGATTCGAACCACCATCCTTTTGGTCAGCAGTCCTTCCAGCACTAGAGTTAAACCCCAGTGCTCTCAACCTTACTAATGCCGCGACCCCTTCATACAGTTCCTCATGTTGTGGTGACACCCCCCCCCCCCCACCATAAAATTATTTTCGTTGCTACTTCATAAATGTAATTTTGCTAATGTAAATATCTGATATGCAGGAGTGTTTTTTTAAAAATTTACCGGACCAGATTTGGCACAAATACTCGATATGCCCAGATGTGAATACTGGTGGGGTTGGGAGGGAAATGGATTATGTCATTTGGGAGTTGTAGTTTGCTGGGATTTATAGTTAGCCTACAATCAAAGAGCATTCTGAACTCAATCAAAACCAGAGCATTCTGAACTCCAGCAACAATGGGCAACCTTGGGACCAGACTTCCAGACAGCACGGTGGACTCAAACAGAATCTGGATCCAACTTGGCACAACATAATATATCCAAATGTGGTTTGGTGGGCATTGGCATTTTGAGTTTGCTGGAGTTGTACAATCAAAGAGCACACCCACCAACTATCCAGACTTCCCACACAAGAACCCCCATGACCAACTGAAAATACAGGAAGGGTTTGATGGGCACTGTTGGACTCAAACAACGATGGATCTGGACCAAACTCTGCACGAATACTCCATCTGCCCAAATGTGAACACTGGTGGAGTTTGGGGAACATAGACCTTGACATTTGGGAGTTGTAGTTGCTGGGATTTCTAGTTAACCTATAATCAATTAGCTCCACCAATGACAGAATTGGGCCAAACTTCCCACACAGAACCCCCATGCCAACAGAAAATACTGTGTTTTCTGATAGTCTTTGGACACCCCTCTTACACTTGCATTGATGATTCCAGCTGTGTGTTTTCTCCCAATTGCTGTTCTCTACTATGGACACTTTGTGGCAGCAATGTACACATTTGTTTTTCTTCCAGTCTGAAGAAAAACAAATCTACTGATCACCAACTCAACATAAGACCTGAAGTATGTCTTCATATATTACTATTCCATGATGTTGCCCCAGAATACTACAGATTATACTGGCTAGGCCAAAAGTAACAAAGGGGTTTAATTATTTAATATTTAATGATTCATTTCTTTTTTCGTTTTTAATTTATAATAACATAATCTCTATTCATTGTATTTATCTGTGCTGTAAGCCGCTCAGAGTCATTTCAGGGAGATGGGGCGGGATATAAATTAAAATTATTATTATTTTACTGACACAAAAACACCGTATGACAGAGATATAAATGATGGATTTTGTAAATGATGGATTTTGCACTGGGAATGTGGCACAGCTGGCTGGGAGTCAGCTGCATAAGATCTCTACTGACCAGAAGGTCATGAGTTCAAGGCCTGCCCAGGTCGAAGTGAGCGCTCGACCATTTGTGTAGCTCACTGTCAACCTTTGCAACCCGAAAGACAGTTGCATCTGTCAAGTAGGAAATTTAAGTACCATGTTGTGGGGAGGCTAATTGAACTAATTTATGAGGCCATAAATCTCCAGGAAGTGTGTAAAAGGAGTGAAGGGGTGCGACAGCGCCCCCTGGTGGCCAGAAGCTGAAATGTTAAATTGCCTCTGAGTGTCTTGTCTTACATGTTTGTATGTCAAAGGGCATTGAATGTTTGCCTGTATGTGTGCATTGTGATCCGCCCTGAGTCCCCTGCGGGGTGAGAAGGGCAGAATATAAATGATGTAAATAAATAAATAAAAAAAAATAAATATCACAAAATCGCAACTTGAATACTTCCCAAGAGTTTAGGACTGTGTGATGTATTTTTGATGGTGGTGATGATGATGATTATTATTATTACTTCTACTGTGTGTGGGTGTAAAATTAGATTGCATGTAAAAAAAACCCATCAACACCCCCCCCCCAAAGATTATTAGAACATCACATGTTTTGTGACTTTTGGCCCACCCTATATCATAAAAATATTGTGAATTTGTATCTTTTTAATCAAAAGAAAAGCCCAACTCAGGGTTTGAAACATGTGCAGAATGTAGGAAATATTAGTTAAAAAATTAACTACTATTATTGTTTTTTTGGTTTTTTTAATGTATAGTCTCTTTTTTGATATTATGGTATATTGTTTTTGTATTGTGAGCCGCCCCTAGTTCCCTTGAGGAGGGAGGGCAGGATATAAATAAAGACCATTATTATTATTATTATTATATTACAAACACAATAAGATTAGTACACAACCAACAAGATCACTGTGTTGGCTGTTGTATTGGATTACATGTCGGACACTTGTAATAATAAGAATAAGAATAAGAATAAGAATAAAAAGAAGAACTGGTGGGATCACAAGCCTGAAAAAAGTTACAGAAAATGAACATGTCAAACTATTCTGGGACTTCCGAATTCAGACTGAGTTTTGGAGCACAATACTCCTGACCTCCCGATCATGTTAAAAAACAAAGAATGGATCGTTGATGTTGCAATCTCAGGTGACAGCAGGATTGAAAAAACAACAACTGGAAAAGCTGACACGATATGAGGATTTAAAGACTGAACTGCAAAGACTCTGGCACAAACCAGTAAAGGTGGTCCCCGTGGTGATTGGCACACTGGGTGCAATGCCTAAAGACCTTGGCCTGATCTTAAACACAATTGGCGCTGACAAAATTACCACCTGCCAGCTGCAAAAGGCCACCTTATTGAGATCGGCACTCATTATTCGTCGATACATTACACAGTCCTAGACACTTGGAAAGTGTCCAACCTGTGTGATCCAATACAACAACCAGCAGAGTGATCTTGTTTGCTGTGAACTCATCTTGTTGTGATAATAATAAGGAAATCTCCTATTGCCTCCATTCCTCTAGTGCAGGCATGGGCAAACTTGGGCCCTCCAGGTGTTCTTACCTTTTGGCAGCGTGTTGGGAATCTGGAATTTATTCAAAATGCCATTAGAGCAGGCATGGGCAAACTTGGACCCTCCAGGTGTTCTGGATTACAACTCCCACAATTCCTAAGAGTAGGCTGATAGGAATTGTTGGAGTCCAAAACACCTGGAGGGCCCAAGTTTGCCCATGCCTGCTCTAATGGCATTTTGAATAAATTCCAGATTCCCAACACGCTGCCAAAAGGTAAGTATGCTATTTACCTATTTATTTCCCCGATTGTCTCCTTATATGTGGATTTGTTAAGGATATGCTCTGCACCTGGAGTAGTTTTGCTACTGGCAGATCAGTATAAGGAGTGGAGCTATTGAAGTGATTTAATTCTTATTTTAAGTGGATTAGCCACTGATAATTAATGAGTTTAGGAGAACAGCCATGAAGTTTTGGGCGCCAAGAAGTGCACGCAGCAGCTTGAGGTGTTGAAGCTTTTTATTTGAAAATAGCTGCATGTTTCACCTGTGATAAGGATCAATCACAATAATGCTTAACTGCAAGATTAATGATGGCATAACTTCTGTTCCATTGATACTATTACCAGCTTGTTGTAGTTAGGCTTCATTTCTCACTATATGGATAATCCTATTCTTCTCCAGAATTTCATTACTCAACTACATGGGGGACGGGGACGACGACTCAAAATTGTTATAGGAAAGGCCTAGTATGGCTAACTGCACTGAACCAAATGTTGTATCTTAATTTGTAAATAGAAAAAAGGGCAACAGTGGAAATATCTTAAGATACCTGATGCAAAATCCAGACATGATCCTGACTCATGATGTGCTCTTTTTGGAATTCTTTGCAATTCCTTTGGCATTTTACTTTTATGATAATATTGTGTCATTAGAAAATTTGAGGACTCATAAATCCACACTGTCCCAGTACATACCTTTGGTGAAATTTATTATTCTATTGTCAGAAGTCTTTAATTCCTATTCTATATTCATGTTTTTTAGCCAACCTGTGTCGTTATCATGAGGGAAAGGTTTAGCCAGAAGTCTTTGGAAAAGGATGTTGTTAAAACTTTTTTAAAAATCGAAATACTAGATCACTCCTATTCACATGCTTGCTGGATTCTCAAAAGTTCTGGCACCTTTGCTAAGTCCTGTTGGCTCTTCTTCAGCAAGAAATTGTCCTCTATAAGTTTGATAACTTTATATTGGCAATGTTTTCCACCAATATTTCCCCCCAATTATTCTTGCTGAGGCAACTGCCTGAGGCTGATGGACATGAATGGTAGCTTTTTTTAACCATCACTCTGCTGTGTTTTAAACCCTTTATTGCACCAGCACAAGTCTTCTCTCTTGTTTTACGTGAAATTGAGTTTAATTTTATTTTTAAGTTTTGCATTGAGACTAGTAACATTGTTTTTTTAAGGTATACTTGCCACCAGAGGGAGAAAACGTGGAGGCAGTGACAGACTTGGTATTTCTAGGTGTGAAGATTACTGCAGATGCAGACCAGGAAATCAGAAGACGTTTACTTCTTGGGAGAAGAGCAATGACCAATCTTGATAAAAAAAGTGAAGAGTGGAGACATCACACTAGGCATTGAAGATCCACATAGTTAAAGCAATGGTATTCCCCTTAGCAACCTATGGATGTGAAAACTGGACCATAAGGAAGGCTGAGCAAAGGAAGATAGATGCTTTTGAACTGTGGTGCTTGAGGAATATTCTGAGAGTGCCTTAGACTGCAAGAAGATCCAACCAGTCGATACTCCAGGAAATAAAGCCCGACTGCTGACTTAAGGGAAGGATATTAGAGGTAAAGATCAAGTACTTTGGCCACATAATGAGAAGACAGAAAAGCTTGGAGAAGACAATGATGATGGGGGAAATGGAAGGAAATAGGAAGAGGGGCCAACCAAGGGCAAGATGGTTGGATGGTATCCTTGAAGTGACTGGCTTGACCTTGAAGGAGCTGGGGGTGACCACGGCCGACAGGGAGCGCTGGCGTGGGCTGGTCCATGAGGTCACAGAGTCGGAAGTGACTGAACGAACAAAAACAACACTTGCCACTTTGAGATTCTGTTCTGGGAGAAAGGAAGGATATATATTAAATAAGTGAATGAATTTATTTATTCAATTAAATAGATTAAGACAGAGACTACGGGAGCTGTGTTTCCATATAATTGTTTCCTTTAGAATGTTGTTCCTGACAATACTCTTCTTTTTGTAATTTTAAAAGTTTAATCCATGAATATAATAAATGAGATAATTGGCAATGTTATTAGTAATATTCTCCTTGAATTAGTATTTAATTTTTCTCAATGTTCCTTAGATACTTTGAAAACAATTCATCCATTCTGATTGCTACCAAAGCCTGTAGAGCTTGTCCTTTTCTAGTCTTACACAGATATTTGCACGTACAACATATGTTTGTCCGTGGGGAAACTCTTGTTCAGTTGAGTTATAGCAGAATGTCTTTCAAGTCTGACCAAAAATGAACAGCTCTTTTAAGTATGTTGTGTGCATAAATATGCATGGCACTGTTCACTATTTGGCTTAGTTTGTGCAAGCACTGTACTAGCTGTGGTCTGTATTGATCTTGGCTTTGTTTGGAAGTCAGTGAGATCGTGACATCTTTGTGACATGAGTGTCAGGCAAATATAGTTTCTCTGCTTCTGAACATGACAAAAATAATTTCTAATTGAAGATTTGCCCGAATGAATGCATTTTCATTTAAATTATGTTTGAAAGATTATAAAAGATAATGTGCTTGATTAATCAGCATAGGTCTACAAATTAAAAACTTTAAAAAAAACCATAATCATCTGATGGCAAGAGTGGTGAACAAGCATATTTTAATTTGCCTTTAGAACTTGCTGTAAACTCATTTGCATTTAGAGTTGTCTCAGCCATTTCTGTAAAAACCAGTCACGACAAAAGCAGCAACTAGGAACTGGGGACAAAGGCCGAGAAATATGTAATACACAGTTCTGAATATTTATCTTGCCTATTTTCCCTTAATGTAAAAATAATAGTCCTGGAAGAAATATAAAATACAGTTGTTCTGACCACATAAAACTGTGTTTTATATCCCCACCCTCCCCAGGACTGACTTTTCAGTAATAGCAACCTAAAGTATTACAGATGCATGCTTGCACTGAGCCCCCAACTTGTGGTTCTTAAATTATACTGTAATACACCCTCATAACCCCACCTTCCTGCTCTACTGTTCCTTAATATTAAATTTTAGTGCAACTGCACAATTCTAGTATTTAAAAACTAAACTAAACTGAAAGTGGGACTGCCTTTGGAAATGGTCAGGGCTGTTACCAAGAGTGAAAGTCTAGCTGCAATGTTGGTTTGCCTGCCTCATGCAATAAAGTCCAAAGTTTATAAAGGGATTTCAGATTTACTGGAAGTCTGTATGTGCATCCGGGATTATTCAAGAAGCAGCTGTGTACATGATGTCACTGCTAACCCTTGGCATCACTAGCTCATCACTCAATTCCTTTCACACCCTTCTTAAACAAAGCACTGGCACTGGGCCTGGCATGCTGCGTAACTGGATCTCTCAGCCAGCTATTAGACAGTAACAGGAACTCAGGATAACAAACTTTTCCTCTTTCAACTATAACATCAGTCAATAAAACTATAACCTCAGTTGAGTCAACATGCACAACACGCACAGATACCTATCTCTATGCCTACTGCTCTTCATTGCAGCAGCAATGTAAGACATTGTTTTTCTTTCTTACATAATGAAAGCAATCTTGGCAGAGGCAGTTACTAATTATGTAGAAGAACTGCTTTCTATTAATTTTCTTTAGTATAGCAACTAGTGATTATTTACCTATCACTATTAACAAACATCACATCTGGAATCTACCCTCATGGTTTAAACATGCTGAGATTTACATTATCAACTGAACCCACAATTATAAGCTGGATGTATTCCATTAGCCACATCAAATTAAGGCCCAGGGCCTGGATATGGCCCTCCAAGGTCATTTATCCGGCCCTCTCTCAGGGTCAACCTATGTCTGAAATGACTTGAAGGCATAGAACAACAACAATCCTATCTCATCAACCAAAAGCAGGTCCACACCTCCTACTGAAATACTAATATGTTTATATTTGTTAAAATTGTTCTTCATTTTAATTATTGTATTGTGTTTAAGTGGTTTTGCACTACAAATAAAATATGTGCAGTGTGCATAGGAATTCATTCACGTTTTTTTCAAATTATAATCCAGCCCTCCAAGAGTTTGAGGGACTGTGACCTGGCACCTCTGTCTAAAAAGTTCGAGGACCCCTGAACTAAAGATTGATGGGCCTAACTCAGCCAAATTCAAAAGAGAACCTTGAAAAGAAGTGGATGGGAGAGGACACACAAGGAGGCAACAGAGCAGAAGAGAAACTTACACAACGAACTGATTTATACATTTATAGTTCAAGAATGCTATCCTGATATATTTTTCAGTGGAAAATAAGGTAGACATATTCCAGTAATAGTTGGAATGGTGGTCATTCTATCTAAATGGAAAGACTTCTAACATTTCAGCATTAGGTAACATTTATCATAATTAAGAATATTTGAAAAAATATATTGGAGAAAGAAGAGTTCAGGCTCAGGAATAAAATGCTCTTGGCAGGAGAGCCTGCAATTAAGCAGCTCTTTAACAGGGAGCTGGCTTATATGATGCTTATATAATGTTGGTTTGGGAGAAAGTAGCAGACAGCCTTTTCCTTATGATTATGTATTATTTCTTAAGAAAATAAAATTGAGTAGCTAAATTTGTTATAAATATTGGATACAAATGGTTTCAAATTTGTAGCCAAACTATATTGAGAGAATGCAAACAATTTGTAAAATGGTGATGTTTTACTGTTACAGGAAACATGCAAGAAGCATAAAAAGGAAGAAGGAGATGGGGGGAAAGAAGTGTAGCAGCACCTTTAAGACTGACTAGTTTTTATTTAGCATATGTATTTGTGGATATAAACCACAATGTAATACAAAGTGATATTCTGGTCTCAGGATATAAATCATATTTACAGTTTTGGGAGTGGGACAGAATCTAATAGGATCCAGAAAGATACAAATCATAAGCTTTGTCCTAAATTTTCAAAGGGCTGCATATAACAATATAGGTTTATCAGATCTTTACAATAGGTTGATGTGTGAAGCAATGAATCTGCTAACCCAGGGCTGTCCAACTCCTACCGGCCCAAGGGCTGGAATTCCGGTCACTGATCACCTGGGGGGCCGCAGCGGGGGGCGGGGTCGCTCGCGGGGGCGGGGCTGTACCCGTGCACGCGTTGCTGTGCCATGTCTCTCTCTGTCTCTCTCTCGGTGTCTATCTCTCTATCTCTCTATCTTTATCTCTCTCTATTTCTCTCTCTCTGTCTCTCTCTCTCTATATATATCTCTCTGTGTCTCTCTCACTCTATATCTTTATCTCTCTCTCTATTTCTCTCTCTCTCTCCCTCCCTCTCTCTTTATTTCTCTCTCTCTGTGTGTCTCTCTCACTCTATATCTGTATCTTGCTCTCTATTTCTCTCTCTCCCTGTCTCTCTGTCTCTCTCTGTGTGTCTATCTCTCTCTCTATCTCTTTGTCTATCTTTCTCTCTCTCTATTTATCTCTCTCTCTGTCTCTATATCTATCACTCTCTCTATATATCTCTCTCTGTGTATCACTCTCTCTCTCTGTCTCTCTATCACTCTCTCTCTCTGTATATCTCTCTCTCTGTCTCTATATCTCTCTATCACTGTCTTTCTGCCACGCCCCCTTCCTCCCTCCCTCCTTTCCCCCTGGCACCGGCGCTCCGTTCGAGAACGCCGGTGCTGGGGGGGAAAGGAGGGAGGGAGGGGGCGTGGCAAGGAGGAGGCGGCAGATCGCTTCCTCATCCCTACCACGCCCCCTCTGTCCCTCTTTCCCCCCCGGCGGCGGCGTTCCCGAACGGAGCGCTGGTGCTGGGGGGAAAGGAGGGAGGGAGGAAGGGGGCGTGGCAGGGAGGAGGCAGCGGCTCGCTTCCTCGTCCCTGCCATACCCCCTCCATCCCTCTCCCCCCCCCCGGCGGCGACATTCCCGAATAGCGTCATGCTGGGCGGCAGAAGCCGGCGAAATCGTCGCTTCTGAGGCTGGCGTGATGCTTTAGGAGGGAGGGCGGAGCCATGGGGAGCAGAGCAAAGGGGGGGGGCGGCTGTGGATGCCGCTTGCGCCGCCACGTGCATGCGCACTTTTTTGAGGAATTTTTTTGGTTTTTTTTTAAATCAGAATTTTGCAGGAGGGCCGGATCCAAGGGGCTGGTGGGCTGTGTGCGGCCCGTGGGCCGCCTGTTGGACAGGCCCGTGCTAACCAAAAGTCAATTTTCTTACGTTCAAAAGCTTCTGAGATTCCCTCTGTTAAAATAGTAGTCAGGACTCCAATATTAATATGTGTGTTGTGCCATGAAGCCATTGTCTTACTCCAGCTAATAGAATGAAATTTGACTATAATTCAATTTAGCTGCCTCTCTTTCTAGTCTTCCTTTGTAGTTTCCTTGCGGAATGATTGTGACCTTCAAATTTCATAATGTTTATTCAGGGATGCTGAAGCATTCTGCTACTGGTTTTAGGGCATTGCAATTTCTAATGTCCAATTCGTGTCCATTTCTCCTCTTGCACAGACTGTCTTGTTTGTCCAGTGTTGCTTGTAGAGGACTACTGCCAACATATGATGGCACATATCGTACTGGTCAAAAGAGTTGCAGCTAGACTGATTACTGGTAGATTAGTTCCTTCCAGTGTCCTTGCATCAGCAGATGAAGACATTTTTGACTTTGAAAGGCATTTGAAAACAGCTGTGTATGGCAAAAAAGCTTTTAGTAATGCTCTATATTATAATCTGTGATTCCCAAACTCTAATCCTCCAGCTGTTTTGGACTTCAACTCCCAGAAGCTGAGGTCCAAAAACCTCAAAAACTAGAGTTTAGGAAACTGCCCTATATGCATTACTTTTTAAAGTGTGTACTTTTAACTTTCTTGATAACTTAGTTATATTTTAACTTTCTGTCTGGCATAAGCTTTTATTTTGATGCGTTTTAACTTCTGTAAACAGTTGAGTTGGAAAATGCAAGATATAAATAAAGTAACAATAATAATAAATATTGTAGCCCTTTATATATGTAACTTCTAGACAGTAAGGAAGACACACAAGTTTGTCTTAGCCAATCCAAGTGACCTCATACTCTAGCTGCAATCTCCACAAAAACACACCCATTCGGTTATTCTCCCCCCTTAAATGCCAACACCATCATGGCAAGCATGCATGCTTTGAGTTTATTTCAAGGTTTTGAAAACACAGTTTCCTTTCTGCTTATTTTGCCTTTTGTTCACCAAGGGCACCCTCTTCCAAAGCTTCAGAAATAAAATGGTAGCTAAGGCACAGTTTTCAAAGTGATAAAGGGGGAAAGTTTTCCTGAAGAAATATCCATCCATATATAAGCTGAATTAAATCTAACAATATTAACTTATTTCTAAAATGAACATAAATATACAATCATCCCAGTTTTTTCTAAGATGAGCATAAATATACAAAAAATCCATTGGCAACCATCACAGACACTAAAATCCAGTCAGATAACCAGGCCATTAGCAAAGGTGAGATCTGAATTGCCTGTTGTCAATTTTCTCCAGAACATTTTCCTCTCCAGAAGTGGCACTGTGCAGTCCATATGTGCAGTCCAATTTCTCTTAATTGATGGCTCTTTGTCTTAAACATCTATAGAAGTCTTTCGGCTAAAGTCCTGATCACGAGCCAAAGAATTGCCCATAGCATCAGCATGCTGAAGTGACATTGTGCCATTTGACAACAACCTTCTCTGGATTGGAAATTGTGTCTTGCCACTGAGCAGCTGCTTCAAAACTGTTACTTTCACTACTTAGCCAGACCTGCATGGGAGAAAAAGAAGAGGGAATAGTACTAAGAATAATTTCATATGCGCCATGCTCAACATGGAGTCTTCCCAGGGGGATTGAAAGAGGCTATGGTAAGACCGCTGCTGAAGAAGCCGAATTTAGACCCTTCGGCTCCATCCAATTACTGGCCAGTTTCCAACTTGCCTTTTTAAGGCAAGGTAATTGAGAGGGCAGCAGCGGATCAGCTGCAGCGGTTCTTAGAAGACACAGCTGGATTTGATCCCTTCCAGTCCGGCTTCCGTATTGGGCACGGGACGGAGACCGTGCTTGTCGCCATTACAGTCCAACTTAGCCGCCAGCTGGACCAGGGTGGATCAGCCCTGCTCGTCTTGTTAGATCTGACAGCAGCGTTTGATACGGTAGACCACACATTGTTGACCCACCGTTTAGCCGGCTCCGGGATTGGGGGGACCGCCCTTAAATGGGTGGCTTCCTTCCTCCGGGACCGGGGACAACGTGTGGAGGGGGGTGGGGGGGTCTCCGGGAGACTCCCACTTGATTGTGGGGTCCCCCAGGGGGCCATCCTCTCCCCCTTGTTATTCAACGTTTATATGCGCCCCCTGGCCCAGCTGGCCCGTGACTTTGGTCTGGAGTGTTATCAGTACGCTGATGACACCCAGCTTCTGCTGAGAATGGACGGCAGGCCGGACACCATACCCGATTGTTTCCATCAGTGCCTGGAGGCCGTGACTGGTTGGCTGCGGGCCAGCCGGCTGAAGGTGAATCCGTCGAAGACGGAGATCTTGTGGCCCGGTCGGCCTGGACTGGATGAGTGCCGGTTGAATCCCTAGATGATGAACGGCTTAGCCCGTCACGTGTTGTTAAGAGCTTGGGTGTCCAACTGGACCTCCTGCTGACCATGGAGACCCAGGTCTCCGCGGTCAGCAGGGCGTCATTTTTTCACCTACGACAGGCTAGGCAACTGGCACCCTACCTTTCCAGGGGCGACCTGGCTACGGTGATCCAACCGACGGTCATCTCGAGACTGGACTACTGTAACGCCCTCTACGTTGGCCTTCCCTTGTCGACAATCCGGAAACTCAAGCTGGTGCAAAATGCCGCTGCTCGCTTGCTGGCGGGAACGTCAGTAAGGGAGCACATCACGCCCATCCTCCGGCAGTTGCACTGGCTACCCATTGAGTACCGAATTGCCTTCAAGGTGATGGTTCTAACCTTTAAGGCCTTACACGGCCTAGGGCCTGCGTACCTGAGGGACCGCCTTGCCCCGTACATTCCCCCGAGATCACTACGTTCGGAGGAGTTGAATTTGCTCCTGGTACCATTGGTCCGCGCCTGCCACTTGTCCACAACCAGGCAAAGAGCCTTCTCTGTGGTAGCCCCGGCGCTTTGGAACTCCCTCCCAGACGACG
Source organism: Anolis apletophallus (assembly GCA_030556195.1). Taxonomy (NCBI): domain Eukaryota; kingdom Metazoa; phylum Chordata; class Lepidosauria; order Squamata; family Anolidae; genus Anolis; species Anolis apletophallus. Next base: position 11,599,606 of record JARBWK010000002.1, on the reverse strand, counting down.
CCCGAGCCATTACAGAGCTTATCCCGTTTCGCAGGGCCTGCAAGACCGCCCTTTTTAGACTAGCCTTTGATTAGGCAAACATACCTAGCGTAATTCTCCGGTGTAACCGGTACCCTGGCCCAAGGGAATGCTATTTGCTATTGTATTTTATTTTATGTCTCGGGATATGATGTTGCGTTTTATGCTTGTGTTTTATTGTATGGCTGCATGGATGTCACATGTCAGCCTATTTTATATGCTGTTATATGCCCCGAGCCTGCAGGGAGGAGCGGAATACAAGATGGAATAATAAATAAATAAACATCGGTTTGTACTTTAAACAGAGAACAGAAAGGATGACAAAACGATCAGAAATACAGTTTGGGCAATGGACTAGGACTCTGGGATAGTAGGATTCAATTCCCCACTCAGCCATAGTGCCTACTTGTGACTGTGGGCAGATCACCTTCTCTCAGCCTCAAGAGAACGGCAGTGACACACTTCTGAATACATGTTGCCAGGAAGCCCCTATGAAAACTTTGCCACAAGTTGAAATCTATCTGCAGCTAATAACTAATTTTTAAAACATGTATCTTGCTATTTGCTTTAATAGTGGGCATGTCTTATGTTCATATTTGTATTGTATTTTGTTCAGTGTTTATATAAAAAAATTAAAATTCAGATATATCAAATGGGATATGGAAATTAGTTTTATCTACTTTGTCACTTTTAATTGAGGTTTCACTGTTTTTCGACAATAGACAGACTACCTTTTATGCACAATAATTACAAATTCAGACAAGTACTGTGGATCAAAATAAGTTTGCAACAGATCAACACAATTAGTGTTGCATTTTGAAACATGTCCAGCAAAGCACTGAATCGTTATCTGAAAGAGAGAGAATTAAAGGCTTGCATGTGTGGTATGAACAATAGGCCTATTCGTTTGTACAGTGACAAAGATACCTTCAGTGCAAGCAACTGTTAAATGAAGCTTTACAAATATTTATATATTCATTCATTGTTTTGCTTGCTCATCACTATGCAGTTTGTTTTAAGATTTATGAATTACCACTGACGAAAAACAACTTTGTTCTTACAAGCTTTTCCATTTACTTCTTGCATGTTGCTGTGTCAAAATTTGACATCTTGGAGTTTGTTCAAAACACTGACAATGAAAATGACATAGCTCTTACCATTTAGAGGAATATTTTGCAGCATTAGACAGCTTGATTGACTTTAAGGACTACATCTGAAAAGTCTGACAATGGAATGACATTCCCCTCACATCTCTATGCAATTGTTGAAGGTGCGTAAAATACCTGTCAAACTTAGATTGGAACCCTGTATCGATTGATCCTTGACTAAATAACTTCTCCTGGTTCAATCCTTCCAAATTTGATGGTAACATGATTCCATTGATTACCAGTAGAATGGACTTCTAATCTAACTGATGCCCAGTAAATAAGGTGGGGGTTAGTTATTATCAGCAATAGTATCAAAATCATGACTAAGTAGTCGTGACTGTGAATGTGAAGCTTAATCCAAACAAGAGAGAGATGTCCCAGTCAGTCATAAAACAGATGAGAAGGAAGGATTCAGCCGTGCCAGATAGGGTTATGCTCCACTGAACATCTCAGGTTTGTATCTTAGGTGTCCTGATGGAAGCTCAGATTCCAGTAGTGCATGCTTAAGGTTTATGTGACAGCTGCACCAATTTCTGGAGAATAGACCTGCCTTGATTACATCCTGTTTTAATAATAATAATAATAATACCGTGGGGGAGAGGCTTGCGTACTCTAATGAAGTTGTGAGCTATGCTGACGGTGGCATAATAGTCACTGGTAGGGCCTCCCATGCCAGACAGGTCAAAACTGAAGGGTCTGACAAAGAGCATCAATGGGCAGGATGGGCTCTCTAGCCTTTTGGCAACCATCCTAAGAGAAGGAAAACTCTAAATTCAAATCCGGGCAGATAGTGCTCGTCTAACCCTGTAAGGTTAGCCATCTAAGAGAAGCAAACTCAAACCAAACCTATGACCTGAGGATCTTGCTGCCACCGTCCAAGCTTGCTAGACCCCAGCAGATGAACCTTTGGTTTAAAGGGTGAGACCAGTTCTGTGCATGCTGCGCTCCACCAAAAAAATCCATTGCACAGGCTCGAAGGACACATCCAACTTCCTTTAGTCATCAATGCGCTTGTAAAAAGGGTGGGATCCTTCCAAAGAATCTTCGTTCGTGAAGTAATGCCAGAGAGATTATTTATACCCCGCCACCATCTCCCCAAGGGGACTCGGGGTGGCTTACATGAGTCCGAGCCCAATGACCCATAATAAAACAACACAGCAGCAAATAATAAAACAATACAATCAATATAACTTGCACATAAGCAATAGCAAACAATTAAAAAACCATTATGCTTTGATTACGATAACACATTCTATGTGGGACTGCCTTTGGAAATGGTCGAGAAACTTCAGTGGGTTCAAAATGCTGAAGCTGCAGAACTAATCAAGTTTCAGGGAGCATATTATTGGTTTTTTTGAGAGTTCTTAAGTTACTATTTCGTTTCCAGACGTAATTCACATAGAAGTTAAGACCTATAAAGCCCTATATGGCTTAGGAGCAGCCTAAACACCTTATCTTCACATTTGAGGCTACCTGAGTCTTTCATAGAATAATAGAGTTGGAAGAAATCACATGGACCATCCAGTCCTACCCCCTGCCATAGAGGAAAAACACAATCAAAGCACTCCTGACATATGGCCATCCAGCCTCTCTTCAAAAGCCTCCAAAGAAGAAGCCTTTACCAAACTCATAATGTTCAGATGGAATCTCCTTTTCTGAAGTTTGAACCCACTGCTCTGAGTCCTAGTCCGAGCAGCAGAAAACAAGTCTCTTCCCTCTTCCTTATGACATCTTTTTAAATATTTAAACATGGTGACCACGTCTCCTCTCAACCTTCTCTTCTGCAGGCTAAACATATCCATCTCTTTGAGCTGTTCCTCACAGGACATGCTTTCCAGACCTTTGATCATTTTGGTCACCCTCCTCTGGACATGTTCCAACTTGTCAATATCTCTGGACTGGACAAAGTATTCCAGGTGAGATCTGACCAAAGTAGATCAGACAGTCTTAAGATCTTTGGGCATAACGTGGGGGAGCTCTCTCATAGCCCTGGTGAGGGCTTCTTAGTGACTACTCCCTGAATGTGAATTCTCTCTTGTGAGTGGCTATGCGGGGCCCATATCTGTACTCCTTTTGCCAGCAAGTAGACCTTTTTGTTTAAGCTGGCATTTAATGACTAACAGGTGCTGTTGTTAACTGCCTGGCAACAAATGTTAATAAAAAAATATATCTTCTCTCTTATTACATAAGTCTACAAAACAAGTTTTTTAAAGGTTCACTGTGTTTTTTTACACAAAGTATAATAATTAGATTTGCTAGTAATAACAGTTAAAAACAACAATTGCATTGAATAAAGATTAACGATTTCCTGTTTGTTTTATATTTAATTTGAAAAACAAATTGTTTTATTAATTTATCAGGGAGAAGGCAATCCTATTTTCTCGTAGGGTGGGGTGAGAGACTTTGATATTAGGTTAGGAGTCCTAAACTTCTATATGAAGCAATACTTGAAAATACACTTTTGTTCTTCTTATTTAAAATAACAGTACAAGCTAATATTTCCTCCTTCATGGTAGCATATAAACAGATATAGCAAAATAAAAACTATTCACCAGCGGACGCATAAGTTGTTTCATTTTACAAATCTTAAGAAGTCTTTGACTGTCTTGACTCTCAGTAGGGCTGGTATTTAATTTTCGGGTTACAAAACCACTAGTTTAGCTTAATAGAGCATAGAACTTAAACCCCCAGTGGTGTTACTATATGGCAAAAGACTTGTCATATTTCCCCTCTCTTTAGGGAAAGCATGCATTTCCAACAGTGCTGTGATAGAAAGCAAAATAGAAAAAGTAAATTGTATAGAATCTAGAATTTCCCAACATTTACTATCATGATGGAGATGGGATGTAAGACATAGAAAGCCCATGGGAAGGACTGGAATGAGTAATGTTTGGACTAGTCAGTGGGATTAGGGGCAAGACAAGACATTTTTCCAGATCAATTTTATTTGCTTCATCTAAACAGAGAATTTTTAATGTCACCATTACCAAAATTGCCTAAAGTACTGTATAAACATATGCATACGTTCTAATGTCATTATTTCATTACACATTATACAGCGCTGTACAAATTATATATTGAATGAACAAATTGGTGGCTTATTCTTTCTCCCGCTTCTCTAGGCAAAGGAGGAGGAGAAGCAAATCAACCTGCCTTGTCAAACAGTATTTACAGGCCCTGATAGTACTTCGCTCCTTCTCCTTTTTCACCACCCAGGAAGAGAGCAATCCGAATCCCTAACTAAAACACTGGTGGAAAAGTTCCACTAAAATGCATTGGCCAGAATCCAATGTTAGGGAGCATGGTCCTAGCCCAACACCATTTGGACCACAAAGAGCTGCATCTGAGAGCACATGAACTTATCCCAATACTTCATCCCCTGCTCCAGACCCACCTCTTTGAGTTAGGGGTAATAAATAAACAAACCTGTCCAACAAAGTGTTTTCTTCTCACTGAGGTCCTGCTGTAGAGTTTGATGAGAAAGTTTATACCACATTCATTCTGGTTCACTGGAAAAAGCATAGTTTCCCCCCATTTCACTTGACCATTTGTAGATTTCAGTAGTCGGGTTTTTTTCTTATCGATCAGTCCTTCAGTGCCAAGCTTGGAAACCTTTACATAAAAATCTAGAATGGAAGAAATTAGTTGCAAAATTATTTCAAAAATATTTCCCCAATGTAGTTTAAAATCAGGAAGCACAAAAATGTATGACAATGTGAATTAAAACTAATTATTACAAAATTGGAATGTGTAGCAAAAAGTGAAATAATATAGCTACTGTGATGAACAATAGAGACAACACAAAATTACAACTACTTCCTTATTAGTAAATACTTTAATATATTTCATAGGCCTGGCTGATCCATGGTTCTAAATGCTTCAAAAGTACTTACAAAACAAAAGTTCTGGTAGTGAACATTTCAAAACTTTCAAAATTTCATTATAAATGATAGTTCCAAATTGGTTCTGTGTTAAAATCTCCAATAATGAAATAATAATGAAATTTTGATAGAGTTCTGAAATGTTCACCACCAGAACTTTTGAAGCATTTAGAACCATCGATCAACCAGGCCTAATATTTCAGAAGCACATATGGACCATAGTATATAGATATTCATGTTTGAGCACCGAACTATGATTTTAGAGGAAACTCATGGAAACTCACTGGATTATCCTGAGCGAGTCGCAATCTCTCTGTTTCAAGGGAGTGGTTAAGGCAACTGCCCATGACCACATCTTGCCAAGAAAACCCCATGATAGGCTTACTTTCGGATGATGATTGGTTAGAAATACTTGAAGACATACAACAACAAACAGCTATTCTTACATGGCATTGTCAATAATTTTGCAGCTAATATGAAAGAGCAGCCAAGCTGACATGGCTTTACAACAAATAAACCATAATCTAGCAAGGTAACCACTGGAATTAGCACTGACATCAATACAAAAAATTTAAATAGCGGTGCATTGGAAATATTATATTAAACACTGATAATAACTGAACTAGATGGAATCTACTCCACCATAGCCCAAAATATTTAGAAAAGGACAAAAAAAATACTGCAATCCTTACTTAAGGACAGTGGTGTGGATGAGCTTGGAAGGTTCTGGGCTTCAAGAATTTGCAACTGGATCCGGCTGTTTACTGCTTGAAAACAGGTGCCTATTTTCAGTTCTGCAGAACTTGCCTGTATGGACAATGAAAGAGCAAAGATATGTTCCTTTTCGTATCGGAGTCAGTTTTCACAAATCAGAAGCAAAAGATTTTATTATACACGTGTTAAATGACATGATCAAAATTCAACAGTTTTGACACAAAGAATGTGAATGCAGCCATGGTATACACTTGACAGTTTGCTTGTCTGATTACAGAGATAATAGACTATTGTGCATATTTTGGGCATAAAAGCTGGGGAACTCCTGGCAAGACATAATTAAAAATTTTCCGCCATCACTTAGGGTGATGATACACCTAAATCAATCGCCTTCACCCTTACTGCTTGCATGCCTGTTTTTAAATGGAATTTTCTTCTGTGTTATAAATATAGCCAAGATCAGGTATTGAAACTGTTTATTGCTGTCAATTACAGCACCACCTGTTTCAGATTCCTTACAGGTTATAACTTAGTCAAAACTTTATAGTGTCAACCACATGAAAAGAGCTGAAATTACAATAAAGGGAATGTAACTATACTATTCAATATGAAATCAACTCTATATGATAATTACATGTAGAACTGAAGTACCTCAGGACAGCTGTTCTATTTATTTATTTATTTATTTATTTACTTTATCACCCCGATATTACTAGCAGACAATTCCTTCTCACATACACAACATATAAATGAACAGAGGCAAACTCTGGCAGAGGGAGCTGCCGCATTCATCTCTCAGCGTCCCTCGTTGTTCCTTTCCGCATTCCTCAGAGTTCCTGGAGTTCTTTTAATGGCCTCATAATGTTTTGCACCCCATATGTGGTACCTTAATCTCCTATACAGATGCAACTGTCTTTCGGGCTGCAAAGGCAAGCAGGCTACACTGGCGAGCACCCACCTCGACCTGGGCAGGCCTCGAACTCATGACCTACTGGTCAGAGAGATCTTATGCAGCTGACACTTAGCCAGCTGTGCCACATTCCCGGTGTTTCAGCATAACATTATTTAGTTGTGTTTGTTGGAGTCGTCTGTCTTTTGACTTACAGAGAATCTAAGGCAGAACACAAGCTATGACCGTTTTTCTATTGGTAAAGTTTGTTCAAGGGGTTTTGCCACTGCTTTCCCTGAGGCTGAGAGGGCGTGACTTGCCCAAGGTTCATGGTCCAGTGCATTGTGCATTACATATAATGTATATATTTCAGGATCCAGGCAGAATACAGACTTGTCTCATATGATATCAATTCCAAACAACTTCAAAAGCACCCTCAAACAGAAACACATTAACTTACTGAAGCTTTGGAAGGAGGTGTGATCACCAACCAGTGCTCGGTTTCTTGTGAGCTGAGCTGTCGCAGTGACAAAGTGCATTCTCCTAGGTTTTTTTTCCTGGGAGTCTGAGCTTGTACTTTCAGCACTAGTCTTGCAGTCTGCAGGAGTTGCAATTTGATAGCAAACACAAAGGTTTCCACAAATGCTATGTCCTAGAAGGCAATAATAATCCATCACAAAAGAATTCGAAAATTCTAAAACTGGAAAGAAGAGAATCAGCCAGTATACCTCCATTATGCCAGGACCCAAACTGCTTAAGGAAAGAGGAGAGGGACACACCTCCCTTATACTCACTCAGTGGCTCTGACAGTACCTTCCTCTTGTTTGCCAGCTGATGGTTGCCTGGCCACTTAGGAAGAAACGGAGAAGCCAAGCAAACTTCTATTCTAAATCCTTGCCCTTCCTGGCTGATCAAACTGGCCAGAGGGGGCTGGTAGAGTGGGTGAAGGCTGTGGTCAATGCAGTTCTGAGACCTACATTTAAAAAGCTACCCCTAAACCCCTCCATAATGGATAATCATCAGCCAGTGTCCAACCTTCCCTTTTTGAGCAAGGTTTTGGAGCATGTGGTGGCCTCCCAACTTCAGAGATTTCTGGATGAAATAAATTATCCAGATCAGTAGTTCCCAACCTTTGGCTCTCTAGATGTTTTGGACTTTAACTCTGAGAAATCCCAGCCAGCTTAGCAGCAATTCAGAATTGTGGGAGCTGAAGCCCTAAACACCTGAAGACTAAAGGTTGGGAACCAGTGATCGAGATCCATTTCAATCTGGTTTCAGGCCTGGCTATGGAACAGAGACAGCTTTTGTCACTTTAGTGGATGACCTACGCAGAGACCTGGACAGGGCGAGTGTGTCTCTGTTGGTTCTCCTGGACCTCTCGGTGGCTTTTGATGGTATCCTCCTGGGTCATCTTGTTGGGATGAGACTGGGAGGTACTGTTTTACATTGGCTCAGTTCTTTTCTGGAGGGGCATACCCAGGTGGTGGTGCTGGGGGACCCTTGTTCAAGCCCCTGGCCATTGTTCTGTGGGGTTTCTCAGGGTTCTGTTTTGTTCCCCATTCCATTTAACACATACATGAAATCGTCTGGGAGAGGTCATCCAGAGTTTTGGAGTGTGCTGGCTGTCTATATGTAGATGACACCCAACTCTACTCTGTCTTCAGTAATGGACTGGATGAGGGCAAACAACTCAAAACTTAATCCAGACAGAGGTGCTCTTGGTCAGTCAGAAGGCAGATCACAGAATAGGGATCTAGCCTGTGCTGGGTGGGGTACACTCCCCCTAAACACAGCAACACTGATCTTACAGGTTTTTACAAGTTTGCAACAAATAACATGGGATGATACGTTTTATGCACTGAACTGACAAATCTTCTGTATTTATAGAAGATGCTGTATCATTTTCTACTGTTACAATAAATGTGATGCTTTATATGCCTCTTATCTTAATTACCACTGGCTTTTTATAGAAAAAATCTGCTGGGCAAGCAATAGTATAGACACAAGACTTTTGTAAAAGTAATTCAAGCTGCTGTTGACAATCAAGAAGGATCTTAACTATCACTAAAACTCAAAGTAAGAAACGAAAGAAATACTAAATATACCCAGCTGACTATGATACCCAGACTATTAATTGGAATAACATGTACTAAAGGCATTCTCTCCTGACATTTCGCCTGCATCTATGGCAAGCATCCTCAGAGGCTGTGGGCCCGAAAAAACCTACAAACAACACAGTGATTCTGGCCGTGAAAGCCTTCGACAAAACATGTACTAACTTTTGTCTTTGTCTTAAGGGTAAATAAAATAAATGTCATAGCAACATGCTTCACAATACCCTTTGCTGCTTCTGGGGGGAAGGAAGCAGACCTTGATAAACCAGAACGCAGTAAAAACATGGAGGTTGACTGTTCTTAATCTTTGAAACTATTGTCCAATTGATTGTACAATGAGCAAGAAGTAATCATGTATACAATAAGCAAATAAAGGTTCTGAATAAATATTTTTATTTTTATGTCGGTATTAATAGCACATGGAACTCTGCCAGAATAGATAGGTTAACAATCCCAAAGAAGCTATTATCAAAATGGCCCCTAGCACTGTCAAATGCTAAAAACAACAAGTGTATTGTAGTGATTGAATAGCAATCCTTCTGATAGGCACTGCCAAGGCCACGCCTTTCCTGGTAATTAGAAAATCTAGGTTGCTTTCAAGAAAGTACTGCTGTTCTGGTTAAATATTAAAGAAAAAAACTCCTTTATGTGCACTACTGTTTATCTGCCACTATACTACAGTGCTTAGGCTTATAAATATGCATATGCAACATCTTTGAGATTTTAAAAGGAATCATCAAAATGTTAAATATGTAAGGATAACTTACACTGGAAGCTTCTCTTGCCAAACACCTAAAATGAACTGGCTTGGGCAGTGTTAGGACTCCCTTGATGGAAATGTAGGGTTTTTCTCCATAGCTAGGGGACCAGCTCAGATCTTTGCACTGTAATGTTAAAAATAGAAACTCAAGTTATTCTAATCATCATCATCATCATCATCTTTATTTATATTTTGCCCCATATCCCTGGACTCCTGGAGGGGCTCGGGGTGGATTCCAAACATAAAAGGCATTCAATGCTCAAACACAACAACAATACACCCATAATAATGAAAATTGGCAACCCAACACATAAAACAAATTATGACTTAACAACTAAAATTAAATAAAAAAACACAACCTGTTATAAACCAACACCCAATTTACTTGCCTAAATTTTTTCTTACAAAAATATAAAATATGAAGTAACATGGAAAGTCCCCTTTGTTAATTCAGATTATTACCAAAACAGACGTTGTAGTATCTCTAAGAGAGTGGTGGCATACACCTTAGTGCTTTCATTCAGTTCTGTACCAGAACACACAAAGATACATGCTAGTCACCATTACATTCATGAATTATAACATAAAGGTGTTACAGAATCTTATCCCAACAAAAACTGGTTCAAAAGCACTGAAAATATTACAAAGCATCCTTATGCAGAGTTTTAGTTTAATGATAAAATAGATGTCTTGCATGCAGAGGATTCCAGGTTTAATTCCTCTTATTCCTAGTTTTAAAAATCTCATCTATCAGGGTTAGCAAAACCCACTATAATTAATTCAGCACTAAGTTGGGTGGGCAGTGCTTTCAAGTGGAAAAAATTATTTTCATGTGTTATATTCTTCATCACTTTTAAAACACATGCAGAATAATAATACTATGTCTGCTCAGAAGTAAATCCTATTATATGTAATGGCTATTGTTCCCCAAAAACAATTTTGCTGTGAGAGAACTCTGTGGGTACATACACAGATAACTGCTGTACCTATTCTTGGCTTTCCTTCGCAAATGAAGATTCAGGAAGGACTCATCCCACACTTTCTACAAGCGCGTTGATGATTTCGGAGGTTGGATGTGTCCTTCGAGCCTGTGCAATTGATTTTTCTGGTGGAGCGCAGCGTGCACAAAACTGGCCTCACCCTTTAAACCAAAGGTTCGTCTGCCGGGGCCTAGCAAGCTTGAACGGTGGCAGCGAGGTCCTCAGGTTGTAGGTTTGATTAGAGTTACCTTCTCTTAGATGGTTGACCTTACAGGGTTAGATGAGTACCATCTGCCCGGGTTTGAATTTAGAGTTTTCCTTCTCCTAGGATGGTTGCCAAAAGGCTAGAGAGCCCATCCTGCCCTTTGACACTCTTTGTCAGACCCTTCAGTTGTCTGTCTGGCATGGGAGGCCCTGCCGGTGGCTATTATGCCGTCGCCAGGATACACAAGCCTCTCCCCCGCAACAAGGGGGCTCACAACTTCATTAGAATATGCAAGCCTCTTCCCCACGACAAGGGGGCGCCAACGGAGAGGATGTACATATAGTATTAAAACAAACCCAAAAAGTAAGAAAAACTACAACAGAAGAGGATATTGCAATAAGTATTTATAACAGGCAGCAGAAGCTATGAATACATTTTCACTGTTTTATTTCACAAGATATAATTGTTATGTTTTATATGCTTTATCAATTCTAACAATAACAGTATTTGTTTCTTTGTCTGGAATGAGATATGCACTGCGACGAATCTGGATTGTTCTGCCATTTAAAGTAAGAAAAGGCAAAAGTTGAGGGGCAGCCAATTGCCTGTGGTCTCCATTTAGCGGGAAACTGGTTTGTACTGGCTTTTGCAGAAGGGAGGCTTCCTGGCTGATCTCACAGTAGCCCCTGCCTTTTGAAAAAGAGGACTTTGGTTCTCCATCTAAATGTCTGCCTGACACGGTTCCATCACCCCAGGAAGACTCATGTTACTTAAAGTCTTCTTAGGCATACTCACTTGTAAGATGGTGATCCAGATTTGTTCCACAGGAAGAAGATAGCACAGCTTCACATGAAGCCTGCCAAACTCTCTTTCATCACTTGACAATGTAATGGTATCTAGGGACAAATCCAACAATTCTTTTAGTTCTGCTTACAATTATTCACACACCTACTATTGCCAGAATTCATGTAACTATTGTCTAAAAGGAAATGCATATTTTTGAATCCAGAAATGTTTTGTCAACATTTCCACTATCTGTGATTACATCTACATGCACCATGAACATTTTCATTATTAACAAGATAGTGGGTTGCTAACTCTTTTCCTGCCAGAACACTTTAACTTTGAGTATATGTACTAATAGGACCAAGCACATTAACCTTTTCCTCACTACTGCCCCTTAGTTCCTAGTGTCAGAAAAAATCTCTCCTTTAAAAGTGCATGACCTCTGCCAGAAAACAGGTAGCAATTGTAAGAGGGTGATATCCTGTACTGTGATGAAGGAACATTTTGCCAGCAGAGAATTGTGACAATCAAAGTAAGTGACCTCACAACCTCTGAGGATGCCTGTCATAGATGCAGGCGAAACGTCAGGAGAGAATGCTTCTAGAACATGGACATACAGCCTGAAAAACCTACAACAACCCAGTGATTCCGGCCATGAAAGCCTTCGACAATACAATCTAAGTGTATCCAATCCCTCGCCCTCTTATTTCAGGATGTTTCCACCCTTTCCCCCCATTTTTTCATTCTTGAGTTTCTTTTTTAAAATGTTTAAAAAATGTTAAATTATAACAAAAACTTCCTCTAGAGCATTGGTTCTCAAGATATTTTGAACAGCTGATAAACCGGCTAGGATTTCTGGGAGTTGTAGGTCAAAACACCTGGGGACCCAAGGTTGAGAACCACTGATCCAGAGAGTTAGTGAAAAAGCAGCAAGCTTCTATGGCTGCTCTGAAAGATCAACCTTCAGCCCGGTCAACTTCACCATGGTTTGAAGATGCAAGAATATCTTGACATATCTTGATAACTTTATAAAGAACAGATTAAACTTCAGGATTAGACTTTTATTACTCTACAACATTTTTATTTCCAAATTTGTACTAAATCTATAATTGATATGAAACATCAAAGCCATAATAGTTTTGTGGAATCCTGAAAAAGGCAAAACAGATTGGAAGTTCCAAAAGGGCCAATCAAGAAGCTTACTACCAGTATTTACTTGAGAAAAACGTGCCAGCTAATGTACCTCAGTTTTGAAGGTATGCCTTACAAAAAAAAAATAGATTTGCTGTTGAATGTAATACAGAAAGGCTGTTGGGGAGCCGTACCCCTCCTGGCCTTCCCATCAGCTTTTTCTCAGCTACCATCAGCATCCAACCAGCCGTTTCACAGCCACCGAACCTCTTCCTCCTCTCTCCCCAGTTGTGATCTCTTTCCCAACAGCGGGCAGGTTTATGTGTGTGATTCTCTTGGCTTTTTCTTTGCGAACGAAGATTCGGGAAGGACTCATCCCACGCTTTCTACAAGCGCGTTGATGACTAAATTTCAGAAGTTGGATGTGTCCTTCGAGCCTGTGCAATGGATTTTTCTGGTGGAGCGCAGCGTGCACAGAACTGGCCTCACCCTTTAAACCAAAGGTTCGTCTGCCGGGGCCTAGCAAGCTGGGATGGTGGCAGCAAGATCCTCAGGTCGTAGATTTGGTTTGAGTTTCCTTCTCTAGATGGTTGACCTTACAGGGTTAGACGAGCACCATCTGCCCGGTTTTGAATTTAGAGTTTTCCTTCTCTTAGGATGGTTGCCAAAACGTTAGAGAGCCCATCCTGCCCATTGAGGCTCTTTGTCAGACCCTTCGGTTGTGACCTGTTTGGCATGGGAGGCCCTACCGGTGGCTATTATGCCACCACCAGAATAGCTCACAACTTCATTAGGGTACACAATCCTCTCCCCCACAACAAGGGGGCGCCAATTCTAACGCAGCATTAAATCTAATGAGCATCTCAGTTTTAGTGATGTAGTTTAACCAATAAAGGTGAATATTAGACTCAAGAAAATATGGTTAGTAGTTATTTCTGGAAAATATGTTCACACACAATGTAAAACTAAAATGGGCCATCTCTGAAAAAGATTCAAAGGTGGTTACTGTAGATTTGAAGTCTCTTTTAGGAACCAAGGGCTATATGATTAGCTATAACCTGGTGTTGACAGAGGTGTGCCTCTGAGATTATGTGTGTTAGCCTGAGTACACATGATTTATGTTTTCAGTAATAAAATACACATATATTTATATCATATACAATCCAATTTACTGTCTGACTTAAGACAAGACAAGAAGTCAGTGTTTATTACCTAAACTCTTGTTACTACCTTGTGAGTCCTTCATAGAGGAGTTGCTGCTTGGAACACTAGACACTGAGTCGTATCGCTATAGGATAAAACAAAAATCTGATTAGTCAACAAGACCAAAAAAATCAATGTAAGACCACCTATGCAAATTTACCTTGTGGACCACTAGCATGAGAGGCAGAATCATGTTGTGGATTGAATGTTGGACTAGGAGACTGGGAGACAAAGATCTGAATACCCAAGAAAATTCCAGGGCATTTTGGTATCTACGATAAATATTGGGCAATCTGACTCAGATTGATCCACTCTCAAATTCCATTCTCATACATATTGAATAACCTGCCTAATAGCCAGTAGGAGAGGTGGCCAACATTAAAACATTGTAGGCCTTTCAGAATTTGTTGGATGTACTCAGGCTATGATCGGAACAAAAATAATCCCTCTTTTTCCCTAGTGCACACATGCTTTCTAATGACAAAATTGTTTATCCTAGTTACGTACTGACATTAAATGCCAAATGCTAAATATTGTACATTTTGCTAACATAGCCAAGTCTGAAATGCATTTGGAACCAGTGGAGCAGGGCTTTCAAAAGAGCCAAAATAATGTTTATAGTAATTCATCAGCTACAAAATAATTCTTAAAATAGAGTGGCCTTTTAAGCAATTTAAGTATTAGATTAATGTTGCAAAAAAATAATAAAATGGATTCCTGGGTTGAATAGCCTTGCTGTCTCTTTGTGGGGAAGGTGAGGAAATATAAGTAAAATAAATGAGAAACTCACCTGGATAAAATGGTGAGGTGGACTTGTAAGATCAAACATAGAATGGCTAAAAGAGGATGAGCCTGGCGACGTGCTGCTCCGCAAGTCACAAACTGCAAAGAGGAATGAAAAGGGGGGCACTTTTTGAAATCTCAAAAATAGCAAAGGAAGTCGCACATGTAGTGGTCTACAATTAGTTGGGGGGGGGGAGGGGAGTAAAGATCACATTCAGAAACAAAATAAAAATAGAATCACACCCTAAAGATGAATGGGTGCATCTCGGGCATACTCAGAGAGCTAGAAGTATGTTGCATGTCACAATCTTTCTGTTGAGCATATTAAGACTTTTTCATTCTGGATCACAGATTATTCTATCTGGAGGCAGTGAAGAGGAGTGTCAAAAAGTGTGTAGTATTACAGCTCATTTTTACCTGACCCATACAGTCTCCTATTGTCCGTATTTTCTGGGCAACATCGTACCAAGTCTGGAGAAAGTGGCGGCGGCTGGTGGTGCATATAGAATGGGTTGTACACCACATCAACAAGAGGTCTCTGTTGGTAGGCACTGGAAAGTTCTGTTTTTCGGTCACCAAAAGATGCTACAGCAGAACCTGTCAAACATTATTTATATTAGACCATTCAGCATTTACTAAAGTATTGTGTATTGTGTGTGCAAAAGGTCATCATGCAGAGTCAAAAAGCAAATGTTTCCTTTTCCCGGATTGCATGTCTGTGTAAAGGTTAGCAGCTGCTTTGGAAATTGTCCCGCAAAACTAAAAGGGTTTCCTGGATTGAAATACTTTGCTTGAGTATTTATATAAAAAGTATAATGTTCTTCTTAGGATGAAAGAAACAGCAATCATTAACACTCTGCACTTGCATTACTTCGTATAGTAACACATATTTGCAGACTCAATAATAATATTAAAACCGTTCTATTACGTCAAGTTACAAGAAACCATTGCTCTCAAAACAATGTGCTTTGAATGTGATTTTCCTGCTTCTTGGCAGTGGGTTGGACTGGATGGCCCACAAGATCTCTTCCTACTCTATGATTCTATGAAAAAAAATGTGTTCAGAACATAAAAATGAGCTGATTCATGTCACAAAAGTATGCAGACTGGAAAATGATTGAAAGAGAAATTAACAGAATGCTAAATATTCAAATAATAATAGCCAATAGAAATGTATTACATGCGAGAATACCAGACGTATATAATGTGCAAAAGGAAAGGGTGGTTGATAAATTAACAGTGTGTGCTCAAATTGTTTTAGTGAGGGGTTGGAAAGATAAAACAAAGTGGACTGTGACAAACTGGTATAATTATATAGTTAAGATGTTAAATGTGGAAATAACAAATTGTAAATTGAATAATATAGATACAATAGAAAATGGTATTATAATTAAGAACGTGTGGGATCCAGTTAGGAATTATTTAGAGAATGTATTAAGATGTGGAGTGGAAAAATTAAGGCTGATATTTCAAATGTAATTTCTATAGTTCATGGTACGAAGTGAATGTCCAGGGGGAAAGGGCAGACGATGGGAGCGGTGTAGAAAACGTATGCAGACAATCTAGTGATTTACACATGAACAGGCAAACAAAAAGTGTTCAATATGAGCATGCATATACGGTACTGTTGCATTATCTGGGCGGAGGACACTAGGAGGCACTAGAGAGAGAAGGATATTCCATTTTATCTGGGGAGGGGGAGGAGTTGAAGGAGGAAAACCATTTCCCCCGTTTTCTCTGGTTATTCTCCCTCCCCACTTCCCATATCATAAACAAGGGTTGTTTCCACAACAGGGACATGTGGGGAGAATAACAGAAAAACAAAGGAAAATGGTTTTATTCCTTCAACCCATCCTCATAAAATGGACTATCATTCTCTCTCTAGTGCCCCCTAGTGGCCTCTGCCCAGATAATGGAATAGTACCGTATAAGCATTATTCATGCATTTGGAATGACACACAAAAAGTGTTCACTATGTGCAAGTCAAAATGTATCTTATTGGCAAAATATTGGAGAAAAAGGAGCAATCCCAGGTATGTTACACAAAACTATAATCCATAACATCATTTTGATATGCAATGTTCCCTCGTTACTTCGCGGTTCACTTTTCGCAGACTCGCTGTTTCGTGAGTTTTTGTCCCCTGGCAATGATGGAGTGTGGAAGGAGGTTTTATCCCCCCCTCGGGAGAGAGGCAGCCAATCATAAAAAAGAGAGGGGCATACATACAAAGCAGTATGTAAATCACGGCCTTATAGCCCCTTCCTTATAGCTAGCAAAAAAAGGGTGCATGGTGCCTTTAAATCTCTCCTTGCTTCTGCCTCACCCTCGAAATGCGATATATATAGAGAGAGGGAGGGGGGTTCCTACTTCGAGGATTTTCACTTTTCACGGGTGGAACATAACACCCGCGATAAATGAGGGAACACTGTAGTATTTTTTCCCGATCTGCTCTTTTAATTCCAGAACTCTTACATCTTTAGTAGTTAGTGTTGCACAGTTAAAAGCAGGCATTTCTAGACCCACAATACAATGTTTTGTTTTGTTTTTAAGACTGCAAGATCAGGAATGCTGTACATATTAAACATCCTGGCCTAGAAAGCATTCCTTGAGCTGAGAGTCCTTGAAGAGCATAGATTTCACAATAAGATACTGTTCTCTCATCCAAAGCATTCAGGGGGGAAAATAAGGAGTCTGCAGCCAACAGCTTCAAAAGAGGGACAAAAGGACATATTGTCATAGAAACCTTATTTGCCTGAAATAAGACCTTAGCTTAACCCTCCCGTCCAAGATTAAGCAGGAGAAATAACAGCTGGAATGAAAACGATTGTCTAAGTTGCCTGAATGGTTTATTAAGTTTTCTTGAAATAAAATCCTAACTTTCAGTGAAGAGAAGCAGCAACTGAAAAAAGATAAAATTAATCCCAGTAAAAACCAGGAACATTCATTCTGGGATTAATGGTTACCCAAAGAGCAATACAGTGTTTGCTTATAGTTATGAGTACTGTATGTGTAGCATGGTCATTCCCTGAAACCACAGAGCGACACACTATCTGAACTAGTAAGCAAGAATCAATGGGTTCTAACTGTGGCAGAGAGGACTTGGGCTTGCATATGGTAATTTCGTTCCCTCAAGAGCCTATGGTATTCTAGAACTTGGTGCAAAATGTATACATTTAGACTTTAAAAAATCTGGATGGTATATGTTCTGCATCAGAAACTAGAGCTAATGAGGTCAATCCAATGCAATTTTCTGAATCAGCACCCCAAATAACCAAACCAAATCTAAAGTTGACCAAAAACTGATCCTTTTGGAACTAATGTTGGAGAGTGGTCCCTGGTCAAAGTGGTCCTTGGTCAAAAAAAGGTTGGGAACTGTTGCACCCTAGACCTGAAGGATCCCTCAGTAAACCACTTTAGACATGATTAAATGCTTTATTTAGAATAAAGGAAAAGAATAAAAGAGATAAAAATATAGTCCATAGATGCCCCCAGCATCAGAGTATTGCAATGCAATAGTCCAGAGAGTAAAAGGTTCAATAAATGCAGAAATAGTCTTGAGGCCCCAATGGGCTAAGGTCCTGGATAAGTTCTTGAAAGCAAAGGCTTGGCAAACACTTGGGTACAATGACTTGAAGGCCCATCGGCCCAGGCTTGAGTCCGTGGAGCTTGGCAAGGAAGCTTAACGTTGATGTGAGATGCCGCGCATTTCTGGGACCCAACTTAAGTAGGCCCCCCAAGGCTTTGATCTAGAAGACGCTGACTTCGACGCAGCCCTTTCCCATAGACAGTTTGCCGGCTGGAGTTTCTCATGCTTCCCGAAGCAGGATGGTATGTCAGCTCATTAGTAGCGGCACCTGGATACAGGGGAGGCAACGAGGCTATGCCTTCCTTGCTCTTCTTATCGGCCTGGGAAAAAGAAAGGCTGCGTTTGCCCTTGACCGCTGGCTGACACGGGGGCTTCTGCCGAGGCTTGCTTTCAGGCCTAGTTGAGGTCTTGGAATTAACATGGCTTTTGTCTTGTTTGGCTATGGAGTCAGGCCGAGGCATGACAGGAACCATTGCTATAGATGTACGTATTAATGAAAGGACAAAGACTCTGTGCCCCAGACTCTAGGGTCTAGTTTTAATCCTTTCATTAAGTATGCCTATGCTGCATAATTTTACAGTTTGACACCATTTTGACTATCATGGTTCAAAGCTTTGAAATCATGGAAGTCGTAGTTTTACAAGGTCTTTCTTGTTCTCTCGAGTGCTCAATATTGAACAAGAGCAATTAAACTGTGTTAATTCTACCATATAGATTAGGCCTGCATAACCTGTGGCCCTCCAGGTGTTTGGGACTCCAATTTCCAGAAGCTCTAGCCAGTTTGTCCAATGGTAAGGTATTCTGAGAGTTGAAGTCCAAAACACCCCGAGTGCCACAGGTTATGCCGGTCTGGTGTCGATACACCGATAGAGGTAGGATAAGCCGAAACAAAGACAGAATAGTCAGACAAAGTCAAGAATTGATAAGGAATTTGGAAAGTTGAAAATGATTAACTTGTTCAGGTGTTAACATGTTATGTAAATTTGTCTTAATTTACATTTGCTCGGTTCTTCGCGGACAAAGTCGCTTTGATCTATTCTGGCCTGGACACCATGTTAACGGCAGTCTCTGATGATGTAACACGAGCACCTGCTTGTCCGGTTTTGATGGATTCATTTCAAGTGGTAAAACCCGAAGATGTGGGCAAGATACTTGGAGGAATGAGGTCAACCACATGCATCCTAGACCCCTGCCCATCCTGGCTTCTAAAAGAGGCCAGAGGAGGATTAGCCAAGTGGGTGAAGGCAGGTTCGCAGTCTGGGTGTGATCCTGGATTCATCGCTGAGCTTGGAACCCCCGGTCTCGGCGGTGGCCAGGTGAGCTTTTGCACAGTTAAAACTTGTGCACCAGCTGTGCCTGTACCTTGGGAACTCTGACTTGGCCACAGTAGTCCATGCTCTGGTTACATCCTGTATAGACTACTGCAACGCACTCTATGTGGGGCTGCCTTTGAAGACTGCTCAGAAGCTTCAAATGGTCCAGTGTGCGGCAGCCAGGTTGCTAACAGGAGCGGCACTCAGAGAGCACACAACTCTGCTGTTGTGTCAGCTCCACTGGCTGCTAGTTTGCTACCGGGCACAATTCAAAGTGCTGGCTTTAGCCTATAAAGCCCTAGACGGTTCCGGCCCAGCTTATCCATCTGAGCGTATCTCTCCCTATGAACCCACCAGGGATTTGAGATCATCAGGGGAGGCCCTGCTCTCGATCCCGCGGGCTTCACAAGTATGTCTGGCGGGGATGAGGGACAGGGCTTTCTCTGTAGTGGCCCCGCAGCTGTGGAACTCCCTGCCTAGAGATATCAGATCGGCCCCTTCCCTCCTTAGCTTTCAAAAAAATTGAAAACTTGTCTCTTTGAACAAGAATTTGGAGTTTCAGCTTAATTAGTCAATTGAATCTTTGACCAGGAATGACAAAGATGAAGTTTTTGAAGTTTTAATGTTTTTAGATATTGTAAAGATATGTTTTTATTCTATTGATGTATGTTTTTAAATGTCATTGAATAGTGCCACTTGTTCTCCGCCCTGAGTCACCTTTGGGCTGATATGGGCGGGTTATAAATGATGTAAATAAATAAATAAATTAATGGTTGAAAGCACAGAAATTCCAGACCACTCTGACAGCCATCATGTCAGACTACACAGAGAAGTCATTGAAATCTACAAGCATGTGGACAGTTTCAACAGAAAGGAGGAAACCATGAAAATGAACAAAATGTGGTCACTAGTGTTTTTTTTAAAAAATCCAGAATCAAGAAAGTAAATAAAATACACCTCTCAGAAACAGGACAACTCCATGAGCTTGTTTGGAGGTTCTAGCAGGGGAGCGCAGCTATCGTATACCTGGGACCAAAGACTGGAGACCTTGGTACAACTCCAGACAGCCAACGATCGAGTGCCAGGTAACACTTCCCAAACAGAGGATGCCTCCAGACAACAAGGCCCAGGCTACCACTATGCAGATACCCTCTCTGGTTGCCTTTGCAGTTTCATATCTACTCAGTGCTACTCAAGCTTGATAATTGCACCATTCACAACTGCTTCAACAGACAAGTGTTCTTTTTTCCACCCTGGATATTTCACAGATATATATATACACTCTACTTGCTTCATTGCCAACAGAACCTCTGAAGTTGCCATCCACAGATGCAGGCGAAACATCCGGAGAGATTGCTACTGGAACATGGCCATACAGCCCAAAATACTCACAGCAATCCAGTGATTCCAGCCATGAAAGCCTTCGACAACACATCAAACTTCTACTTGTTTGTTTTTTTACAATGGTACCTGTCTCTCCCAATTAAAATTTTGATACAGTCTGGTCAGGCTTATCGTTATGAACCCATGCAACAACACATCTATTGGTTCACATAGGGATCACCTTGCCCAAGTTTATCAAATATCTTGGAAACTATCAGAGGCGGATCTTAGTGGAGGCAAAGTAAGTGGCTGCCTCAGGGCGCCATGTGGCCAAGGGCGCATCCGGCCACGGCCGCCAGGTTCGGCGCACCATTGCTGCAGGCGGGCGGCGCATGGGCGGGAGGGTCCGCCTCAGCTGCAAACCTTCGTCCGGTCCTGGAAACAATGTATAGCATAGACCCCATCCTTTAAACCAGTGTTTCCCAACCACTGTGCCGTGGCACACTAGTGTGCCGTGAGTGATCACCTGGTGTGCTGGAAAAAACCTCTCTTCCCCTTTCTTCCCCTCCTGCCGAACTCCTGCTGCTGCTGCTGCTTGCGGGGGGGGGGGGGAGGAAGAGGAAGGGCCGGGGGCCAGCGAAAAAGAAGGGGCTGGGGCGCCGCCTCCGTCAGCCATTTTCGTGTTTATGTGTACCAACTATTACTACATTTGGCATTGGCTGGACGTGACAGCCTTTCTAGTGACTGTGTAACAACTCTCCTGTTCACCAGTTATACACGAGGGACTCGTCTAATGCCCACCTGGAATGATATAGGAGCATATATATTGAAGGTGGAAGCCTCATTCTTGTTCCATGAGGTGTATTGAAGCATAAGAACAGTACTAGTGGACTGCTTTGAAGCTATATGGACACATTTTTTCTAAACACAGAGAGAGACTGACAGCTGTTGAGCAAGACCTTCGTGTGTGTCTTTCTGCCATTCCTGCCAGGATATCTATCTTGTGTTCATCGAAACAGGCCCAGGTTTCACACTGAGAGTATAAATACATTTAAAAACATATTAACTATACGTATTACTGTGTTAGAGTGTAATTTTGTATCTTTTTGGTTGGTGGTGTGCCCCAGGATTTTGTAAATGTAAAAAATGTGCCGCGGCTCAAAAAAGGTTGGGAAACACTGCTTTAAACAAGCGTCTACAAACCTATCTAAGGACAGTCTACCAAAACACTGCTTTAATATCATTCTGTTCCATTGTTTTTACCTTGAATTCCTCCACGGTATGGATGACTCAGGTTCTTGGGCTGGACGTAAGCAAGTTTGAATTGAGGGACCACAAAAGGTACTTCCTGGCCAGCTGGAGGGAGCTTGGAAAGAAGATAATCTTCTGAACAGCCAACCTGCCGTTTTACCGACACAGAAGACAAAGGCGGTTTCTCCACAATATTTGGTTTGTATTTGTCTGTAACCTCAGACTCCTTCTCCAGAGAAGCTGTTATTTAACACAAAAAAAGCATGGCAAGCACATTAATTCTTCAGTGAACAGCCTGAAACGGGCTTTTGTATTTTAACAGGATGAGAATAGGTTTTGCCATCCTGCTGACTGTATCCGGGGCAAGTGAAGAATGGAGAGAAAGTATCCTGAGAGCAATTGGGTCTGAAACCCAGATAGGCTTTCAGTTTCTTACCATATCTGAAAATAATTTGGAAAAAAATTAGAAGGTGCCTATTCAACTCCTCAAGTTTTCAGGAGTTGAATACTTAATATTAACTCGGCCACAAATATGAACTATTATAGAATGTAAAAGGCTAATTCTCATAATTTTGGGTATAATATGATAACCAACCTCCGCTCAACCAACATTCTGTATTATCCAACGCAGTCTGGATAATACAAATGCACAGCTGTTTCAATACATTGTGATGTTTTGGTACTAAATTCGTAAATACAATAATTACTACATAACGTTACCGTGTATTGAACTGCTTTTTCTGTCGATTTGTTGAAAAACAAGTTGTTTTGTTGATGAATTTGTAAAATCATAACATAATTTGATGTTTAAGAGGCTATTCCTTCATCCCTCATTATTCAACATTTTCCCTTAATTTGTAAAATCATAACATAATTTAACGTTTAAGAGGCTTTTCCTTCATCCCTCCTTATTATTCAACATTTTCGCTTATCCAACGTTCTGCCGGCCTGTTTATGTTGGATAAGCCAAACTCTACTGTATTTTTATTTATTTATTTATTTACATCATTTATATTCTGCCCTTTTCACCCCGCAGGGGACTCATATGTGGATCACAATGCACATATACAGGCAAACATTCAATGCTATTGACATACAACATATATAGACAGACATAGAGGCAATTTAACAGTCCAACTTCTGACCACCAGGGGGAGCTGTCACAATCCTTCATTCTTTTGTGTGTATTTCCTTGAGATTTTTGTGGCCTCGTAAATCAGTTATATTTAGCCTCCCCACAAAGTGGTACCTAAATTTCCTACTTGACAGATGCAAGTGTCTTTCAGGTTGCAAAGGTCGACAACGAGCTACACAAATTGGTCGAGAGCTCACTCCAACCCGGGCAGGCCTCGAACTCATGACCTTCTGGTGAGTAGAGATCTTATGCAGCTGACACCCAGCCAGCTGCGCCACATTCCCACATTAAAATGTAAAATAATTAATCCTCATATTTTTGGCAAGGAAAGATATCTGGTTTCACAGAAGTCTCTGCCTTTCCCTCACATACTTACAAAATGCATTGTGACAAGCAGACATCCCAGACATGGTTATTCACAAGGCAAGTGGAGAACAAAATACATATTGCAAGTAATTATCAATTTCAGTGAGAAGCCTAACAAGAAGACTCATCTCTAAAATATATTAATGGCTATTGTTTTTATTTATACCCATATTTTTTCTCAGGATTGAGAGCCCAGTTTATAAAAACACAGTTTTAAAAGTGATATGGATTAAAACTAAAATGGGAGCATGAATTAAAACAGCAGAGTTACTGATTCAGAATGGTCTCGGACCTGAAATTTCCACACATTTAAAGTGCTGTGGTTAAAATAAAATAAAATAAAAATCCTATTAATTTGTACATGAATATTATTTGGCTATTACAGATATTACTGTAAGATTACAACTGGATTTTCTCAGATTTCATACTGTTTTCGTGTCAGGAGTGACTTGAGAAACTGCAAGTCGCTTCTGGTGTGAGAGAATTGGCCGTCTGCAAGGACATTGCCTAGGGCAGGGGTGCTCACACTTTTTCAGCATGCGAGCTACTCTTAAAGCAACCAAGTCCAAAAGATCTACCTGCCCCCACCGCCGTACGCTCCCGCACGCTCCTGCCGCCGCGCGCTCTTGCCACCGAGCGTGCTCCTGCTGCTGTTTTCCGCCCGCACAGCAGCTTCTTCCGCCTGCGGGCATTGCAGGAAGGAGAAAGCACGGCGGGCATCCAGAGGAGTGCTTCTTGCCTGCCTGTCTCGCCGGCAATGGAGGCTGCACAGCTGCTTCTGGACAAGAGAGAGGCAGGGCGCTCCCTCCAGAGGCCCCACCTCGTGCTTCCTTCTTCCTGCAATGCCCCACTGGTGAAAGAAGCACCGCGAGAGCGGAAGCCAGCAGCAGGAGTGCGCATGCGCGCAGAGTGTGCACGCGCATGGCAGGAGCACCCCGTCCGGCTGGTGAGGCCCGAAGATCACCTGGAAGAGGGCTGAAGATCTACTAGTAGCTCCCGAGCTACCTAATGAGCACCCCTGGCCTAGGGCATGTCCAGATGTTTTACCATCCTGTGGAAGGCTACTCTCATGTCCCCGCATGAGAAGCTGGAGCTGACAGATGGGAGCTCAGCCCACTCCCTGGATTCGAACCGCTGACCTTTTGGTCAGCGTTCCTGCCGACACAAGGGTTAAATTTCATACTAACTTATTATTATAAAATGATTTAGACACATCCCCAAATTAACACGCATGTAGCATTTAACATCAACTTAACTCACCATCATTCTTTTCTTTCCCGATATACAGGCAGCCTCTGCAGCAGTTTTTGATGAATTCTTTTGCCATTACTGCTTTGAACACACGATGGAATACATAAAGGTGAGGCAGATATCAGCCCTGAAAATAAAACATTGTATCAGACATGAAGTTAGATGAGACATTTACTTTCTTTATTTTTTGCATTCTCCCATTAGGCATATACCCGTAGTTCAGTGCTTCCTAACCTTTTTTGAGCTGCAGCACACTTTTTACATTTACAAAATCCTGAGGCACACCACCAACCAAAATGACACTCTAACACAGTAATACATATAGTTAATAGGAATTTACCTTGAGTTTTGGAGTTGTAGTTCACCTACATCCGGAGAGCACTCTGGACTCAAACAACAAAATCTTTTGTATGTACCAGGTCCCAGAGAAGTACGACTTGATAGTATGAGACGCGGGGCCTTTTCTATTACTGCTCCTGTTCTATGGAACTCTCTGCCCCCTTACCTGAGAACCATGCGCGATCTGCGATCCTTTGCGCAGGCACTTAAGACCTGGCTTTTTAATAGAGCTTTTGTTTTATAATTCTGATTTTAGTACTTGTCTTGTTTAATGCTGTATCTTTATGTAAATCGCACAGAGCATCTGGGATGGAGGGCGATTAACAAATATTAAATTGAATGAATGAATATGGATTTTTGCCTTGCTAAAGTTCTTGTTTTCATTCCATGGTTTATTGACTATGTTATGACTTCTTGGATTTTCATGTACCTTGTTATTCTGGATCTCATGTTCTTTACTATTGTGGATTTCATGTTTCTTGCCACCTTGGATTTCATGGACATTACTATCTTGGATTACTGATCTTTATACTTTGGACCAGGGGTGCTCACACTTTTTCAGCATGGGAGCTACTGATTAAAAAACCAAGTCCCAAAGATCACCTACCCAGAAATGTAAAACGTATAACTATTTTCTTATTTATTTATTTATATTTATTATTATTCATTTTATGTACCACTCCTTCCAGCAGGCTCGGGGCAGTTTACATAAAATGAAGTTATACAACATCAACATTTCAATTTAATAACAACACTATAAAACAGAGCATAAAAATACATCCAACCACCCCATTTCTCCCACACTGCCATATTACCACACATATTATCAGCCAGAAAGTAAGAAGAGAGGCTTTTGAACTGCAAGGCCATTTAATACTCAGCAAGGTAAACAATGGGGCATGCAAAAATACATTCAACCACCCCATTTCTCCCACATTTCCATATTCCCCAACATATATTTCTCAAGGAACAAAGCAAGCAGAGAGGCTTTGGAGCTAAAAGGCCATTTTAAACATTAAAAATAAACAAAGAGACATGCCACAGAACAATCAAGCACCCACCCCAAAGTAAAAAGACCGACCTTTGAGATGCGGTAAGGAAATGACCACAAAGCGTCCTTCTTCTCCTCCGTCGTTGCTCCTATTTCCATGCCGCCAGCATGCGTTCTGCCTCCAAGAGCTCACGAGAAGTCCAAGAGGCAAAATGGGCACTTCTGCGCATGCGCGCAGGGCCAGCCATGCATCGCGTCATCCAGGCCCGCCCCCTTTGGTCTCCTATGACTCTGAGTGGCTGGAGAAGGACGGAGGGAAAAGGAGGAATCCAAAAGAGGGGGCCTCTTGGACTCTGGAGCTCTTGGAGGCGGCGCGCGAGCAGGGAGCGGGGAGAAGCAATGACGGAGGACTTCTTTGCAGCATGCAGGGGCACATAAAGAGGACCAACAGCAAAAAACCTGGTCAGGGGCCTGAAGATCACCAGGATGAGGCCCGAAGATCACCCTGGTGATCGCGATCACTGTTCTGAGCACCCCTGCTTTGGACTATTGCTATTTTATAGCATCTTTTCTAATTCCTTTGGAGAAAGGCGTTTCCCCCATTTTTATAGTTTTTATTAGGGGTTTTCTTTGTGTACATACAAGTAAAAAGGAAAGGAAAGGCAGTGTTGTAGGGTTAGAGTTTGGGTAGGGTCTCCATGCCTCCCGATGTGAGACCAGGGTGGACCATTGTTGGTGATCAATCTGGCCAAGCCTGAGATGTTGTTTCAGGGAGTCCTTATATCTCTTTTTTGGGGCGCCCCTCTTGCGCTGACCCCGTGGCGAGTTCACCATAGAGTAGTATCTTTGGGAGGCGGTGGTCCTCCATCCTAGAGACGTGCCCTGCCCAGCACAGCTGTGTTCTCAATAGCATGGCCTCGATGCTTCAATTCTTGTTTTCATGCTATGGATTTTTGACTGTGCTATGACATCTTGTATTTTCATGTACCTTGTTATTCTGGATTACATGTTCTTTGCTGCTGTGGATTTCATGTTTCTTGCTACCTTGGATTTAATGGACATTACAATCTTGGGAGTCTTTATACTTTGGACTATTGCTATTTTATAGCACCTTTTCTACTGCCTTTGGAGAAAAGTCTTCTTTTCTTTTGTATATGCTTTTTGTAAATAAACGTCTGTAGTTAACAACTACTGGACTCTGATGCTGAGTGGAAAGGTGTTCCTGTGACACCTGTCATAAGAAAAACCAACCTTGGCGTTCCGTTTCTGAATAAGGAGAACCATCAAAATAGAGGCAGGAAATTCTGAACGCCCACTACAGCCCCTCTACAACCTACAAACCTGTTCTTGGGATTAGGAAACCCAGTAGGGACAAATGGAGCAAGGCAGAAAACCGAAGGGAAGAAGACAAAATATTTTTGATACCACAGCCAATACATTGTTCAATTTAGCTCCATATAAAATTAAGAGACCTTATCTTTCTGTTGAGATTTACCATGTATCCACTTTCTTTGTCTACCTCTCGTCATTCTGCTCTTTTTCTATGCCATATTTGAAGTAGGAGATCCATTTTAATGCCACGTGCTCATGAAAGAGGGCTATCTCCTATTCACTTTTTCATACCACAATCTAGGTTTTTCAGAGCTTCTTTACTGACAAGATTTCGACTCTCCGCCGGGACATTCCCGCCACTCTTGATACAGTTAGTGAACTCGAGACTCCGCCGCCACTCGGTGGGCCCACCTTCACCCGCTTCCAACCGCTGGACGCAGCAGCTGTCGATAGGTTACTGACTGCAGCTAGACCAACGACCTGCTCCCTCGACCCGTGCCCCTCCTGGCTCGTTAGATCTTGCCGGGAGGGTCTACGTGGCCCCCTGGGCTCGATCTTAAATAGCTCCCTTGAGCAAGGAGTCTTCCCAGGGGGTTAAAAGAGGCCATGGTGAAACCGCTGCTGAAAAGCCGAATTTAGATCCTTCGGCTCCTCCAATTACAGGCCAGTTTCCAACTTGCCTTTCCTAGGCAAAGTAATGAGAGGGCAGCAGCGGATCAGCTGCAGCGGTTCCTAGACGACACAGCTGGACTTGATCCCTTCCAGTCCGGCTTCCGTATTGGGCATGGGACGGAGACCGTGCTTGTCGCCATTACAGACCAACTTCGCCGCCAGCTGGACCAGGGTGGATCAGCACTGCTTGTCTTGTTAGATCTGACAGCAGCGTTTGACACTGTAGATCATGCACTATTGACCCACCGTTTAGCCGCTTCCGGGTCGGGGGACCGCCTTAAATGGGTGGCCTCCTTCCTCCGGGACTGGGGACAACGTGTGGAGGGGGCGGGAGGTCTCCGAGAGACTCCCACTTGACTGTGGGGTCCTCAGGGGGCCATCCTCTCCCTTATTATTCAATGTGTATATGCGCCCCTGGCCCAGCTGGCCCGTGACTTTGGTCTGGAGTGCCATCAGTACGCTGATGACACCCAGCTTCTGCTGAGAATGGACGGCAGGCCGGACTCCGTACCGATTGTTTCCATCTATGCCTCGGCCGTGACTGGTTGGCTGCGTGCCAGCCGGCTGAAGGTGAATCCATCGAAGACGGAGATCCTGTGGCCTGGCCGGCCTGGGCTGGGTGGGTGCCGGTTGCCTACCCTGGACGGCGAGCGGCTTAACCCATCGCCGTCAGTTAAGAGCCTGGGGGTTGTGCTGGACTCCTCGCTGACCATGGAGGCCCAGGTCTCCGTGGTCAGCAGGACGTCATTTTATCACCTCCGACAGGATAGGCGACTGGCACCCTACCTGTCC
Source organism: Anolis apletophallus (assembly GCA_030556195.1). Lineage (NCBI taxonomy): Eukaryota > Metazoa > Chordata > Lepidosauria > Squamata > Anolidae > Anolis > Anolis apletophallus. Next base: position 11,570,642 of record JARBWK010000002.1, on the reverse strand, counting down.
AGGGGGGACCTGGCCACAGTGATCCAAGCGACGGTCATCTCGAGATTGGACTACTGTAATGCCCTCTACGTTGGCCTTCCTTTGTCGACAATCCGGAAACTCAAGCTAGTGCAGAATGCCGCGGCCCGCTTGCTGGCAGGAGTGCCGGCGAGAGACCATATTACACCTATTCTTCGGCAGCTGCACTGGCTTCCCATTGAGTACCGGATTGCCTTCAAGGTGTTGGTTCTAACCTTTAAGGCCTTGCACGGCCTAGGGCCTGCGTACCTGAAGGACCGCCTTACCCCGTACGTTCCCCCGAGATCACTGCGCTCAGATGAGCAAAATCTGTTGTTGATTCCATCAGTCCGCTCCTGCCACCTGTCAACGACCAGACAAAGGTCTTTCTCTGTGGCGGCACCAGTGCTCTGGAATGCCCTCCCGGATAGTACCCGAGCAATTGCTGAACTGGGTCCCTTCCGGAGGGCGTGTAAGACGGCCCTCTTCGAGCTGGCCTTTAATTAGGCGTACTGAACAAAAAAACTCCGATGTATGTCCTCCCAACCTATGCTCTGACAATGTAACCATTTTTAAATGTGGCTTATGTTTTAGGTTATGCTTATGTTTTAATAATTGTAGGCCGCATGTTGACATGTTGCAACCTGCCACCCATGTATTTTTGCTGTGATCCGCCCCGAGCCTGCTGGGAGGAGCGGAATATAAAAATGAATAATAAATAAATATAAATAAATAAATAAATCACTGATTCTCAAAGTGGGTGGTACCACCCCCTGGTGGGCAGTGAGGCGATCCAAGGGGGCGGTGGGAGGCTCAGGGAAATTTGGGGGCGGTGAACCCCTTCAAGGGGGCGGTGAACAATTGGTCATTTAGGAGGGGTTGCACGGCCCTCTTATTTGGCCCCGCCCCATAAGCAGTGCTGAGCAAAGGCTGCAGTGCGAAGACCTCCGCGCCCTATGGCGGAGCCTCCTCGCCACCATGGAAGAAAGTGCAGCTTTCCCCGATGGAGGCAATTCATTCCAAACCCCTCCAGTATTTTCTGTTGGTCATGGGGATTTGGCTCAATTCCACTGTTGGTGGAATTCAAAATGCTCTTTGATTGTAGGTAAACTATAAATCCCAGTAACTACAACTCCCAAATGGGAAGGGCTATTTTCTCAAAACTCCACCAGTGTTCAAATCTGGGCATATTGAGTATTCGTGCCAAGTTTGGTCCAGATCCATACCATAGTTGTTTGGGTTCTCAGTTCTCTCCGGATGTAGGTGAACTACATCTCCCCTAAATCACTGCCAATTCCTCCCAAACCCCTCCAGTATTTTCTGTTGGCCATGGGGGTTCTCTGTGCCAAGTTTGGTCCAGTTCTGTAATTTGTGGGGGTCTCAGTGGTCTGTGGAAGTCAGAGCTGAATCGATTGAAGGTACTACAAATCCCATCATCTGTTGTCCATACTCCCCCAAACATATTATTTTTGTGAATAATCACTATGCTTTAATTATGTTCAATTTGTAACAATGAAAATACATCCTGCATATTAGATATTTGTACTAGAGTTCGTAAGAGTAGCAAAATTATTTTTGAAGTAGCAACGAAAATATGGTTGGGGGTCACCACAACATGAAGAACCTTATTTAGGGGTCACAGCATTAGAAAGGTTGAGAACCACTGCATTAATACATATATCTTTCTGTTTAATTGCTATTAAATTTTTAAACAATTAATTTCTAGGGGGGCGGTGAGTAAATTTTTTTTCTGGAAAGGGGGCGGTAGGCCAAAAAAGTTTGGAAACCACTGATCTAAATTGTCTCGGCTCTCAATTCTTCAGAGGGCTTGGGAAGGACGGTGAAGGGAAAAGAGGGAATTGCATTCTCTTCACACTGTGGTAGTGAGAACTATTTCATCAGTGGGACAGATGAAATGTCAAACACAATTGCTTTATAAGATACTAGCTGTACCCGGCACGCGTTGCTGTGCCCTATTTAGGAGATGCGATAAAGTCTGAGTATGTAAGGGTTGGAATTGTTGTTCGTTATGGTGTTGTTGGGGCCATGGCTGTGTCGTTGTGGGTTGTTCTGGTGGGTGGGATGCTGAAGTCCCGGGGAGTTGTTGGTGTGTGGTGTTGCTGGCGTTCTGCATAGCTTGTGGATATACAATGTTTTTTGTCTTTCCGTCTGCTGTGTTGATGTAGAGGTTGATGCGTGTGTGGGTGGGGTATTTTGGAAGTGAGTGGAGGTACTTGAAATCCCACTATCCATGGTGTGTCCTCCTCTGAACTGCAGTCGGATGGAGTGTGGGTCATGGGGGGCATTGTGTGCCAAGTTTGGTCTTTATCGGTCTTGGTTCTAGGCAACAGTGGTCTGTGGGGAATGATGGGTTTTGAAGTAGTACAAATCCCATTATCCATGCAGGTACTTCAAGTCCCATAATCCATGGTCCACCCTCCTCCAAACTGTAGTAGAATGTAGCATGGGTCATAGGGGCTCTGTGTGCCAAGGTAGGTTACTGTAAATTCAGGCTATACACAGTGTCCCATGAGCTGAGGCCTAGTCAGGAACAGCAAGTTAATGAAGCCTTACTCTCAATTCAGGCCATACACAATGTCCAATGAGCTGAGGCGTAGTCGGGAGAATCAAGTTAATGAAGCCTTACTGTCAATTCAGAGCGTAAACAGCATTCCATTAAGTGAGGCCTAGTCAGGGAAATTAAGTTAATGAAGCCTTACTTTCAATTTTGGGTGTGGTCTGTGATTTGTAGGGGTGTAAATTTTCTGTGGGAAGTGAATTGGGTGTTTGTGTTTGTGCCTCAGCCCTTTGCCTTATCCTCCTCTGACAGTTTATTATGGGTCGGAATGTTCATGTTGGCTGGCCAGTACAGGAGTTATGCAAATCCGCCCTTATTGGCAGCCAATCATGTTGTCAGAATGTAGAGGCTGGGAGAGTCGTTGGCAGCCCCGGAGGATGCTGGGAAATGTAGGTTTTTTTACTCGTTGTTTTGGGGGCCTTTTAGGTTTTGCGGGGAAAAGTTTCTTTGCTACAAACCTACCTTGCTTGAGGCCTATTTCTGTTGGCAAGTTTGGTGTTTCTGCATTGTAAGGTTTCTCTGTTTGGGAAGGTCGTTCCATGACGGGAACCCCTTTATATAATAGATGAACCATCAGGGCTAAACAAAACTTTTATTTGAGGTAAAAAGATATCCCATGCACAGGCCTGTCTTTTTCCTCTGTCTGATCAACAAATGGTGCCCAATATTTTATTTATTATTATTTACTACATTTTTATACTGCCCCTCTCAGCCCGAAGGTGACTTGAGGTGGTTTACATGGCAATTTCTGCCGTCCAGATAAAACACAATTAAAACAGTCAAAATAATAATCATATACACAACAATTAATTAATTTTTAAAAACATAAAAATGCAATTCTCAGCAATATATGTGGAGTCTTCACCATTTTAAAACTGATGTGAGCACAGGCTTTCCCCCGTTTCCTTCCTCACCTATGAAGTATGGAGCAGTAGCCAATGCCAATGGAATTCAGGCCTGGCACGTCATTTGTGTATATAACCTGAGAATGGACTGTATTTTACATTTTAACTAATATTACTGAGCCAAAGAAGATTCAGGCACCATTCAAAGGTCCAAAATGTTCTCTTTTCAATATTGAGAAGGCGGATCTATCCTTTGATATATTTTTAAGTGTTTTATGCAGGACATTTATAACACAGCAACCGTTTCCTGGCATTAATGAGTTATTCTTGTGCAAGCCACACTGACAATTTATGACTTTGTTGTTACTGTGTCTAAGTTCTTTCCCTCCAGGAAATACTTTTAAATAAATTGTGTTGCTACAAGGAAATACACTTGACTTCTGCAAAGAAAAAAAAACCCTCTAAAACAGGAGATGTTGCTATAAAATGCACTAAAATTAAGAACATTAAGAATCAACCAGAAGAACTACATGGCTCCCATTCCATGATCTTGTGAGGGTTGGTAAATGTGAATAAGCAGAATTAGTAGAAGCTTTACCACAGTATTTAAATCAAGGTATATCCTGCTGTATAATAAAATGTCATTCAGGCTTGTGAAACAAATAACAGTATCTTTACTTTAGTTCATCAGTCTTTTTGAATACAGACAGGGAACAGAGGAATAAAATAGTCTTTTTAAATAGTCTTTGAAGTATGCCTCGTGCCATAAAATGATCAGTCCTTAAGATATTTGACAGCCAGCATTTTCTCTTTACTGTCCAAAGTGAGAACCATGGCAGAATGACAGTTAGAACCGTTGGTCTCAGTAGCCTGCCAGAACCTGGACCCTGGCACACTCAGCCTCGAGCTGCTGGCACATCTCTCTCCAGTTAACCCACCATATCATGGTGTCCTTTTTCAAATCTTCACAGATGTAACTGTTGGAATTCAACCCCACACTGCCCAAGTCTCAAGTACATAATGAGGAACGGTTTAGTTAGCTTAGTATAGTCTGAGAGTTTCCCTTCCCCCATGTCTCCTGTATCACAGTTGGGAATGTATCAATTTCTTCTCTCCTCTGTTTCTGCTCTCATTCTGATTAATTGTGCAAAATGGATACTTTTCTACTGTAAGCCTTATTCAATCTGACTTCTGCTTCTCACATTGGAGTATGTGCTGTGTGCTTTGAGATCTCTCTCTGCGTGTGTGTCAGAGAGATGTAGTGATTGGTGACTTTTGCCCTCTCTTTGAAACCTTAGAAGAGAGGAAAGAAGGAAGAGGAGAGAGAGAGGGGGGGGGGAAGGAAGGCGAGAAGGAAAGGGTGAAGGGAGAAAGGAAGGAAGGAAGAGAATGGAGGAAAGAAGGAAGGGAGAGAGGGAGGGAAAAGGAAGGAGAGAAGGAAATAATGGAAGAGGAAGGAACGAATGAAGAGGGAGGAAGGAAAGAAGGTAGGGAGAGAGGGAGGAAAAAGAATGAAAGAAAAAGAGAGGGATAAAGAAAGGAAGAGGAAGGAAGGAAGGGGGAGGAGAGTGCGGGGCCTAGATAAACCTTGGTGTCTACGTCGGCGAGGCAGTCCCTCCGGAAGGCGTTGAAGAGGCAGTGGCTCTTGAGCTGCCCGACGATGAGGACGATGAGCTGGGTGCCCCCGGGGTAGCGAGGCCGGGTCCGCGGCGCCAGGGCCAGGCCTGCCTACACCGCCTCCCCTGAAGCCCGTGGCAGAGGACAAAGAGGAGGACAAGGCACCGCTGCTGGGCTCTGCCATCCCTGACGAAGAGGGCGCAGGGCACTGAGAGCAGCAGGGGATGAAGAAGGTGGTGATGGCGGCGTGGAAGCAGCAGTTAGTCAGGCGCATTTGTATCTATTCCCCGCTGCATGCTGGGAAACCGAGGTCTGGGCTGCTCTGGAGAGCCAGATGCACTCATGAAAAGAGCCACATCTGGCTCCCGAGCCATAGGTTCCCTACCCCTGCTCTAAATTCTGACAGGCTGTACCTAAAATTAAGAATATACCTTATTAATGTGATGCACTTTTAGTAGACATTTGTGTGTAGCTTTAAACACCAAACATCTTGTTATTTCATATCTTTAATAGTACTGAAGACAAATTGATTGGCCTTTGCAGCTGTTGCCAATGTATTTTAGTATTTTAGTACAATTAATGTATTTTATACTGAAGGAGCTGGGGGTGGTGCCGGCCGACAGGGAGCGCTGGCGTGGGCTGGTCCATGAGGTCATGAAGAGTCGGAAGCGACTGAACGACTAAACAACAACAATGTATTTTATTGTTCGAAAAGTAAGAAATAGTAAACACACAATCAAAGAGCATCCTGAACTCTTGCAACAATGGAATTGAACCAAACTTGGCATATTGAACTCTCATTTCCAACTGAAAGTACTGAAAGGGTTTGCTTGGGAATAGACCTTGAGTTTGGAAGTTATAGTTCACCTACACCCAGAGAGCACTGTGGACTCAAACAATGTTATGTTATGTTGTTGTTTGTTTTCTATCCAGAATCACAATGTTGGAAGGAGGCTCACCACTTTAAGGTCCCTAAAACAGGCATGGGAAAACTTCGGCCCTCTGGGTGCTTTGGACTTCAACTCCAACCATTCCTAACAGCCTGGGGCCCTTTCCTGCTTAAGTGGCTGAAGGGGGGGGGGGGAGGAAAAGCGCCTGAGGCTGCTAGGAATGGTGGGAGTTGGAGTCCTAAACACCTGGAAGGTCCAAGTTTGCCCATGCCAGCTTTCGACAGAGACGTCTTCTTCCCCCTTCCCCTTCACACCCTTTCTTCCCCCTCCTGCCGAACACTTACTTTTTCTTCTACACTGCCGTTTCTGCTGCCATTTTGATCCGAGGGGACAGCGTGAGCGTGTTCAGGAGGGGAGGGGGGAGGGAGGAAGACGTGACCTGAGCGGGCGCTACTGCGCAGACTTGCCCCAGAGCAAAGTGAGACAAAGCGAGCAGAGCGAGGCTGGGAAGAAGGGAGCACGAGTGGAGAAGAAAAAGTGTTCAGCAGGAGGGAGAAGAAAGGGTATTGGGGGTTCCAATTTCCCACGGCACACCTGATGATCGCTCACGGCACACTGGTTGGGAAACACTGATCTAAGTATTTCTCAATAGTAATCTTTTCTCTGCTGTGCTCAGTGCTATTTTGCTAAACTGGCTAGTAGTTTAAATGCAACTCAAACACATTACACATGGAAAGTACAACTAAGGAGAAAATATGTAAAAAGGTAATCAAACACACACCCACCCACACACACACACACACAAATTGAAAGATCAAAGCTGATTTTTAAAAATAACAATTTGCCAGGCACACTTCTAAAGAAAGTAATAATTACTACTTTAATGCTGTTAGACAAGAAAACATAATCACCTTACAATTCCCAGATTTGTTTGGCCACTGCACAAGTTAATCAGATAAACCCCATATCAAAGATGTTACTCCTACTTTCAACACGTGATTAAGTAAAAATGAACTTAATAGGAATAGACTGTAAGGAACATAAATAATCAAGAGCTCAACATGATCTTAAAATAAAATCATGACTGTTGTTATAGATAAGTCATTGTTTATCAACCTATGCAAGGAATTGGTTTTTCACTTGGTACTCAAGAACAGTGTTTCCCAACCAGTGTGCCGAGGCACACTAGTGTGCCGTGAGCGATCATCAGGTATGCCGTGGGAAATTGGAACCTGCCCGCTGCTCGCCTGTCCCATGGCGGCCTGGGGCTCCTGCTGCCTCCTCCTCCGGTGCCCCCTGCTCGGCCATGGCATGACCCTGCAGCTGCCTCCTCCCACCTCCTCCTCTGGCCACAGGGATTGCACTTACCTGCAGGGCAAGCATGCCGGGAGGCTCTGGCGAGGAGGCACGGGCAACAGCAGCAGTGACGCCGCTGCGCGGCACTCCTCCTCCTCCGCCCAGGCCTCTGGGAGTCTGCTGCCCTTCCTTCCTTCCTTCCTTCTTCTCTTTCCCTCAACGCGGCCTCCTCTTTGTCCGCTCAGCCTCACCGCCCCATCAGCTCCCTCCGCCGCATCCCATCGGCGCCTGGCCCCACCATCTTCCATCTCTCTCGCTCCGTCCCCTTCTCAGGAAGGAAGGCAGACAGGCAGGGAAAGGGAGGAAGGGAAACAGGGCCCCACCTAGGCCCGCTCTCGGAGCTAGGAGCAGGAGGAGGCACTCTGAGGGGAACACAAAGTGGCCTCCAAAACATACAGGCAGTCCCCAAGTTACAAACAAGAGGGGTCCTGAAAACATACAGGCAGTCCTCAAGTTACAAACAAGAGGGGTCCTGAAAACATACAGGCAGTCCCCAAGTTACTGTGTTAGAGTGTCATTTTGTGTATTTCAAAAGCTTGCCAAGGATGGTCAGCATTTGGTAATAGACAGATTTTCCCTGCTTTTTGCTCAAAGTGTGATGGATGTTTGATTTCATATTGATATGGGAAACTCATAATCTGACTACAGAAAATGTTGGCAGGTGTGGGCAGTTCCCCCAGGAAATGTATCATGAGGCAGCTGTTCCTGGTGTGATTTTGACAAGACATATAGATAGGACGGGCTCTCCTCACTTGGAACAGTTTTGCCATGGACTACAAGCAGAGCCTAAATCTGCCAAAACCAGAGTTCACTCCTGTACAACAAGACTAAGATGTGAGTTAAATGCCAGAGCCCAGTCTTTTTCTCCTCCTTCCATCTGCCATCTTCTAGATCAGTGTTTCCCAATCAGTGTGCCGGGGCACACTAGTGTACCGTGAGCGATCATCAGGTGTGCCGTGGGAAATTGGAACCTCCAAGACCCTTTCTTCCCCCTCCTGCCAAACACTTTTTGCTTTCCCAAGCAATCCCTTTCAGTACTTTCTGTTGGTAATGAGAGTTCAATATGCCAAGTTTGGTTCAATTCCATTGTTGCAAGAGTTCAGGATGCTCTTTGATTGTGTGTTAACTATAAACCCCAGAAACTGTAACTCCCAAATGTCAAGGTCTATTTTCCCCAAACTCCATCTGTGTTCACATTTGGGCATATTGAGTATTCATGCCAAGTTTGGTCCTGATCCAACATTGTTCGAGTCCATAGTGCTCTCTGGATGTCGGTGAACTTCAACTCCAAAACTCAAGGTTAATGCCCACCAAACCCTTCCAGTATTTTCTGTTGGTCTATTTTGACATTGCTCCCGTTTTCAACCGCATATCTGTGTGAGATGAGCTTCTCTAGCTTGACTGCGATAAAAACTAAACACAGAGACAGACTGACAGCTGTTGAGCAAGAGCTTCGTGTGTGTCTTTCTGCCATTCCTGCCAGGATATCTATGTTGTGTTCATCGAAACAGGCCCAGGTTTCACACTGAGTTTATAAATACATTAAAAACATATTAACTATATGTATTACTGTGTTAGAGTGTCATTTTGTGTCATTTTGGTTGGTGGTGTGCCCCAGGATTTTGTAAATGTAAAAAATGTGCTGCGGCTCAAAAAAAGTTGAAAATCACTACTCCAGAAATCTACCTTAAACAAGAAAGATGGATTTTTTAAAGGATAACTCATTCTAGATTGAAAAAAGTTGGCTATACAGAGCTTCTCAACAAGATGAACCAATTTACTATGGAGGTATTGTGTGGTTATCGGGCCGTATGGTCATATTCTAGCAGCATTTTGACGTTTTGCCTGCACCTGTGGCTGATCCTCTTTCTTCATGTGTCTTGAACCAATTTCTCCCCGTAGAAAACACAGCCATACAGCCAGGAAACCACACTACACATTGATCATCACTACGGGACGGAATTGTTCCAAGACACACGGAGGAAGATGCCAGCCACAGATGTCAGGCAAAATGTCAGGATAATAAATACACATAAAGCAAATGTCCCAAATCATCTCATAAAGAGACAGTTAAACTTAAAAACACTTACAATTAGGCTCATAAATGCGAACACTTACACAGGAATAAAGTACAGGTAAAGATTTCCCCTGACATTAAGTCTAGTAGTGTTCGATTCTGGGGGTTGGTGCTCATCTCCATTTCTAAGCTGAAGAGCCAGCATTGTTCATAGACACTTCCAAGTTCATGAGGCTGGCATGACTGCATGGAACACCTTTACCATCCTCTTAAGCGGTACCTATTTATCTTCTCATATTTGCATGTTTTCTAACTATTCAGTTGGCAGAAGCTGGGGCTAACAGCGAGAGCTCACCCTGCTATCCGGATTTGAACTGCTAATCTTTTGGTCAGCAAGTTCAGCAGCTCAGTAGTTTTACCCGCTGAGCCCCCAGGGAACCCTCACACAGGAGTAACCTACAGCAAAAAAAGTGGATCAGTAACTGAATATTTCATTACTTTTATTAACTTCTTTACTCTTACCTATAACCAAGCACTGTGAACTAGAATAGATAATTAAAATCGTTTAGAATTATTAAATTAATATAACCAACACAATAAATACTATAATGTTTCAAATCAATTTATAAGAAAATATGTAAGGGAGATTTTGCTGAATAGTAACAAAAAGCAATATGTAAGTTAAGAACTCAATCTTGTGTATTTCTATTCTCCTGTATAAACAAATATACATATATGCTGGCTGAGTCTCTTCGGAGAGATAAGGCAAAATATAAATGAATTATTATTATTATTATTATTATTATTATTAGAGAGAACATGTTCTGAACTGAAGGGAGTAATTAGAGTTGGAAGAGACCACAATGGCCATTCAGTCCAACCCGCTGCCATGCAGGAATACGCAACCAAAGCACTTCCAAGAGTTGGCCATCCAGCCTCTGCTTAAAAATCTCCAGAGAAGAAAAAACTACCACACTCTGAGGCAGCAGGTTCCACTGCCAAACAGTTTTTACTGCCAGGAAGTTCTTCCTCAAGTTTAGCTGGAATCACTTTCCCTGTAATTTGAGCCCTTTGCTCCATGGCTAGGTCTCTGATGTAGTAGTAGAAAACAAGCTTGCTCCATCTTCAATATGACATCATTTCAAATATTTAAAGATGGCTATCAGGTCTCCCTTTCTTCTTCAGGCCAAACATAACCAACTACTTAACCCACTCCTCATAGGACATGGTTTCCAGACCTTTTATCATTTTCACTGCCCTTCTCTCAACACATTTCATCTTGTCAATATCCATCTTGAATTTTGGCACCCAGATATTGGGGGGAGCAGCACTTTGCGAATGAAGATTCTTAGGAAGGACTCATCCCACACTTTCTACAAGTGCGTTGATGACTAAGGAGGTTGGATGTGTCCTTTGAGCCTATGCAATGGATTTTTCTGGTGGAGCGCAGCGTGCACAGAACTGGCCTCACCCTTTAAACCAAAGGTTCATCTGCCGAGGCCTAGCAAGCTTAGGACGGTGGCAGCGAGGTCCTCAGGTCATAGGTTTGATTTGAGTTTCCTTCACTAGATGGTTGACCTTACAGGGTTAGACGAGCACCATCTGCCCAGGTTTGAAATCAGAGTTTTCCTTCTCCTAAGATGGTTGCCAAAGGGCTAGAGAGTCCAACCTGCCTGTTGACGCTCTTTGTCAGACCCTTCGGTTGTGACCTGTCTGGCATGGGAGGCCCTACCGGTGAGTATTATGCCACCGCCAGCATAGCTCACAACTTCATTAAGGTACGCAAACCTCTTCCCCGTGGCAGGGTAGCGCCAATGGAGAAGAACTATAATAATAAAACAATAATAAAACTTTGTTTATATTCCTCCCTATCTCCCCGAAGGGACTCGGCGGATTCCAATCACAAAAAAGGCAAACATTCAATGCCTGAACATAACAACTAATAGACTGTAGCAACCCCGTTCTCATTCGTGCCTGGGGGGCAGGGGGCAGCCCCGGGGGTCCCGCTTGCATTAGGGCCAATGGCGGCTGATGGGGAGATAAATGAAGGGGATGATGAGGCAGCTGGGCCTTCATCTCCCACAGAGAGCTTGGAATGGGATGATGGTTGGCCCGATGGGTATGAAAGCTGGGAAAGTCAGGCTGACACTGAAAGTGCTGATTCAGATAATCAGTATGAGAGACCAGGTGGTTTCGGTTCGCAAGAAAGGGTCAGGGAGATAGCGGAGAATGGACCCATGGAAGCTGAAAGGGAGCCTGGCTCTCACGAAGATAGCGACCCAGGTGCTGGGAGGCAAGGACGGAGCTTTGATAGGAGACGGAGCATTGAGTCCAGTAGGAGGGAATGGTACCGAAGCCTAGAGCACCAAAGGAGCGTTAGGTCCCGTAGTACAGATTGGCGCCGAAGCCTAGAGCATCGAGGGTCTCACCAAGGGAATTAAGTATAGGATCCGTGGGAACGGATCCTCAGTTGCTCGGCCACTTCTGATTTGAAGGGAGTGAAGTGAGTGAAGATCCACGGAGCCAGGACTAGGCTCGTGTTTGCCAAGAAGTTTCTTGGGCCTTGGATTCCTTGTACCTTGCCTTGTTTGAATTGCCACGGACCAAGTCTGTTTTGATCCGCATTGCTTTTGCGGAACTTGTGCTAAGATTTTGCCTTTTGATTGACTTCAGAACTTTTACCATTTTGATTGAACTCTGATACTTTTACGGACAATTTACCTTTTCACCTGTTTTTCATTATTCAATAAATAGTTAGCTGATTACCGTCTGTGTGTGTGTGATTAAGGGGCTGGGCCGAGACCCTGCTGTGGATGATTCGACGTTAACTTATATTTCGCTGCCACCATTAATTTATTTAGGCTTGACCATTGACTTGTAAAGAGTGGTGAGGAGACTGGTAATCCAAATGAAGTCACGGGGAGAGAGTTTTGAATCAAAACTTAAATAGTTTATTTCACACAACTGGGCACAAAACTTGGTTTAATACTTAAAAACTCTTCCGAAGAGGCACGACTTAAAAAGGTTACAAATGTTCTATTTGTAACTAATACACAGTTGCAATGTTTAACTATTGCTATTAGTTAGATCATCGTCTAGCAATCTCAAACATACAGGCACTCTTGCCTTCTAAAGGCACCTTGCCTCTATCTAGCCCTCAGGCTTTACACAAAACAGATTCCCCAGCCGAAGCTACACTCTCGCTTCGCTGACAGGAAAACTCTAACTGCTCTCTCTGCAGTTTCAATAACGTGATTCCTACTCCTCTCCTCAGAGCAGAATCTAACCGAACCTTCTGGCTTGACAGCCAGGCACCCACTGACTCTCTCTAAGAATTCCGAGCTAGCCTTCTGGTTGGCTCCGCCCACCATCACCATGGCAACACATTCCCCCAGGAGGGAACTGCCTCCATTATCACAGTTAACCCTTTGTGGTCTGTCCATAACATGACCACTTAATATAACACAAATAACCACCTCATCACACCTGCATTGTACATTGTTCACCCTAGGGTTTTAACTGTTGTAAGTCGCCCGGAGCACCGCCGGTGGAGGGCGACTCACAAATATTAAAGTATTATTATTATTATTATTATTATTATAGACACGTTATAACAAAAATTAAACTCCACAGCATATAAAAACAAATTATAATTTTATATCAGACATAAAACAAGCACAAAACAAACCAAGATAAAAACAGAAGCATCCATTTCCCAGAGTCAGCAGAGTTGAACTGTTTGAAACCATGTCTTCACGTCATTGAAGAAAAGCACAATTTTTTAATGGAAAAAATATTTCTGTGAATACAAACCTAGTGAATAGTAGCAGAAATAGGGGTGTTGCCTCAGCGGACTTTACCTCTTGTTGTTTTGTCTGAGGACCAAAGGACCAACTTGTACTTTTTGGAAGTCTGCCATCAAAAGAAGCTCATCTTGTGCAAGGGCAAACCTGCTGGACCAGACCAAAGGCCTATCGAATGCTGCTCAGCATTCTGCTTCTCAAAAAGGCCACCCAAATGTCACGAATAAGACCACAAGCAAGACGTTGGAGCAAAAACACTCTCTGCTCCTTTCCCAGGAACTGAGATTCAAATATCCTACTTTTACCATAGAAGTACGTATACAGCCATGTACAGTTCTCATCAAGTGGGTTATCCTCTCAAGTCCCCTTCAGCTGTTACATGTCCAAACAACTGCAAGATAGCAGATACGTGCTTCTTTACTATCCTTGCTTTTGTATTCTACCTGTACATGCAATACTGTAATGATCATGGACTCATCGCTGAGCCTGGAACCCCCGGTCTCGGCGGTGGCCAGGGGAGCTTTTGCTTAGGCTTGTGCGCCAGCTGCGCCCATACCTTGGGAAGTCTGACTTGGCAACGGTGGTCCAAGCTCTGGTTACATCCCGTATACACTACTGCAACGCTCTCTACGTGAGGTTGCCTATGAAGACTGCCCGGAAGTTGCAATTATTCCAACGTTTGGCAGCCAGATTACTAAAGGGAGTGGGGTACAGGGAGCGCACAACGCCCTTGTTGCGCCAGCTCCATTGGCTGCCAATTAGCTTCCGAGCACAATTCAAAGTGCTGGTTTTAATCTACAAAACCCTATACGGTTCCGGCCCAGTTTACCTGTCCGAACGTATTATTCCCATCTGTATTAAGATCGTCAGGAGAGGCCCTGCTCTCGGTCCTACCACCTTCGCAGGTGCGTCTGGTGGGGACGAGAGGCAGGGCCTTTTCTGTGGTGGTCCCCCGGCTATGGAATTCCCTCCCAAATGAAATTAGATCTGCCCCCCCTCCTGACTTTTAGGAAATGGGTGAAAACGTGGCTGTGCAATAAGGCCTTCGCAGAATGAAGGAGGAGATTGCGAGTCGACTAAAGTTGCTAACCACTAGATACGGACCGAATATACGGATTGAGTTGGACTCGATTTTACTTTGGCAAAAGGCTTTTAAAATGTATTTGTATTTGTTTTTATTGTGAATGTATGTTTTTAGATTTTAATGTTAGCATTGAATCCTTGCTGTTGCCATTCTGAGTCCCTCTGTGAGGTGAGAAGATCGGGGTATAAAAGTTTTAAATAAATAAATAAAATAATGAAAAAGTAGTGGAATCCGGAGCATACACATTTTCATCTTGCTTATTCAGTTGCTTTCACCACTGAAGGCAGTGGAACTCTCTATGGAAGCTTTTAAGCAGAGGCGGGATGGCCATCTGTTGGGGGTGCTTTGAACACAATTGTCGTGCTTCTTGGCAGGGGGTTGGACTGGATGGCCCACAAGGTCTCTTCCAACTCTATGATTCTATGAAGGCATTTGCAAATGCAGGAAAAGCATGGGGATATATCTCAGAGGGAATGTGACAGCAAGGGCTAGGGAGCATGGCCCAACTTTCCATTACAAATCTGAAGATAGTTTATGTTGACAGCTATCTCGTTTTTTGGCAGGGAATTCCTTAACTTAACAATATGCTACTTTAACATGTATAATATATATATATATAATATTCATTTATATAGAGGGCTTAAAAGCCTGTCATAATCTATATAGTGCAGTGATAAATACATACATGATAGAATACACAAACAGCAGGTCGCATTTACATACCAGCTACTAGGCGATATAAAGGAGCAGGGTGTGCGAAAGGGAAAGGATAAAGTTCCGTAGCACTGTGATGAGCTTACTCCGAGCGTAAATAGTGTCCCAACATGGAATAATGTTCCACAGTCTGATAATGCCCTGTCCCTCAAAACCACATCTAAAGGGAGGGGGGTGCACGACTGGGAAAGGAGGAGATCGCTCTTGCTGCGAATGTTCCAATGTAAGAATCCCAAGCACAATGCAATACACGCCGAAAATAGCAATCCAATGCTCCCGTAGGGGAAAAAAGTGTAGCGATCCCTGTAGCCTGAACAACGGCCAAGCCCAAGGTGGAAGGACGCGGAGGGCCGCAACGGTTGAGCTGCAGGGCCCGATCCGTTTCGCTAGGGCTTTGTCAAGCGGCAAATATTCAACAAGGCGATATGATCAGCGTCACAGGAGTACAGTTTCAATCAAGGGTGTAATCCCTTCGGGTCCGCAGGATGTCATTATGCGGGATTACAACTGTACTCCTGTGACGCTGAGCATATTGCCTTGGGAAGTCAGACCTGGTCAAAGTGGTCCATGCTCTTGTTACATCTCGTATAGAGTACTGCAATGCGCTCTATATGGGGTAGACTTTGAAGACGACCCAGAAGCTTCAATTCAATGGGTAGCTGCCAGATTTCTAACTGTGACGGTATACGGGGAGTATACTGCTCTGTTACATCAGCTCTGTTTTGGGTTGTAGATATAAATAAACAGAAGCTTTACCACAGTTTCTGAACCAAAATATACCCTGCAGTATTACAAAGTGTCACTCGGGCTTGTGTAACAAGTAATAGTATCTTTACTTCCATTCAAAAGATCAAACAGGGCAACAATATATGCAGCAGTTTCTCTGAATTCACACAAAGGGAATAAACATATGCTTCATGCCTTAGAAATAATCAGACGTCAGAGAGGTGGCAACCATTTCCTTCCTGGCTGTTTCCAGTCAGCACTCTCTTCTCTACAAGTGCGATTGGTTGGACCTTCTCAGTGGTGGCCCCTCAGATGTGGAACTTCCTCCCTAGTGACATTAGGCAGACCCCATCCCTCCTTATTTTTAGGGGGGGGGGCGGACTTAAGACTTGGCTTTTTACGCAGGAATTTGGTGAATAGGAAACTACAGAATAAGACTTTAACAGCTTAAATAATGGACTATGGATTTTGGAAAACAATTATGGATATGAGATCATGACTCAGCATTTTATATGGTTTTTTAATCTGTTTGATTGATTGATATGTGTTTTAATTGCTTATGAGTTTAGATTGTTTTATATGTTGATGAGATGTGTTTTATTGTTTACATGTGCGGCAATGAATTTTTGTCGGATTTGTAAGCTGCCTTGAGTCCCCTCTGGGTAGAAATGAAGTAAATAAATTATGGCTGAATTACTTCAGAGTCCTTATTAACTTTTAAACTTCTCTGTTTTAAGATTTAAAATTAATATTGCCAAATTATAGATTGCCTTTGTTAGTGTGTACATTTCATTTTTCACTTTGAAAATGGCTTTAGACATGCAAAGTATCAACAACCTAAATAGAACAACCTCTATTTATTCATTTATTTATTTATTATTCCATTTTATATACCGCTCCATTCTCATAGGCTCAGGGCGGTTCACACAATGAAAATATGCAGTAGAAACATAATAAAACCACAATAAAACATCAGTAAAACCACAATAAAACACAATAAGACAGTCCCCACTGTACTAATAGCCAGCCATACAAATATGGAGTAGATTACACTGGGTCATTGAGATTGAAAGCCTGCCGAAATAGAGTTGTCTTGCAGGCTCTTCGAAAGGCAGATAACTCTCTAAGAGCCTGGACATCACCTGGTAAGGTGTTCCAGAGAGTCGGAGCTACCACTGAGATAGCTCTCTGTCTGGTAGAACAGTCTTTTTCAACCAGTGTGCCTAGGCACACTCCTGTGCCTTTGCAGAGCTTCAGCTGTGCCTCCAGGAAAGCTTTTTGCCCCCCTTCCTTCCCGCCTCCTTTTGCCGCCGCTATTATTTTGTCCTCCTCCATGGGAGAAAAAATCTTCCCTTACCACGTTGGTATTAGGCTCTGTCCGCAGACGCCCCCTGCTGCGAGGGAAAAGCGTTACGCAGCATGCAAAGGAGGAGAGGAGCCCAATGGGCGGCTCCAAAATGACACCACGTCATTTTGGAACCGCCCACTGGGCTCCTCTCCCCAAACAGACTGGCAGCATGCAAAGGAGCAGAGGAGTCCAATGGGCGGCTCCAAAATGACGCCGCGTCATTTGGAGCCGCCCACTTGTTGTGGATAACTTTTGGAACCGCCCACTTGCGCTCCTCTCCTCCTTCGCATACTGCCCTCTGTTTGTGGATAACTCCTATATATTGAACTTCTATATATTGCAGATTATCCAGTACAGAGCCTAATCCAACGTGGTAAGGGAAGATTTTTTCCCTTTTTCTCCCATGGAGGTGCCAACATCATGTGGGTGCCAAACTGTACACCGTGTTTTCAAATTCATTATATTGATACATTAACTTTATAAAACTTTTGTAATTGTGCATATTGCTAGTTTCACTATATTATTATTTTGCCTACTCTTTGTCCCCTGCATATGCAGCCTGTCATGAAAAAGAGGTGCCAAAACGCCATAAAACATTTTGTGTCATTTTGGTTGGTGGTGTGCCCCAGGATTTTGTAAATGTAAAAAATGTGCCTCGGCTCAAAAAAGGTTGGGAAACACTGTGGTAGAAGACAGGTGGTAGGTTCGAACAGTGGAGACTTCCAGTAGGTTTACTTCACTGGACCGTAGTGATCTCTGGGGAACATACGGGGAGAGACGGACCCTCAGGTACATAGGCCCTAGACCATGTAAGGCCTTAAAGG
Source organism: Anolis apletophallus (assembly GCA_030556195.1). Taxonomy (NCBI): domain Eukaryota; kingdom Metazoa; phylum Chordata; class Lepidosauria; order Squamata; family Anolidae; genus Anolis; species Anolis apletophallus. The sequence goes on along the minus strand of JARBWK010000002.1, from coordinate 11,552,843 downwards.
TTAATACCAACACTTTGAACGTACTCTACTGGAAGCTAGTGCAGCTGCTGCAAGATGGGAGTTATATGGCATCTAACTGGAACACCAGCGAGCAAGCGAGCTGCGGTATTCTGCACCAACTTGAGTTTCCGGATCACGGACAAAGGAAGGCCAATGTAGAGGATGTTACAGTAGTCTAGTCTCGAGATGACCGCTGCCTGGATCACCGTGGCTAGGTCGCCCTTAGACAGGTAAGGTACCAGCTGTCTAGCCTGTCACAGATGAAAAAATTCGGATCTGCTGACCATAGAGACCTGGGCCTCCATAGTCAGCAGTGGGTCCAACTGGACCCCCAGACTCTTTACCAAGGACGACGGGCAAAGTGCTTCACCATCCAGGGTAGGCAGCCGGCACTCCCCTCCCACCGGGCGGCCAAACCAAAGGATCTCCATCTTTGGTGGATTCACCTTCAACCGGCTAGCCCATAGCCATCCAGTCACGGCCTCCAGGCACAGATGGAAATTATCAGGTACGGAGTCCAGCCTGCCCTCCATCCTCAGCACAAGCTGGGTGTCATCAGCGTACTGATGACACTCCGGACCAAAGCTACGCACCAGTCGGGCCAGTGGTCGCATATAGATGTTAAATAATAGAGGGGAGAGGATGGCCCCTTGAGGCACCCCACAATCAAGGGGGAGCCTCTCGGAAACCACCCCACCCCTCTCCACCTGTTGTCCTCGATCCTGGAGAAAGGAGGCTACCCATTTAAGGGCAGTCCCCCTCACCCCTGTCATGGCTAAACAGTGGATCAATAATCTACTGTATCAAAGGCTGCCGTGAGATCCAATAACACGAGCAGCACAGATCCATTAAGTCTTATCTGGCTTACACATTTACAGGAAATGAGGAGTTAATGATGAAATGCAAGCACCTCTAGCTGTGTGGCAAACTCCTGCTCTTTTAGGTGTGTGTGTGTACCTCTAGTTCCTTGAAACTTTCCACTGCCTCATTCTTCCTTCTTCAAAAACCTTATTGTGCCTGAGGTTCCAGGTCATGAATGTTTGGCTCTGTACCCTCTTCCTGAGAAGATATACTAAAGACACACATTGTACTCTTGTCATCTATGACAGCAACACCTGCTATAAGGCATCTTAGGTTGCTATTGGCCTTTTCGTCTAAATCCTACTACACAACACTGTCCCAATTGTTAAGGCCATCTAATTCGGTTTCGCTGTTCATTCTGTCAGGCCACAGGTCTATAACAAATCAACATCTTCAGATCTTCTTCCCTACGAAAGCCGCTCCCTCTGCTCAATCTTCACGGGACTATCTTTTAGATCAGGTTATAAAATTACCCAAAAAAAAGGCAGAAAAATTGTTTCACATTTGCCCTTGAGTGAAAAATACAGAAGCCGAGTATGCTTTTTAAATTCAAAAATTAAAAGACTTGTTTTCAAGTGGACCAGGACTGTGGCGCAGCTGCCTGGGTGTCAGCTGCATTAAAGATCACTACAGACCGAAAGGTCATGAGTTCGAAGCCAGCCCGGGTCGGAGTGAGCTTCCGGCCAATTGTGTAGCTTGTTGTCGACTTTGCAACCCGAAAGACAGTTGCATCTGTCAAGTAGGAAATTTAGGTACCACCTAATTTAACAAAACTTACGAGGCCATAAAAAATCTCCAGCAAAAGCATGCGGGGAATGCGGAAAGTACTTCATCAGTGTCGCAGGTGGACGGTGAAACGACAGCTCCCCTGGTGGCCAGAAGTTGGAATTTTAAATAGCCTCTGACTGTCTGCCTATATGTGTTGTGTGTCTATGGCATTGAATGTTTGCCATGTATGTGTACATTGTAATCTGCCCTGAGTCTCCTGCAGTGTGAGAAGGGCGGAATATAAATACTGTAAATAAATAAAAATAAATAAATTTTCCAGAATGAATGGCACAAATAGGGTGGATGATATTTAATGTATTGTGTCAGAAGTGAGTTGAAGGTACAATTAAAATGCATATAAAAATACAAACCAAGTTTTAAAAAAACTTGTCATTGTGCTAAATGTCCTTTGACCAGAAGCTGGCCACTTGGAGTGCCTCTGGTGTCGCTGTGAGAAGTCCTCCATTGTGCATGTGGCAGGACTCAGGTGAATGCCGATTATTATTTAAAGGTAAACGTTTTCCCTTGACATTAAGTCTAGTAGAGTCTGACTCTGGGGAGTGGTGCTCATCTCCATTTCTAACCCAAAGAGCTGGCATTGTCCAAAGACGCCTCCTGGGTCTTGTGGCCAGCATGATTGTGTGGAGCACCGTTACCTTAAGAACATAAGAAGAGCCATGCTGAATCGGGCCTCAGCCCATCTAGTCCAGCATTCTGTGTCACACAGTGGCCCACTAGTTGTACACAGGGATCTCTAGCAGAAAGGAGGGCAAAACCCTCACCTGCTCCCGACCCCCACAACCAGTACCCGGGAAAATCCTGCCTGCCTCCATCAACACAGAGGTGGCACTTGGATGTCCATTTCAGTAGCTACTGATTCCCTTGGTATCCATGAATCTGTCTAATCCTGCCTTGAAGCTGTCCAGGCTGACAGCTGTCACAACCTCCTCTGGAAGTGAGTTCCATAACCCAATGACCCTCTGGGTGAAGAAATATTTCCCTTTATTAGTCCTAACTTTCCTACCTTGGAGCTTCAGGGAGTGCCCCCTAGTCCTAGTGTTGGGTGACAGAGAAAATATTTTTTCTTTATTCACCTTTTCTATCCCATGCATGATTTTATACACTTCGATCAAGTCACCTCTTAGACGCCGTCTTTCAAGGCTGAAAAGACCAAGGCGTTGCAACCTGATTTCATAAGGGAGCTGCTCCATCCCTTGGATCATTTTTGTTGCCCTTCTTTGTACCTTTTCCAGTTCCGTTATATCCTTCTTGAGGTGCGGTGACCAGAATTGTACACAGTACTCCAGATGTGGCCTCACCATAGATTTGTAGAGAGGCAATACAACATTTGCCGACCTATTTTCGATTCCCTTCCTGATCATGCCAAGCATAGAATTTGCTTTTTTCGCTGCTGCAGCGCACTGGGTTGACATCTTCATTGAGCTGTCCACCAAAACCCCAAGATCCCTTTCCTGGTTTGTCTCAGAAAGCTTTGATCCCATCAGTTTATAAGTGTGTTTGGGGTTCTTTGCCCCGATGTGCATGACTTTACACTTGTTTAGGTTAAAATGCATTTGCCACTTTGTTGCCCATTCACTCAAATTCGAGAGATCTTTCTGGAGCTCTTTACAGTAAGTTTCATTTTTAACTACCCTGAACAGTTTAGTGTCATCTGCAAACTTTGCTACCTCACAATTTACTTCTACATCCAGATCATTTACCTTCCCGCTGAAGAGGTAATAATAATAATAATAAACTTTATTTGTACCCTGCCCCCATCTCCCTGACGGGGACTCGGGGCGGCTCACATGAGGCCAAGCCCAAACAACAAATTACAATAAAATAAAATCAAAAACATCAGCATATACACAATAAAATACATACATATAAATAAAACAATATACAACTAGATATCTAAAATCACAAAGACAGGGCGGGTCACAGGCACACATATAAAATGTTAAAAACTCAGGGTGAGATAAGCAGAATAGCATCCTTTATGTGGGGGAGGGGGGTGGACTCCAAAGACGGGGCCTTGAAGAGAGCAATGATAGAAATTAAACAATTACTCTCCAAAGGCACAGTGGAAAAGCCAGGTTTTCAGGTGTTTCTTAAAGTGTCCAAAGTGGGGGCTTTCCTAATCTCTCCGAGCAAGACATTCTAGAGTCAGAGGGCCACAGCGGAAAAGGCCCTCTCCCTTGTGCCCACCAAACGGGTCTGTGAGACTGGCAGGGGTGACACCTATTGACCTACACCGGGGTGCTCACACTTTTTCAGCATGCGAGCTACTTATAAAACAACCAAGTTAAAATGATCTACCTACCCACTACTCAGAGAACCATAAAAGCAAAATATTTGGAAATTTATTTCAGTGAGAGCCATATAATATATTTTAAGACTGAATTCAACTAAATGTGAGTATAATAAGCCCCTTAATTTATTCATAATAATCCAGATGATTGTAATATTCATTCAGTCTCTGCTACTACTACTACTACTACTACTACTAACAACAACAGGTTCCTAGAGTAGAAGGAGACCTCCAAGGGCCATCCAGCCCAACCTCCTTCTGCCATAAGGGAAAAACACAATCAAAGCATTCATCACAGATGGCCATTCAGCCTCTGATAATAATAATAACAACAAGGTAGAAGATTAAGGTCCAGGACCTCAAAGGTAGCATTCTCGGAAATGCTACCTGTTCCACGCGCAGGGACAGCCAGACAGGCAGAGCTCAGGAGCTTCAATGCGTGGATGAGGCAGTGGTGTCGAGAGGAAGGGTTTAGATTTGTTAGGAACTAGGGAGCATTTTCAGGAAAGCCAAACCTTTACAAAAGGGACAGGTTACACTTGAACGAAAATGGAACCAGACTGCTGGTGATTCATATTAAAAAGATTTCAGAGCAGCTTTTAAACTGATTCCTAGGGGAAAGTCGACAGGAGCTGGGCAGCTTCCGGTTCGAGAGGGTGAAATTCCAAGTATGGAGGACGAAATCTACACACAAATGGCTGAGTCAACAGAAAAGATAGATAGTAGTAGTCGAGAGGTAGGACATGGTAGGCCTTCTACAAATTCTCACAAACAGCCAAAGTTGAAAGTGCACCAGAGAAATATATATAAATGTCTGTACACAAACGCTAGAAGCCTTCGAACAAAAATAGGGGAGTTGGAATTGTAGCACCCATGGGCCCGTCCGTGCCACGGGGGAGGGGTGACGCACCGGGGTCCCGTTGGCATTGGGACCCGCACAGGCTGAAAGGGATTCGGAGGATGAGTTGGAAGGCCCAGAGCAAGATTGGTCAGCCGTACCTTTGCCCAGTTCACCTGTTGAGAGTTTAGCCTGGGATCTTGAGTGGGAGCATTCTCCCGGGGAAGGAGCGGACCAGGTGGAGATGGGAGGCAGCGAAGCAGATAGCGGAGATAGTTATGAATTCCCAAATGGCCGAGGTTCCCAAGAGCTGGCCGAGCAGCAGATGGAGGCTAGCGGCTGGGAAACTCCGGGGGAGGCTGCTTCTCAGGAAGATAGCGATACTAGGCTGGAAGAGCGGGGCCGTTCTCACAACAGGCGTAGGGACATAGAGGAGGGCAGGAGGAGCTGGCATCTGTCCCTAGACCGTCACCGTTCGGAAAGTAGAGACTGGAGACGCCGGGCCCTAGATCGTCGGGGTTCCAGGCCGAGGGATTAAGAACGGCCCCGTGGGAACTGATCGTCAGTTCTCCGGCCACGTCTTTCCTGAATAGGCGTGAAGCGGAGTGGGACCACAAGCCAACAGTGGTCATCAAGCCTTGCCTTGCCTTTGCCTTATTTCTTGAGCCGCAGCGGTTTGCGGCACCTTGTCCTGTTTCCTGATTCGCATTGGTGCGAAACCTTGTCCTTGTTTCCTGATCCGCATTGGTTTGCGGAGCCTTGCCTCGCTTCAAGCTATTTGCTACGTTACCTTGGACTACTTGCTTTATACTTTGATCATTTGGATATTATTGGACTATTTACTCTTTGGAACTGTTTTTATATACTCAATAAAGTAGTTAGCCTTTGCTACGTCTCCGTGTGTGTGTTAAAGGGGCAGTTCTAAGTCGGTGATTGTGACAGTTGGCCGGAGAACTCCTCGAACCCCTTTCGCACCACGGGACGAACCAGGAACCGCCGGCAGCGCACCCAGGCTCCCCTCGTCCCCACTGTCGCCATGGCGAACCTGACCGATGTCCAAGTGCAAGAGATGCAACGTGAATTGGGTGAGCTGCGGACCCGGGCCGGACGGCACCCGGGGGTGAGCCCACCTGGCCGCTTCAGTGGTAATCCGGCTCAGGTGGAGGTTTTTGTTTGCCAAGTGGAACTTTATTTGGAGCAACGCCCCAACGAGTTCGCCAACGATCGAGCCCAGGTGGTTTTTGTCTTCAACCTGCTGGAAGGGACAGCGGCAACGTGGGCCACCGCGTTGATCCGGGCGCAGTCCCCCCATACCAACACGCTGCGGGCTTTCCTAGATGCAATCAGGGCAACATGGGGGGCTCCCGTCAATGAAGAACTTGCCGAGAGGGATTTGGCTAGGCTGACGAGCAAGGATCTAACCCTGTCCCAGTACATCTCCCGTTTTCGAGTCCTGGCTTCCCAGACGCAGTGGGGTCTGCCGGCGTTGCGGTATCACTACATTGCGGGGCTACCTTCGGAATTGCAACAGGAGATGTTAAAACACCCCCGGCCCGCGGATCTGGAGGCCGCCATCACCTTGAGCCTTCGTATGGAAGCAGGACTGCAGACCAGGAGGCGGTGGGACAAGGGTGTGATGGAGAAACCGGTGGCACGGAAGGAGGGGGCTGGACAGTAACATGTGCCCATTCTGGGGTAATATATTGTTTGGAGTGCCCATGTGGTCTCCATTATGTGGGCCAAAGTTCGAGACCCTTGAAAGTGAGAGTGGGTGAACACAAGTGTAAAATCCGCAGTTCATCCCAAGAATCTACACTTTACAAACATTTCCTTGAACATAAACATCCTCCAGAGAGTATCAGTGTATATGGCCTACAAAGGGTTAAACCAGCACCTCATACAGACTTAATTGGCCAACTACTAAAGGCTGAAAAGAAATGGCATCTTTTACTCAATTCAGAAACGCCCTGTGGGTTAAACGACGTCCTTTCATTACAACAATTGTTACTTTAAACTTTTAACACCTGTGAACTCCTATAACTTTTCCCTGCTTTCCCCCTCCTCCTTGCTGCATCCAGCCTGACTGATGACTTTCATTGGCACTCTTTGATCTATGATACCTGGTATGTTTTCCCTCAACCCCTTCATTGTATCTTTGCTGCTCTGTTTTTGTGTAACCCTGACTGGCCAGCATGGCATTAGAGTTATTACTATGTTATGTTATTATAGATAATACTTGGAAATAGCGACGCGCCCCGAAGAAGCGTCCACGGACGCGAAAACGGCAAACCACCTTGGCGCCAGGAGATTACCCAGCCGTTCGGCTCTGTCCCGGCTCTCCTTCCCACTTGTGGGGTCTACTGAGCTCTTACCGGAGCCCCCACGGCACGACAGGTCGCTCTCACCTATCGCTACTTGCTTTGCTGCTCCTTTTCCGGCTTCTCCGGCAGGCTCTCCCCAACGCGGTCGCTTCCACTCAGCGCCGCGGCTTGGGTTCCCTTGCCGCGCAACATTGCGGGGGGGACTCTTTCGCCTGTGTTGCCTCCCAGAACTTTTTCAACATTATCAGTTACGGTGGAATCACCTCCCCTCTTATGGACCCTCATTTTTGTTAATTGTGATCATTGCAATACTATATATTGTATAGCTAACACAAACTTGTAACTGCTCATAGCTTTGTATGTAATTTCCAGGCACACATGCTTCTGCCATATATGTTTTGTCATGTTTCAATACATATGTGATTTATAAGAATGCTGACATATGATGCTGCTTGTTTATTAATTTAGACCAACTGTTACAGTATCTTGCTATATCTTTGAGCTTGTTATCATAGCCTTGTGGTTCTCCTCTTGCGTTTTCTGTTAGCCCAGAGCTACCCCCACCCCTTTTTCTTGGTCTACCTTGACGACCTGCTGATTTTTTTCTCCGGATCAGGCAACCCATGATCGCCATGTCAAGGAAGTGCTCCAGAGACTGAGGGCCCACGGGCTCTATGCTAAGCTGGAGAAATGTGCTTTTGACTTGCGTGAGGTGGACTTTCTGGGCTACCGTATCTCACCCTACGGGCATTGCCATGGATGACACCAAGGTCCAAGCCGTGGTCGACTGGGCGGCCCCTGCTAGCAAAAAAGACATTCAAAGATTCCTGGGCTTTGCCAACTACTACAGAAAGTTCATTCCTGACTTTGCCAAGTGGGCTGATCCGATCACCCAGTGTTTTGCGGGGAAAAGGTGCCGTTCCGGTGGACTCCGGAGCGGATGTGGGGTTCCGCAAATTGAAGCAGCTGTTCACCACTCAGCCGCTTTTGCACCACCCAACCCCCGCACCCCTTTCATCGTCAGGCCGATGCTTCGGATGTGGCGGTGGGAGCGATCCTGCTACAGCCTCAGGGGACGGACTTGTTGCCCTGTGCCTACTATTCTCGGCAGCTGTCGGCTCCGGAAAAGAACTACAGCATTTGGGAGAGGGAACTTTTGGCCATCGAGGTGGCTTTCGAGGTCTGGAGACACCTGCTTGAAGGGGCCCAAGTTCCCGGTGGAGGTGCACACCGACCACCGGAACTTGGAGCATCTGAAGTCCCAGCGCAAATTGAACCAGAGGCAACAGAGATGGTCCCTGTTCTTTGAGCGATTCAATTTCCGCATTCACTATGTGACCCCAAGCAGACCAAGCAAGCTGATGCGTTGTCCAAAGCCGGTATGTTCGTGAGGCGGCGACGGCCGTCCGAGGCCCGGTTGCTTAAAGCGGAGAACTGCGGCTGCTCGGGCGCTTCCTGTCAACCCTCCGGTGGCTCCGCCAGCCCCTGGGGACAAGAGACCCTTGAGTGTGCGTGTTCAGGCTCGCCAGCAGACCGATCCGTGGGTACAGGAGCAACTGGCCAAGGGGCCTCAAGCCCCTTTCCAGGTAAGAACGGGGTGCTTACCACCGGGACTCTGTTTATGTTTCCCTGGGCCCGAGCGGCGGATATCCTCAAACTTTGCCACGATAGCAGGGCCGCCGGACATTTTGGCCTGTTCAAGACTTTGCAACTGGTCCTACGGGACTTTTGGTGGCTTAAAGTGCGGAGGGATGTGGAGGACTATGTGGGCTCTTGCCCTGTGTGCCATCGGGCAAAGAACCAGGGGGGCAAGCCGGCCGGTTTGCTCCAGCCGCTTCCGACCCCCTCTGCCCCTTGGAAGATGATTTCGGCCGATTTCATCACCGACCTCCCCAAGTCCAAGGGCTTCACCTCGATTTTGGTCGTGGTGGATTGTTTCACCAAGATGGGACACTTCATTCCCTGTGTGGGGGTGCCCACTGCCAAAGAGACTGCTGATATGTTTGTGCAACATGTGTTTCGGCTGCATGGACTTCCGCAGAGCCTGGTGACTGACCGGGGCACCCAATTAACTTCACAGTTCTGGAAGGTGGTCCAGAAACTACTGGGGATTGATGTGCGGATGTCCACGGCTCATCACCCGCAGACCGATGGCCAGACCGAAAGGGTCAATGCCACCTTGGAGCAGTACCTGCGCTGCTATGTCAACTATCAGCAGAACAATTGGGCGTCCTTGTTGTCCCTGGCAGAGTTTGCTTACAACAATGCGACGCAGGAATCCATCAAAGAAACTCCTTTCTTTGCTAACTATGGACACCACCCTCGGTTCTACCCGCCGGTGGACCCGTCCGGAGACGTTTCGAGGCTAAGGATTGGCTTCGAGCTCACTGCACTCAAGACTTTACGCACTCAATTGGACCAGGCGAAAGCTGACTACAAGCGGATGGCTGATCGGAGGCGCCAGGAGGGTCCTGACATCCTTGTGGGGGATAAAGTTTGGCTGTCCACCAAGAATTTGCCTACGCAGCGACCCAGCCGCAAGCTGGACGCACGCTTTTTGGGTCCCTTCAAGGTTTTGGAAAAGGTGGGGCCTGTGTCCTTCAAACTACAACTCCCAGCGGACATGAAGCTCCACCCGGTGTTTCATCGTTCGCTGCTCCGCCCGGCGAAGGGGGTGCGGCCTGACGTGGCGCAGCCGCCTCCTCCCCCTGTGATGCGGGAGGGGCGGAGAGGAGGTCGAGTGCAGGACATCTTGGATGCCCGCCTCCGTTACAGGAAGTTGGAGTACTTTATTGACTGGAAGGGTTTTGGCCCGGAAGAACGTGCTTGGGTCAAGGCTCGAGATGTTCACGCCCCAGAGTTGGTGGCTCGCTTCCACCGCAAGTATCCTGACAAGCCCAAGCCCCGGGGGCGGCCCAGGGGGGGCCCTGAGGGGGGGGATAGTGTAGCACCCATGGGCCCGTCCGTGCCACGGGGGAGGGGTGACGCACCGGGGGTCCCGTTGGCATTGGGACCCGCACAGGCTGAAAGGGATTCGGAGGATGAGTTGGAAGGCCCAGAGCAAGATTGGTCAGCCGTACCTTTGCCCAGTTCACCTGTTGAGAGTTTAGCCTGGGATCTTGAGTGGGAGCATTCTCCCGGGGAAGGAGCGGACCAGGTGGAGATGGGAGGCAGCGAAGCAGATAGCGGAGATAGTTATGAATTCCCAAATGGCCGAGGTTCCCAAGAGCTGGCCGAGCAGCAGATGGAGGCTAGCGGCTGGGAAACTCCGGGGGAGGCTGCTTCTCAGGAAGATAGCGATACTAGGCTGGAAGAGCGGGGCCGTTCTCACAACAGGCGTAGGGACATAGAGGAGGGCAGGAGGAGCTGGCATCTGTCCTAGACCGTCACCGTTCGGAAAGTAGAGACTGGAGACGCCGGGCCCTAGATCGTCGGGGTTCCAGGCCGAGGATTAAAACGGCCCGTGGGGAACTGATCGTCAGTTCTCCGGCCACGTCTTTCCTGAATAGGCGTGAAGCGGAGTGGGACCACAAGCCAACAGTGGTCATCAAGCCTTGCCTTGCCTTTGCCTTGTTTCTTGAGCCGCAGCGGTTTGCGGCACCTTGTCCTGTTTCCTGATTCGCATTGGTGCGAAACCTTGTCCTTGTTTCCTGATCCGCATTGGTTTGCGGAGCCTTGCCTCGCTTCAAGCTATTTGCTACGTTACCTTGGACTACTTGCGTTATACTTTGATCATTTGGATATTATTGGACTATTTACTCTTTGGAACTGTTTTTATATACTCAATAAAGTAGTTAGCCTTTGCTACGTCTCCGTGTGTGTGTTAAAGGGGCAGTTCTAAGTCGGTGATTGTGACAGGAATACTTGGGAAAAGAAAAAAATATTGATATTATTGGCATAACAGAAACCTGGTGGACGGACAGGGCCGGCCTGACCTTTTCCGGGGGAGTACGCAAAGTAAATTTTGGCGCCCCCGGCCGCCGCATCATGCCGCCGCTGCCGCCGCTGCCGCCGCCCGCTTCCACCGCCGCTGCCGCCGCTGCCACCCGCCGCCCGCCGCCGCTTCTGCCGCCGCCGCTTCGCCCGCCGCCACCACCGCCGCTACTTCACGCCGCCCCGCCGCCGCCGCTTCTGGGCATGCGCAGAAATGTCTGTGCCGGGAGCGTGCTGCAGCCTCAGCTACGTTTCTGCGCATGCCCAGAAGCGGCGCGCGGCGGAAAGCAGCGGCGGGCGGGCGGCGAAGCGGGCGGGCGGAAGCGGTGGCGGCGGTGGTGGAAGCGGCGGCGGCGGGCGGCAGAAGCGCCTGCATGCCCAGAAACTACAGGCGCTGGGCATGCGCAGAATGGCTGTGCGGCGGCACCGGGCGGCGGCAGGGCGGGCGCAGAAGCGAGGTGGTGCCGCGGCGCCCCTCCCAGCTGGTGATGCCCCGCCCAGCCGGTGGCGCTCTCTGCGACCGCTTACATCGCGGAATCGCTGGGGCCGCCTCTGTGGACGGAGGAAAACAAATGGGACACAAAGATTCCAGGTTATAAACTGTACAGGAAAGACAGGAGAGGGAAAAATGGTGGCGGTGTGGCCTTGTACATAAACGAAGAGCTAGAATCTCATGAATTAGAACTTCAAGAAATTTCAAACTCACCTACAGAAACATTGTGGGTAAAAGCCCCAGGACAAAAAACTAATCTAGCACTAGGGATCTGCTATTGCCCTCCCAACCAAACTCCAGAGGCAAACTGCCATCTGGAAAATGAAGTTAAACAGGCCTCAAAAAGAAATACATTAGTCATAATGGGGGACTTCAACTATCCCCAAATAGATTGGCCAAATTCTTGTTCTACGCATGAAAGAGAGACAAGGTTCCTCGATATGCTAGCTGATTATTCCCTTGAGCAGATGGTCATGGAACCAACCAGGGAAAGGGGATCCTGGACTTGGTGCTAACTAATGAACAAGATCTCGTTCAAGATGTCCTTGTAACTGAGCCCATAGGTACCAGTGACCATAACACAATAACCTTCAACTTAAGTTTGGATAGCAAACTGTCAGTGAAAACTAACACGGAGACATTAAACTTTCACAAAGGGAATTTCACCAAAATGAGAAAAATTGTAAAGAACAAACTAAAAGGAGCAGTAAAAAAATCAAATCCCTCCAAAATGCTTGGAAACTGTTTAAAAATACCTTAAGCTCTGGCAAACTAAATGCAAAGCAACAGTCAGGAAAGCCAAGAGAGATTTTGAAAGGCACATATAGCTAAGAATATTTAAAAGAAAATAACAAAAAGCTTCTTTAAGTACATCAGAAAGCAGGAACCCAACTAGAAAAGCAGTTGGGCCACTTGACGACAATGGTCAGAAAGGGAAAATCAATGAAGACAAGGAGATTGCTGAGCGGCTAAATGACTTCTTTGCCTCCGTTTTCACACAGGAGGACAGACAACATATGCCTTCAGCTGAGTCAGTTTCTTCAGGGAGGGAATTAACACATGCCTTACTAAACTAAATGTCAACAAATCACCAGGTCCAGACGGCATCCACCCCAGAGTTCTTAAGGAACTTAAGTGTGAAATTGCTGAACTTCTAGCTAAGATATATAACCTTTCTCTAAGATCAGGCACTGTACCCGAGGACTGGAGGGAGGCAAATGTAACTCCGATATTCAAGAAAGGATCCAGAGGCGATCCAGGAAATTATAGACCAGTCAGTTTAACCTCGGTTCCAGGCAAAGTGATGGAAACCATTATTAAAGAAAATATTACCAGGCACATAGAAGAACAGGCATTGCTGAAGGAAAATCAACATGGTTTCTGCAAAGGCAAATCATGTCTTACTAACTTGTTAGAATTCTTTGAGGGTGTAAATAAACACATAGATAAAGGGGACCCAATTGATATTGTTTACCTTGACTTTCAAAAGGCTTTTGACAAAGTCCCTCACCAAAGGCTCCTAAATAAGCTCTTCAGCCATGGAATCAGGGACAGGTCTTGTCCTGGATTGGAACCTGGCTAAACTGTAGGAAACAAAGGGTGGTAATAAACGGACATTTCTCTGGGTGGAAAGAGGTGAGAAGTGGTGTACCCCAAGGTTCAGTTTTGGGTCCGTTACTTTTTAATTTATTCATTAATGATCTGGATGTAGGAGTGAATTCTGAGGTAGCAAAGTTTGCAGACGACACTAAACTGTTCAGGGTAGTTAAAAATGAAACTGATTGTAAAGAGCTCCAGAAAGATCTCTCGAAATTGAGTGAATGGGCAACAAAGTGGCAAATGCATTTTAACCTAAACAAGTGTAAAGTCATGCACATCGGGGCAAAGAACCCCAACTACACCTACCAATTGATGGGGTCAAAGCTTTCCGAGACAAACCAGGAAAGGGATCTTGGGGTTTTGGTGGACAGCTCAATGAAGATGTCAACCCAGTGCGCAGCAGCAGTGAAAAAAGCAAATTCTATGCTTGGCATGATCAGGAAGGGAATCGAAAATAGGTCGCCAAATGTTGTATTACCTCTCTAGAAATCTATGGTGAGGCCACATTTGGAGTACTGTGTACAATTCTGGTCTCCACACCTTAAGAAGGATATAACGGAACTGGAAAAGGTACAGAAAAGGGCAACAAGAATGATCCAAGGGATGGAGCGGCTCCCTTATGAAATCAGGTTGCAACGCCTTGGTCTTTTCAGCCTTGAAAGACGGCGTCTAAGAGGTGACTTGATCGAAGTGTATAAAATCATGCATGGGATAGAAAAGGTGAATAAAGAAAAAATTTTCTTTGTCACAAAACACTAGGACTAGAGGGCACTCCTGAAGCTCCAAGGTATGAAAATTAGGACTAATAAAGGAAATATTTCTTCACCCAGAGGGTCATTGGGTTATGGAACTTACCTCCAGAGGAGGTTGTGACAGCTGTCAGCCTGGACAACTTCAAGGCAGGATTAGACAGATTCATGGATACCAAGTGTATCGGTAGTTACTGAAAAGGACATTCAAGTGCCACCTCGGAGTTGGTTGAGATAGGCAGGATTTCCCTGGGTACTGGTTGTGGGGGGTCGGGAGCAGGTTAGGGTTTTGCCCTCCCTTCTGCTCGAGATCCCCGTGTACAACTGGTGGGCCACTGTGTGATACAGAATGCTGGACTAGATGGGCTGAGATCCGATTCAGCATGGCTCTTCTTATGTTCTTATAACAATGGGTTCCTAGAATAGGAGGAGACCTCCAGGGGCCATCCAGTCCAACCTCCTTCTGCTCCTGGGCGGCGTCTGCACCTGAGCCTTCCTCCCCCCCTGCCTGCGATCTACCAGGACGCCCTACGCGATCTACCAGTAGATCGCGATCTACCTAATGAGCACCCCTGATCTACACCTATTGATCTACTCACATTTACATGTTTTCGAACTGCTAGGTTGGCAGAAGCTGGGGCTAGCAAAGGGAGCTCACCGCATCCCGTGGATTCGAGCCTTTGACTTTCCGGTCAGCAATTTCTGCAGCTTAGCAGTTTAACCTGGTGTGCCACCACAGCCCCTGATTACTACTTACTTACTGAAAAAGACCCCGTAACAGTATAATTAGTTAAGACTTCTAATTATGTTTACAACAGGAGATAACCTATTAGCAGTAATATTAAGAGAAATAAGTTTTACAAACAATCACTGAGTCATAAAGTAAGAAAAACAAAGGAATACATTGAATGAAAGTAATACATGTATGCATAATACGTATCACCTGTTTATAACGATGAATAACTGTAAATTGCATTTCTTTTTATATTACACAAGGTAGGAAGATTTTCAGTTCTTACACTGACCTGGATCACAATTCAGAAAGGTATGGCGCGTTGTGCAAGCAAGCCACTAACTGTTTTTGGCTGGGAACTAACTTCCTCTTTGGACATTTTATTGCATAATTACCTGTAACAGTATTCCCTTTCACATTCCTGAAGATATTAGTCAAGAAAAGAAATATTAGGATAGAACACTTCAGTTATTACCACTACCACAACTTCTGCAAACACCTTCCTCTTTGAGTTTGAAAAGTTTGAAACTTTTTGTGCCCCTGCTGTCCGAAAAAAACTATTTGTCAGATGCTAATTCCTCCATGCCACGGTCCAGACCCGAACAGCTTTCAACTCAACACACACAACTCATGAGGTCCTTGATTAAATTCCCAATTATAGTATTTTCGGGGTAATGTAAAAGCAGGTAACAGGGTTAAATGTTTTACACTTCCAATATATGATTCCCTGGAAGGACACTAGACATGCAGATGCATAATAATCAGACCTGGGCAATTGCAGGCCCTCCTGGTGTTTTGGACTTCAAATCCCAGAAATCCTAACAACTGGTATACTGGCTAGGATTTCTGGGAGTTGTAGTCCAAAATACCTAGAGGGCCGGCAATCGCCCAGGTCTGATAATAATTCTAGGTCAGGCATTGGCTTGACCATTGAACAAGCTGGCTAGGGATTCTGGGAATGGGAGATCTAAACAGCTGGAGGGCTGCCGTTTGAGGAATGCGTGTTCTAGCTCACTGATTCTCAAAGTGGGCAGTACCACCCCCTGGTGGGCGGTGAGGCGACCCAACGGGGGCGGTGGGAGGCTCAGGGGAATTTGGGGGCGGTGAACCCCTTTAAGGGGACGGTGAACGATTGGACACTTGGGAGGGGTGGTGCGGCCCTCTTCTTTGGCACCACCCCCTTCAGTTTGACCCCCCACACGCAGTGCAGTGCAAAGGCTGCAGTGCAAAGCCCTCCGCGTCTTCCAGCGGAGCCTACCCGCCACCACGGAAGAAAGCGCGGCCTTCCCCAATGGAGGCAATTCGTTCCAAACCCCTCCAGTATTTTTTGTGGGTCATGGGGGTTCTGTGTGCCAAGTTTGGCTCAATTCCATCGTTGGTGGAATTCAAAATCCTCTTTGATTGTAGGTAAACCATAACTCCCAGTAACTACAACTCCCAAATGAGAAGGGCTATTTTTTCAAAACTCCACCAGTGTTCAAATTTGGGCGTATTGAGTATTTGTGCCAAGTTTGGTCCAGATCCATAGTTGTTTGGGTTCTCAGTTCTCTCCGGATGTAGGTGAACTACATCTCCCCTAAATCACTGCCAATTCCTCCCAAACCCCTCCAGTATTTTCTGTTGGTCATGTGGGTTCTCTGTGCCAAGTTTGGTCCAGTTCTGTAATTTGTGGGGGTCTCAGTGGTCTGTGGAAGTCAGAGCTGAATTGGTCGAATGTACTGCAAATTCCACCATCCATTGTCCATACACCCCCAAACATATTGTTTTTGTGATTAATCACTATACTTTAATTATGTTTAATTTGTAACAATGAAAATATATCCTGCATATTAGATATTTGCATTAGAATTCGTAAGAGTAGCAAAGTTATTTATGAAGTAGCAACGAAAATATGGTTGGGGGTCACCACAACATGAGGAACTTTATTTAGGGGTCACGGCATTAGAAAGGTTGAGAACCACTGCATTTATACATATATCTTTCTGTTTAATTGCTAATAATTTTTTTTAAAAAAAATTCTAGGGGGGTGGTGAGTAAATTTTTTTCTGGAAAGTGGCCGGTAGGCCAAAAAAGTTTGGGAACGACTGTTCTAGCTAAATAATGTCCCAGCTGCAGGGAGACCATGTGCCGTGCCGGAGCCTCTGGAGGAGGGAAGGCCCGGCAACTTGGGCTGGAGAGGCCAGATTCCCCTGAAGTCTGGGAGAGGGATCTCGGCCCTCCAGCAGTGCCCCAAGCGCCAGGAGATCGGTGAGGATGCCGCTGTCTCTCCCTTTCGGAGAGACAAGCCTTGAGCAACATGGCGACCGACCTTGAAGTCGCCGGCGCAGAGACCACCAGCCTGAAGGCGGATGTCGCCGAGAAAGCTTCCTCCCAGCAACCCATCGGTCACTCTCGATGTAGACATGGCTGCAGAGCTGGGAGGAAGCGGAAGGGACGCCAGTCACTGAGCGCCACATCCGGCAACGACCAGAGTTCTACAGGGGAAGGAGGACAGAGCGGCAGCCCCGGCAGCCCAGAATAGCAAGCGGGCTGGAACACGGGTGCCGGAAGCTGAACCTGAGGAGCATCTGAAACACAGAGACCACCGACGTAAACTCCAGCATTGGCGGTTTGGCCCTAGAGTTTTCTGGGGTCTGATGGCCGGAAGCTGGAGTCGGACTGGAACTTTAAATCCTCCTAAAGGAGCCCAGTACAGAGCAGCGAGGGCCTCCCAAATCGCTATGGTTGAGACCCCTCCTTGTCATCCGTCTGGAGTCCACCCTCCATCATTTGGAGGCGTGGCTGCGCTGAAGTTGCGGTATGGGCCCTTAAAACCTGACTATAAGGCTGCTCGGCCCCTAACCTTACCTACGGCCCCTAGATTGACTATCGATCCCACCTGATATGCTACCCTTAGTTCACCTCCACCTTTTTGTATTTATTTATTTAATGTTAGGTAATGTGTTGTTTTTATATGTGTATTCTGTGCTGGATTGTATTTATGCATACTATTGTAAACCGCTCCGAGGCTTCGGGGAGTGGAGGTCTATAAATGTGAAGCATAAATAAATAAATAAATGTTGTGGTGACCCCCAACCATAGAATTATTTTTGTTATTATTTCACAACTGTAATTTTGTTAATTTTATGAATCATAAATGTAAATATCTGATATGCAGGATGTATTTACATTCACTGGACCAAATTTGGCACAAATACCCGATACACCCAAATTTGAATACTGGTAGGGTTGGGGGGGGGGGGGTGATTTTGTTATTTGGGAGTTGTAGTTGCTAGGATTTATAGTTCACCTACAATCAAAGAGCATTCTGAACTCCACCAACTATGGAATTGAACCAATCTTGGCACACAGAATTCCCATGACCAACAGAAAATACTGGATTGGTTTGGCTGGGCATTGACTTTGAGTTTGGGAGTTGTAGTTCACCTACATCCTGAGAGTACTGCGGACTCAAACAGTGATGGATCTGGACCAAAGTTGGCACGGATACTCAATATAGCCAAATGTGAACACTGATTGAGTTTGGGGGAAATGGACCTTGACATTTGGAAGTTGCAGTTGCTGGGATTTATAGTTCACCTACAATCAAAGAGCATTCTGAACCCCACCAAAGATAGAATTGGGCCAAATTTCCCATACAGAACCCCCATGACCAACAGAAAATACTGTGGTTGCTGATGGTTTTTGGCAACCCCTCTGACACCCCCTCACGACCCCCCCAGGGGTCCTGACCCCCAGGTTGAGAAACACTGCCATAAACCTTTTCCTGTGCAGGCCTTATCCCTTCCTCCCTCAGTGAAAAAGGTGGACATATTATGATAAGCATAGAAGTGGGAAGCAGCATTGCACAGCATCGGTCTGCCTGATTCCTTCCATCTTCGGTTTGCGCATCAAAATGTCTGACATTAGTACTCTGCATGTTACAGTTCGCCAAAGAAATAATACATGGTCAAATAGATTGGCTTCTTAGTTCCTAACATTTTGAAAAAAAATCTCAAGACATGGCTGTTCGAGCAAGCATTTGCAAATATTGAGTATGGACATAGGAAAATGGAACAACTATACGATGGAATGCTTTCATTGAGCACTTATTGACTTACGTTATTATTGCTGTTATGATTTTATTGTATTGTAAATTGTACTTATGTTTTTGTGGCATTGAATTTTTGCCTTGTAAACCACCTCGAGTCGCCGGAAGGCTGACAGGGGCGGTATACAAATAAAGTAAGTAAATAGATTGCAACAAACCAGCCACAGGGAGACGGTCTTAACTAATACAGGGTTAGTTAACACAGGGTTACGCCTGTGCTGAATGGGGTTACACTCCCCTTGAAGGCGCAGGTTCGCAGCTTGAGCCTGGAAACGTAGGTTGCAGCGGTAGCTAGGGGGGCTTTTGCACAATTAAAACTCGTGCATCAGTTGCGCCCGTACCTTGGGAAGTCAGACTTGGTCACAGTGGGCGATGCTCTCGTTACATCCAGGATAGACTACTGCAACATGCTCTATGTGGGGTTGCCTTAGAAGACTGTTCGGAAGCTTCAAATAGTCCAACAAGAGGAAGCGAGGTAAATAACTGGGATGGCATACAGGGTGTTCGCAACTCCCATCTTACGTCAGCTCTACTGGCTGCCTGTTTGCTACCGGGCACAACCCTAAACGACCCCGGTCCAGATTAGATCAGCCCCCTCCTTTCCGTCATTCAGAAAGATGGCAAAGACCTGGCTGTGGGACCAAGCCTTTGGGGCAGTGCAATGATGCTGTGGTGCGGCTAGTTAGTAGTCAGCTGCATTAAATCACTACTGACCAAGAGGTCATGAGTTCGAAGCCAGTCTGGGTCGGAGTGAGCTCCCAATTATTAATAGTCTAGCTTGCTGTTGACCTATGCAGCCAGAAAGACAAATGCATCTGTCAAATAGGAAATTTAGGTACCGTTTTATGCAGGGATGCTAATTTAACTAATTTACAACACAATAAAACCCTCCAGCAGCGAGTGTAAGAATGACGAAGTACTCCATCAAGGAATCGATGTCATAAGGCCGCGACCCCTTAATACAATTCCTCATGTGACCCCCAACCATAAAATTATTTTCGTTGCTACTTCATAACTGTAATTTTGCTACTGTTATGAATCATAATGTAAATATCCACTATGCAGGATATATATGCAGGCACAAATACCCGACATGCCCAAATCTGAATACTGGTGGGGTTGGGAGGGTTGATTTTGTTATTTGGGAGTTGTAGTTGCTGGGATTTATAGTTCAACTACAATGAAAGAGCATTCTGAACTTCACTAATGATGGAATTGAAGCAAACCTGGAACAAAGAACTCCCATGACCAACAGTAAATACTGGAAGGGTGTGGTGGACATTGACCTTGAGTTTTGGAGTTGTAGTTCGCCTACATCCAGAGAGTACTGTGAACTCAAACAATGATGGATGTAGACCAGTGGTTCCCAAACTTTTTTGGCCTACTGCCCCCTTTCCAGAAAAAAAAATACTCACCGCCCCCCTAAAAATTAATTTTTGAAAAATTTAATAGCAATTAAACAGAAAGATATATGTATGAATGCAGTGGTTCTCAACGTTTCTAATGCCATGACCCCTAAATAAGGTTCCTCATGTTGTGGTGACCCCCAACCATATTTTTGTTCATAAATAATTTTGCTACTCACCGTGCCACCGCCGGAGAGGGCTCTGAGGGGACGTGTGCTGGTTTTAACCTACAAAACCCTATACGGTTCTGGCCCAGTTTACCTGTCCAAACGGATTCTCCCCTACAAACCATCAAGAGCATTAGGATCCTCCGGAGAGGCCCTGCTCTCGGTCCCGCCATCTTCGCAAGCGCGACTGGTGGGGATGAGAGACAGGGCCTTCTCTGTGGTCGCCCCTCGGTTGTGGAACTCCCTACCAAGTGATGCTAGATCTGCTCCCTCTCTGTTGTCCTTTAGGAGGCTGGTGAAGACCTGGATGTGGAACCAAGCCTTCCCAGAATAGGCTGAGATGGGCTATTATCTGAATGTATGACCACGTTTACAGATTAAGTGGAACTGTTTTAATGGCGATGTGGTTTTATGCTGGGTTTTTATGTATTTTAATATGTTGTTGTAGTTGTTTTTAAATTGTATAGCATTGAATTTTTGCTGTTATGCCGGTCTGTATCAACAGCAATGATACAGCAAACGGGGTCAACACGATAAAAGCGGCAGCAGCTAATGCATGGAAAGCAATACAAAGTGTAGCCAAAGGAAGACAAGCTGAAGATAGCGTAGGTCCAAACTCACGTCGAAAACAAAGTCCACAGGAACCAGGAAACACAGCATACAAAGCAAGACACGGGCACCCAGCAACACCTTGCCAACTGCAAGGAACCCCAAATTCCAAGCCTCACTTTATTCACAAATCTTCATCAGAGCTTGAACGAGCCATCACCCCCTCATTAGCCCTCTCAGCTGTGGTGGCAGCTTCATGTATAGTCCTTTGCGTCCCTCTCCAATCTCTCCACCTCCTGTCAAGACTTAACACCCCCCAGGATGAAGCTTGATCCTCTGAACTCCAATTCCTATCCCTGGAAAACCCCACAAATGTATCACTACTTGTTGGTTCTGCACAAATATCACGCACTTCCTGTACTTTAGTCCAGTCCATATCACTAGACCCATCTTCAGAATCCCCACCCACACTTCCCATAGTTGGCTCCCCAGTGGCAGACCCAGCATCCCAGAGCAACCCTTAAAAGAGTCATCAGTGGATTCCCCAAGTATTTGCAGGATCCTTTTCCTTTGTTGCTCTTCATCAGATTCTTGCTCATGAGTAACCTGTTTTCCTCTCCTAGCTTCCAATTCCATACTTTCAGGATCACTCAAGGGCTCATCTACAACACATATTCTGAATACACCTGCAATAAGTTGTGTGCAAAGCAGGCTCTTGTGTGTGTACATATACATACACACACTCTCTGAATACACCTGCAATAAGTTGCATGCAAAGCAATCTCCTGTGACAACAGCTCAAAGAAAATACAAGTGGCATACTTGCTTAGGACCAACAGCAGGTAATGTGGCAATAAACTATCATCACATGACTGGTTCTTGGAACTACAATTCCAAGTAAGACACTTGTGTTGCTAAGTAGAAGGTCATCTGTTTCCAGGACACAATGTTTGTTTTTATGCCCTTCCTTCTAGTTGTTTTAAAATACAGTATATTAGCAATTGTGCTGGATCATATCTAAGCTTTTTTTATTATCTAGAATTAGTATTCAGGAACGGCTTAGGGAGCAAGGTATATTTAGCCTGGAGAAGAGAAGGTTGAGTGGACGTGATAACCATGTTTAAATGTTTGAAAGGCTGCTATGTTGAGGAGGGCGCAGGCTTGTTTTCCGCGGCTCCAAAGACTTTGCTCCATACCCTACATCAGTGTTTCCCAACCTTTTTTGAGCCGCGGCACACTTTTTACATTTACAAAATCCTGGGACACACCACCAACCAAAATGACACAAAATGACACTCTAACACAGTAATACATATAGTTAATATGTTTTGAAATGTATTTATACACTCAGTGTGAAACCTGGGCCTCTTTCGATGAACACAACATAGATATCCTGGCAGGAATGGCAGAAAGACACAAACTTCCCACACAGAACTCCCATAACTAAGAGAAAATACTATAACAATTTGGTGGGCATTGACCTAGAGTTTTGAAGTTGTAGTTCACCTATATCCAGAGAGCACTGTGGACTCAAACAATGTTGGATCAGGACCAAACTTGGCATGAATATTCAGTATGCCCAAATGTGAACACAGATGGAGTTTGGGGAAAATAGACCTTGACATTTGGGAGTTACAGTTTCTGGGATTTATAGTTCACCAACAATCAAAGAGCATCCTGAACTCTTGCAACAATGGAATTGAACCAAACTTGGCATATTGAACTCTCATTACCAACAGAAAGTACTGAAAGGGTTTGCTTGGGAATTGACCTTGAGTTTGGAAGTTGTAGTTCACCTACACACAGAGAGCACTGTAGACTCAAACAATGTTATGTTATGTCATTGGCAGGAGGGGGAAGAAAGGGTATTGGAGGTTCCAATTTCCCACGGCACACCTGATGATCGCTCACGGCACACTGGTTGGGAAACACTGCCCTACATGGAGCAAAGGATTCAAATGGGAGGAAAGAGATTCCACGTAAAAAATAGGGACAATTTCATGGCTGTAAGAGCTGTATCATAGTATGTTGGAGTCTTCTTCTCTTGAGTGAAGAAGATTCCAGAGTGATGGAGCAATCACTGAAAAAGCTCTACGCCAGGTTGATGTCAGATGGGCTTCCTTAGGGCCAGGGATCTGTAATAAGTTCTGATGATCTGAGCATGGTGATCTCCAGGGTCGACAGGGAGAAAAGCGTTCCCGTAGGTACACTGGCCCCTGGACGTACAAGGCCTTGAAGGTGAGTACCAGCATCTTGTGGGTAATCCGGAAGCCAGTGCAATCGGTATAGAGCAGGTGTTTATTTACATTATTTCTACCCCGTTCTTCTCAACCCCCAAGGGGGGACTGGCGTTATATTGTTCTTTGTGAGGAGTCTGGCCACTGCATTCTGCACCAGTCGAAGTCTCCGGGTCACCGACAAGGGAAAGCCAACATAAAGGCCATTACAATAGTCAATTCTTGATGTTACTGTAGCATGAACCACTGTGGCGAGATCATCCCTGGATAGGTAAGGCGTCAGCCACCTAGCCTGCCAAAGATGGAAAAAGGCCGACTTGCTGACAGCAGAGACCTGGGTCTCCATTGTCAGTAACGGGTCAAAAATGACACCAAGGCTTTTGATGGTGGCAGCTCACCATCTAAGGTAGGCAACCGGACATCATCCAACCCAGGGTGACCCAGCCATGAGATCTCAGTCTTCGCCGGATTCACCCTCAGTCTACTGGAACGCAACCAACCTGTTACGGCCTCAATTATCGGGAACCAAGTCCGGCCAGCCATCCATCCGCAGAAGGAGCTGCGTGTCATCAACATACTGGTAGCACTCCAGCCCATAACTCCGAACCAACAACAACTCAACTCACTCAATTCAACTTATGAGTCACCCTCCACCAAAGGTGCTCTGGGCGACTTACACAATTAAAATAAACAGGTTACATAGTCACAGCTTGTTACTTAACAATCATAGGCTCTTCTGAAGAGCCATGTCTTAAGTGCCCCTAAAAATGCATGTAGATCAGGAGTGGCTCTTTGGTCTGGCGGTAGGGAGTTCCACAAGGTTGGGGCTGCGATTGAGAAGGATCTCTGTCTTGTGGACTCCAAATGGACCTCTCTAGGGCCAGGGACACAGAGAAGATTCTCATGAGCTGACCGTGGCAGTCTCTGGTGGCGGAGTGGCATTAAACGGTCTCTAAGATATGAAGGACCCTGACCTCGAAAGGCCTTGAATGCTAGGCTCTCAAATCAATCAAACAGAAGCTGTGGGACATTGTCTTTTGTGAACTGCACTCTTGCTCAACAACAACAACAACAACATTTTATTATGGTCCAAAGGCCCTTATTGCACTGTAGGCATGCAAGGTATGCAGGTAATGAGATTAAGAACATCCAGTTGATTGAACACACAAATGGATAGAATTTACAACAGTTTAAACTGCTTAAAATACACGTTGGCTATAAACATAGGTAAAAGATTACAAGAAATGCCGGCGTGTTTCAGGCTGTGTCTAAAATTGGGAATTGTCTAATTTTGGCTGCCTCAGAAAAAAAAACTTGGCAACTCCCAAGGCCATGTAGGGAAGGTTGTCACCAAGTAAAAACTTCACATAAAATGTCACTGGACTTGTTGGTAAATTCCTTAGTAGTGGGTTGATTATGTGTGCTCGGACCTGTTCATAGAAACTGCATGACAGTAGAATGTGGTAAATGTGTTCTACTTCCTGTTTGTTACATAGGCAGAGTCTTTAATTATATGGGGTACCTCGCTATGGAAAATAGTAAAGGTAAAGGTTTTCCCCTGACATTAAGTCCAGTCACGTCCAACTCTGGGGGTTGGTGCTCATCTCCATTTCTAAGCTGAAGAGCCGGCGTTGTCTGTAGACACCTCCAAGGTTATGTGGTGAGCATGACTGTATGGCATGCCGTTACCTTCCCGCTGGAGCGGTACCTATTGATCTACTCATGTTTGCATGTTTTCAAACTGTTAGGCTGGCAGAAGCTGGGGCTAACAGCAGGAGCTCACGCCGCTTTGGGATTCGAACCTGTGACCTTTTGGTCAACAAGCTCAGCAGCTCAGCCGTTTAACCCTTTGGAAAATAGGCAGTCAAGTTCTTTAGATAGTTTGCTGCATGGAAAGGCCCAACATAATGTATGGACAAGGCACTAGGGGAGCAAGATACATTAGAGCGAGAGCGCAGTTCACAAAAGACTATGTCCCACAGTTTCTGTTTGATTGATTTGAGAGCAGAAAGGCCGATGAAGGAGGCTTTCAAAGAACTGATCTTAAACCAACTACTTATTATAACTGCTCATTACTGATTAGTAGCCAAGGCTTTTAATCTTAGTGCATGCTCTTTTGTAAAATTAGCATAAATACTCGAGAATAACCTGGACATAGCAGTCTCTCAAGTAAAAGAACTAGGATATTTTTTTTAAGGAAAACCATGGCCCACATTTAGAATTAGACATGTTGGGAAAACACAGTAGCTTGGATTTTCAACCGAGTTCTGATCTCTACAGCACACACTTTATCAGCATTTAAGACTAGAATGTGGAAAACAGAACCAATATCTATATTATATGTAGGTGTTTGAATGGGGAAAATAGTAATTCAAACGAAGATAAGGAGGAAACCCCTTGACTCCTGAATTACCACAGAAAGATGAGATGTGATTACTGAGCAGTAATTCTACGATAAAATCTATGAAGGATGGTCTGGAGATTTCACTGCTTTGGTCCTTTCATTATTGCCTGCTACTTCCCAATGGATGTCAGGTGGTGCAGTACCGGCTAAACAGTATGATATATCCAGTGGTGTGGGACATAGACATTCTGTGATAATGCAGCATGTCTCATTAAGAGGCAGCCACATCTCCACAAAAGTCAACATTGACACTGAAACACAACACCGCCTGAGCTCTGCGAGTGCAGCATTTTACTGAATGAAGCACAAAGTGTTTGAGGACCGGGACATCCATAGTGATACCACGGTGCTTGTTTATAAAGCTGTTGTCCTCCCAACCCTGCTATATACACCTGCGAAATGTGGACTATCTACAGACGTCACATGCAACTCCTGGAACGATTCCATTAGCTTTGCCTCCAAAATCTCTTGGGAAGACAGGTATACAAATGTCAGCATGCTGGAAGAAGTAAAGACCACCAGCATTGAAGCGATGGGCCTCCGCCATCAACTCTGCTGGACCAGCCACCTTGTCCAAATGCCCGACCACCGTCTCTCAAAGAATTGCTCTACTCCAAACTCAAGAACGGAAAACAGAATGGAAAAAAGATTTAAAGATGGGCTGACCTTAAAAACTGTGGCATAGACACTGAGAACTGGGAAGCCTTGGTCCTTGAGCTGTGCTGTAGAATTTGAAAAGGCACGAATTGGGGGGGGGGGGGTTGAAAGAGAGAACCGTGCCAAGAGGAAGGCATGTCAAGCCAACCCCAACCGTGACAGGCTTCCATCTGGAAACCGATGCATTCTCTGCGGGAGAACATGCAGATCAAAAATAGGGCTCCACAGTCACCAACGTACCCACCGCCAGTACACCGAACTCGGAGAATAATCTTACTCAGACAACGAGGGATCGCCTAAGTTAGTAAGTAAGCAAGCAAGGTAATGCAGCATGTCTCAATAAGAGCCACTAGGGTTGTGACTTTTTATATAAGAAATAAGGGACATTTACCTAAAAATATGGGATTTTTTGCAAAAATAAGGAACACTTCGTAAATAAATATTAATTCACTGCAACTCCCACCATTCCTAAGGGCCTCAGGCACCTTCCTTCCCCCCCCCCCTCGGCCGCTTAAGCTCTAGGGAAAAGGGATGAGGGGTGAAAGGAAAGGACTTGGGCTGTTAGGAATGGTGGGAGTTGGAGTCCATAACACCTGGAAAGGCCCAAGCTGGCCCATGCGTGGCCTAGAGCATGAGGCCATGGCCCCAAAGCTCACCGGTTGTAGTGCAGTGGGGGACGTGGTTTGGGGAGGAGGGCAACGGCTTGGGGAGCTTGGCATTGGCGGCCAGCGAGGCCCAGAGCAGTGCCTGGGTCTGGGCTCCGAGGGGCGCGAGCAGGAAGGGTGACACACGGGCGGCCAAGCGCTCCCAGAGGGCTCCTGAGGTGACACCGTCCAGCTCCTCCAACACCACCTCCTCCACTGCAGGCATGTCCAGGAGGGACGCTGGCAGGGACTCTGTTCCACCAATAAGCAAAGCGCCCGGCGCACCAGAAGTAGAATCCCCGTCCTGCGCGCTCTCCCTCTCAGCTGTCCTCGTGTCACCACAGCAACGCCCCTACAGGTGGGCATGAAGAACAAGTAGGAGGCCTCTTGAGCCTCCACCACAAACTCAAAAAGAGCCTTGCCGCCTGCTGCCGCCTGTCCTGTCAATACAGGACAGAAGCTTAAAAACGGGACACGGAATTCTGGGCCAAAATACGGGACATCCCATACGATACGGGACAATTGGCAACCCTAAGAGCCACATCCACTGTTTTAACATGATGAGATGTTTTCCACACTGAGCATGCGTATTCAGCAGCAGAATGTTGGACTAGGGCCCTGGGAAAACAGTTTTCGTATCCCTATTCAGCTGTGTCAACCCACTGGGTAACCTTGGGCAAATATTCTCTCAGCCACAGAAGAAGGCAAAGGCAAACCTTCTCTGAACAAATCTTTCCAGGAAAACTCTGTGATATATTCACTTGAGGGTCACTTTAAGTTGGAAATGACTTGAAGACACACAAAATCATGAGTCATGATCTTCTCATACTCATGTATTTAAGAGAAAAACAGACCCGCAGACAACATTTTACTCAACATGCTTTTTAATAGCACTATTGCTTTTTTCTATCCCTAGTCATGCAAACTCCGCAACAACTGAAGAATGTCAGTCTCCGATACCCAAAGCAGATGGCGTTCTACTAATAAAACAGATGAGAATGTGCCCAGACCTTTACATAAAGAAAGCGACGAGACTAGTTTGAACTGAACTACGCTTAATTTTAGAGAACTACGTCAAATGGTAAGACACACTGAACACACCCACTGGTCAAGTCCTTAAAAAAATATGGACAAGAACATGGTTTGCAACAGGTTCTACAAGGATAGGACAATTCCCGAAACAAAATTATGTGAAATGATATAAATATACGCATGCAAGATGCACGCCGTTTATTAATTACTTCAAATTGCTTTGTGCAGAGATCACACTAGCAGAGATTTAAGAAGCCATTAAAATCCACAAGCCTGAGGACAATTTCAACAGAAAGGAAGAAATCATGAAAATGAGCAAAATCTGGCTACCAGTATTAAAAAAAACAACCCCTCTAAAATCAGGACAGTAAATAAAGAACAACACTCAAAAACAGGGAAATTCCAGGCAAGGAACAATCAGGGCCAGCTAATCACCCCCAACACAGGATTCCCCCAGGCAGTAAGAAGCCAGGCCTTGAAACCGCTAGGCTATTAAATGCTAATCAAGGTGTCCAATTGAACCATTCACACCTACCTTAAACAGGCAAGAGTTCTTTCTCCCAGTCTGGACTTTCCATAGATATATAAAGCCAATTTTCCAAGTTTCCAACAGACCTCACAACCTCTGAGGATGCCTGCCATAGATGTAGGCGAAACGTCAGGAGAGAATGCTTCTGGAACATGGCCAACTCTCGAAACATTCAAATGGTCAGAGTCAACATTTCCTTTGCAACAAAAGGAAAACAGGATGTTAAGCCAAAGACACGCGGCAAACCTTATGGAGAGCTGGATTTCCTGTACGCAAGCCTTGTAATTTGGCTGGCTTTCATAACTGCGACATCACACCTTTTGATTGAGTACCGAAAAAGAATCGCAAACACAATTCCAAATCTTGATTGTTGTATTTTTTTCAGGCTGTATGACCATGTTCCAGAAGCATTCTCTCCTAATGTTTCGCCTGCATCTATGGCAGGCATCCTCAGAGGTTGTGAGGTGTGTTGTAAACTAGGAAAATTGGATTTATATATCTATGGAAAGTCCAGGGTGGGAGAAAGAACTCTTGTCTGTTGGAGCTAGGTATTGGCCACCTTGATTAGCATTTAATAGCCTAGCAGTTTCAAAGTCTGGCTTCTTACTGCCCGGGGGGGGGATCCTTTGTTGCGAGATGATTAGCTGGCCCTGATTGTCTAGAATTATCCTGTTTTTGAGTTATTCCTCTTTATTTAGTGTCCTGATTTTAGTTTTTTAAAAATACTGGTTGCCAGATTTTGTTCATTTTAATGATCAAGATGACCAATCGCAACACTGATACTTGCCTCAAACAGATGGGAGTTCTTTCTCCCACCCTGGAGCTTCCACAGATATATAAACCCCATTTTCCTTGTTTCCAACAGACCTCACAACCTCTGAGGATGCCTGCCATAGATATAGGGGTCTATGGTTCAATTTGCCACCTTGATTAGCCTTCTCCTCTGTGCCCCCGACTCTGGAACTCCTTGTCTGGAGAGATTAGGAAAGCCCCCACTCTGGAGATCTTCAAAAAACACCTTAAAACCTGGCTTTTCTGCTGTGCCTACGGAGAGTAGTAATTTAATTTTCTACCATTGCTCTCCTCAATGCCCTGTTTTTGGAGTCCATTCCCCCCCTCCTTGTTTACATGTTTATCTGTGCTCTCCCTCACAAGAAGTTTTTAACATTTTATATTCATACATGTGGCCCCCCCCCTTGTCATTTGTGATTTTAGATATCTATTTGTCTATTGTTTTTTAATTTATATGTATGCATTTATTTTGAGTTTATTGTTGATGTTTTGATTTTTGTATTATGGTAATTTGTTGTTTGGGCTTGGCCTCATGTGAGCCGCCCCGAGTTCCCAGTGGGGAGATGGGGCGGGGTATAAATAAAGTTTAATAATAATAAAAAAATATTATTATTATTCCTCTCCATTGGCACCCCCTTGTTGTGGGGTAGAGGCTTGCGTACCCTAATGAAGTTGTGAGCTATGCTGGAGGTGGCATAATAGTCACCGGTAGGGCCTCCTTTGCCAGACAGGTCACAACCGAAGGGCCTGACAAAGAGCGTCAACAAGCAGGATGGGCTCTCTAGCCTTTTGGTAACCATCGTAAGAGAAGGAAAACTCTAATTTCAAACCCGGGCAGATGGTGCTCGTCTAACCCTGTAAGGTCAACCATCTAAGAGAAGGAAACTCGAACCAAACCTACGACCTGAGGATCTCACTGCTACCGTCCCAGCTTTCTAGGCCTCGGCAGACGAACCTTTGGTTTAAAGGGTGAGGCCAGTTCTGTGCACGCTGTGCTCCACCAGAAAAACCCATTGCACAGGCTCAAAGAGCACATCCAAGCTCAGTGTGCTTGTAGAAAGTGTGGGGTGAGTCCTTCCTGAATCTTCGTTCGTGAAGAAAAGCCAATAATAATTATTAATAGCCTAGCAGTTTCAAAGTCTGGCTTCTTACTGCCTGGAGGAATCCTTTGTTGCGAGCCGAGACAACCTCTGAGGATGCCTGCCGAAACGTCCGAGACAATGCTTCCGGTACATGGCCAGACAGCCGGAAAAACTCACAAGAAGCTAATAATGATCTATTTCTACTTGAAGAAAGACAGATTTCTTTGCAATAACAAATGCCAATATATTCCCTGATTGAATTGACATGTGTACTTCAAGAGTTTTTACCCAGAAGTAGTCTATGGTCTGAATTCTATCCATTACCCAAACTAATGTGGATTGTGAGGTTGTGAGCTCTGTTCCTAGTTTCCAACAGACCTCACAACCTCTGAGGATGCCTGCCATAGATGTGGGTGAAACGTCAGGAGAGAATGCTTCTGGAACATGGCCAGACAGCCCGGAAAGTTCACAACAATCCAGTGATTCCGGCCATGAAAGCCTTTGAGAATATATAAAAGAGATAAGCGTTCTTTCTCCCACCATGGACATTCCACAGATATATAAACTTCATTTTCCTAGTTTCCAACAGACCTCACAACCTCTGAGGATGCCTGCCATAGATGCGGGCGAAACATCAGGAGAGAATGCTTCTGGAAAATGGCCAGACAGCCCAATAAACCTAAAACAATGCAGTGATTCCAGCTATGAAAGCCTTCGACAATTCTGAACCTCTTACAAACCATGATTTGAGACAACAATACAACTATATGGCGCTGTTTTTTGGTTGAGATAAACACCACTGCAACAAAACATTACCTATACCCAGATCATAATCAGATGTGGGGAAATGGGGTACCTACAAAACTGCCCCCAAAACAGCAGGCACATTGTATTGCTTCGTCACAAACAACACAGGTTGGAATGCAAGTACAGTGTTCCCTCGCTACTTTGCGGTTCGCTTATTGCGGACTTGCGGTTTCGCAGATTAAAATTTTTTAAAAAAAGATATATATCACGGTATTTTTGCTGTTTTGTGAGGTTTGTTTTCCCTCCTCCCTCCAGCCTTGAAGGGCTTTTCCTTCCTTCTGACTGACTGACTGACTTTATTATTTCTGAGTCGCCCTCCACGTTAGTGCTCCGGGCGACTTACACACAACAAATTCCACAATTAAAATAGAGTATTTAAAACTCTTTAAGAGAGCTAGAGACTCCGTGGCCCTCCGCCGGGCCCACCCTCGACCGGTTTCGGCCACTGGACGCAGATGCTGTTGACAAGATAGTGACTGCAGCTCGCCCTACCACCTGCTCCCTCGACCCGTGCCCCTCCTGGCTTGTCAGATCTTGCCTGGAGGGGCTACGTGGGCCTCTGTTGAAGATCATTAATAGCTCCCTTGAGCAAGGGGTTTTCAGAGTGCTTGAAAGAGGCGGTGGTAGCTCCATTACTGAAGAAACCATCATTGGACCCTGCGGTTCCCTCCAACTACCGCCCGGTGTCGAATCTTTCGTACCTGGGCAAGGTGGTTGAGAGGGCAGTAATGGAGCAGTTGCAGTCCTTCTTGGATGATGCAACATGGCTTGACCCCTCCAGTCCGGCTTCCGCTCGGGGCACGGGACGGAGACGGTCCTGGTCTCCATCACAGATCAACTCCGCTGCCAGCTCGACCAAGGCGGGTCTGCGCTGCTCGTGTTATTGGACCTCACGGCAGCGTTTGACACGGTCGACCACAATCTTTTGATCCACCGCCTGGCCATGGCTGGAGTGAGGGGGACAGCCCTTAAATGGCTGGCCTCCTTTCTCCGCCAGCGGTCTCAGCGTGTGAGGAGGGGCGGGGTGGTCTCTGAGGGTTCCCCACTGATTTGTGGGGTCCCTCAGGGGGCCATCCTCTCCCCTCTGTTATTTAACATCTACATGCAGCCGCTTGCACAGCTGGTGCGGAGTTATGGGCTGACCTGTCACCAATATGCCGATGACACTCAGCTCATTCTGAGGATGGGGGGCAGGCCGGAGTCCGTCCCCGATAATTTCCAACATTGCCTTGAGGCCGTCACTGGATGGCTGCGAGCCAGTAGGTTGAGGGTGAATCCGGCGAAGACGGAGATCTTGTGGCTGGGCCACCCGGGCGGGATGGGTGCCCGGCTTCCGACCCTGGACGGTGCGGCACTACAACCAGCGCCGTCAGTGAAAAGCCTTGGCGTCCATCTGGACTCCCAGCTGACCATGGAGGCCCAGGTCTCCATGGCCAGCAAGGCTGCCTTTTTCCACCTCCGCCAGGCGAGGAGGCTGGCCCCCTATCTCTCCCGGAACGACCTGGCCACGGTGATCAAGCCACGGTCATCTCGAGGCTAGACTACTGTAACGCGCTCTCGTTGGCCTGCCTATGTCGTCGATCCGGAAGCTCAAGCTGGTGCAGAACACCGCCGCCCGGCTCCTGTCTGGGGTTCCAGCAGGTTGCCGAATAACTCCAATCTTGCGGGATCTGCACTGGCTGCCCATTGAGCACCGGGTCGCCTTCAAAGTGCTGGTTCTTACCTTTAAGGCCATTCACGGCCTGGGGCCAGCGTATCTGAGGGACCGTCTCGCCCTATATTGCCCATCGAGATCACTGCGGTCTGAAGAGGCCAACTTGCTGGCAGTTCCATCTGCTAAACTAGCCCGCTTAACATCTACTCGCGGAGGGC
Organism: Anolis apletophallus; assembly: GCA_030556195.1. NCBI lineage: Eukaryota > Metazoa > Chordata > Lepidosauria > Squamata > Anolidae > Anolis > Anolis apletophallus. The sequence continues at coordinate 11,519,969 of JARBWK010000002.1, read as the reverse complement.
GTTCTCTGTGATAGCTCCTACGCTATGGAACGCCCTCCCGGCTGAGGCCAGAGCCCTGAGGGACCTACTCCCCTTCAGACGGGCCTGCAAAACTTATCTGTTTAGGCAGGCCTTTGGGGAGTAGGCCCTTACACCACACTGTTTTAATCTGCTACCTTTAACTGTTTTAACTGTTTTAATTGTATTACTTGTTTTTAAGTTAAGCTATATCTTTCGTGCTCTATGTTTTATGTTGTTCCTCTGGCGCTGAGCCAGTAGCATGTGAGCCGCCGCGAGCCCTTGGGAGTCGGCGGCGCAGAAATCGCAATAATAATAATAATAAAACTAGATTAAAATATTCAGTGGTTAAATGCAGGGGCCAGGCTCGGTATTTGAGTTCCTGGTTCTGCATTAACCATGGGCTTTCCTAAATAGCCAGGTCTTCAGAGCGGTCAGGAACTGGGGCAGGTCGAGGGAGGCTCTCTGGTCCGGTGGCATCGAGTTCCAAAGAACGGGGGCCACAGCGGAGAACGATCTCCGTCTCGTGGTCTCCAGGTGGGCCTCTTTCAAGCCTGGTACGTGAAGAAGGTTCTTGTTTGCTGGCCGCGGGGTCCTTGAGTAAGCAGGCATCAACAGGCGGTCTTTGAGGTATGTTGGGCCCCGGCCCCGTAGGGGCTTTGAAAGCCAAGGTCAAGGTCTTGTGTAAGGCTCTATACTCAACGGGCAGCCAGTGCAGGCGCTGCAGAGATGGTGTAATGTGGCATCTCATCGATGTTCCTGTGAGAAGCCTGGCGGCCGCGTTCTGCACAATCTGGAGCCTGCGGGTTAGTGACCGGGGTAGACCTACATACAAAGCGTTACAGTAATCCAGCCTTGATGTAACCGTGGCATGGATTACTGTAGCTAGCGCTTCCGTCGGAAGATAGGGCGCCAATTGTCTCGCTTGGCGCAGGTGGAAGAAGGCCCTTTTGCTCGTGGAGGCAACCTGGGCCTCCATCGACAATTCCTTTCCTTCACTATATTTTAGGTTTATAAATACTTAAAATAGTGTATATAACTACTAAAATAATGTATAAATATTAAGATAAATAGAGCATCCCTACATCATGGGTTTTTCACTTATTGCGGGAGGACCTGGAACCTAACCTCAGCAATAAGTGAGGGAACAGAACTGGAACGTAACCCAGGGTGCCAATCACCACCAGGACCACCTGTACTGGTTGATGCCAGAGCCTTTGCAGAGAGTGACGAACCTGTTCCCAATGCAAAACCACAACGTCTTTAGAAAAGGAAGGGGGGGGGGTCACATTTCGGAAGGAAGCCTAATCAATGGGAGAAAAATCCATAACTGGTCGATGGCCCTTAATAATTACGGCGAATGCTTGGATAATGCATGGCATCTGGTTTTACATGCTGAGCATGGCTTTCAATCATTTATGATGAAAAGGAGAAAATGGGATACAGAGGCATAGGGGGAAATATACCAATTATGACAATAATAATGGCAATAATAATAATAATTGCTGTGGACTCATCTGGTTGTGTTTCAAATTATTATTAAAAATAATAATCTATCCTAGAACCTTTGAGTTGGAAGAGACCCCCAAAGGGCACATAGTCCACCCATGACAATAATAATAATAATCTATCATAGAACCGTAGAGTTGGAAGAGACCCCCAAAGGGCATATAGTCCACCCATGATAATAATAATAATCTATCATAGAACTCTAGAGTTGGAAGAGACCCCCAAAGGGCATATAGTCCACCCATGACAATAATAATAATCTATCATAGAACTCTAGAGTTGGAAGAGACCCCCAAAGGGCATATAGTCCACCCATGATAATAATAATAATCTATCATAGAACTCTAGAGTTGGAAGAGACCCCCAAAGGGCATATAGTCCACCCATGATCATGATGATAATAATAATCTATCATAGAACCCTAGAGTTGGAAGAGACCCCCAAAGGGCACATAGTCCACCCATGACAATAATAATAATCTATCATAGAACCCTAGAGTTGGAAGAGACCCCCAAAGGGCACATAGTCCACCCATGACAATAATAATAATCTATCATAGAACGCTAGAGTTGGAAGAGACCCCCAAAGGGCACATAGTCCACCCATGATAATAATAATAATCTATCATAGAACCCTAGAGTTGGAAGAGACCCCCAAAGGGCACATAGTCCACCCATGACAATATTAATAATATATCATAGAACGCTAGAGTTGGAAGAGACCCCCAAAGGGCACATAGTCCACCCATGACAATAATAATAATCTATCATAGAACCCTAGAGTTGGAAGAGACCCCCAAAGGGCACATAGTCCACCCATGACAATAATAATAATCTATCATAGAACCCTAGAGTTGGAAGAGACCCCCAAAGGGCACATAGTCCACCCATGACAATAATAATAATCTATCATAGAACGCTAGAGTTGGAAGAGACCCCCAAAGGGCACATAGTCCACCCATGATAATAATAATAATCTATCATAGAACTCTAGAGTTGGAAGAGACCCCCAAAGGGCACATAGTCCACCCATGACAATAATAATAATCTATCATAGAACCCTAGAGTTGGAAGAGACCCCCAAAGGGCACATAGTCCACCCATGACAATAATAATAATCTATCATAGAACTCTAGAGTTGGAAGAGACCCCCAAAGGGCACATAGTCCACCCATGACAATAATAATAATCTATCATAGAACCCTCGAGTTGGAAGAGACCCCCAAAGGGCACATAGTCCACCCATGACAATAATAATAATCTATCATAGAACTCTAGAGTTGGAAGAGACCCTCAAAGGGCACATAGTCCACCCATGACAATAATAATAATCTATCATAGAACCCTAGAGTTGGAAGAGACCCCCAAAGGGCACATAGTCCACCCATGACAATAATAATAATCTATCATAGAACCCTAGAGTTGGAAGAGACCCCCAAAGGGCACATAGTCCACCCATGATAATAATAATAATCTATCATGGAACTCTAGAGTTGGAAGAGACCCCCAAAGGGCATATAGTCCACCCATGACAATAATAATAATCTATCATAGAACTCTAGAGTTGGAAGAGACCCCCAAAGGGCATATAGTCCATGATCATGATGATAATAATAATCTATCATAGAACCCTAGAGTTGGAAGAGACCCCCAAAGGGCAAATAGTCCGCCCATGACAATAATAATAATCTATCATAGAACCCTAGAGTTGGAAGAGACCCCCAAAGGGCATATAGTCCACCCATGATGAAGATGATAATAATCTATCATAGAACCCTAGAGTTGGAAGAGACCCCCAAAGGGCACATAGTCCACCCATGACAATAATAATAATCTATCATAGAACGCTAGAGTTGGAAGAGACCCCCAAAGGGCATATAGTCCACCCATGACAATAATAATAATCTATCATAGAACCCTAGAGTTGGAAGAGACCCCCCAAAGGGCACATAGTCCACCCATGACAATAATAATAATCTATCATAGAACCCTAGAGTTGGAAGAGACCCCCAAAGGGCACATAGTCCACCCATGACAATAATAATAATCTATCATAGAACGCTAGAGTTGGAAGAGACCCCCAAAGGGCATATAGTCCACCCATGACAATAATAATAATCTATCATAGAACCCTAGACTTGGAAGAGACCCCCAAAGGGCACATAGTCCACCCATGACAATAATAATAATCTATCATAGAACCCTAGAGTTGGAAGAGACCCCCAAAGGGCATATAGTCCACCCATGACAATAATAATAATCTATCATAGAACCCTAGAGTTGGAAGAGACCCCCAAAGGGCACATAGTCCACCCATGACAATAATAATAATCTATCATAGAACCCTAGAGTTGGAAGAGACCCCCAAAGGGCACATAGTCCACCCATGACAATAATAATAATCTATCATAGAACCCTAGAGTTGGAAGAGACCCCAAAGGGCATATAGTCCACCCATGATGATGATGATAATAATAATCTATCATAGAACCCTAGAGTTGGAAGAGACCCCCAAAGGGCATATAGTCCTCCCATGATGATGATGATAATAATAATAATAATTGCTGTGGACTCATCTTGTGTTCCAAATTAATAATAATAATCTATCATAGAACCGTAGAGTTGGAAGAGACCCCCAAAGGGCATATAGTCCACCCATGACAACAGCAATAATAATAATAATAATAATAATAATAATCTGTCATAGAACTCTCGAAGGGCTTTTCCTTCCTTTCCTTCACTTTATTTTAAGTTTGTAAAGACTTAAAATAGTAAATAACTACTAAAATAATGTATAAATATTAAAATTAATAGAGCATCCCTATAGCACGGTCCTGGAACATATGTAACCCCAGCAATAAGTGAGGGAACGCTGTAAAGTAAAATGTGGCTAAGTAGTAGGACGTTGAGGGTAACTAATTATGGTAACAAGTTAACAATATATTTCCTTGCAAAGCCTTAGATCAGTGTTTCTCAACCCTCCTAATGCCGCGACCCCTTAATACAGTTCCTCTTGTTGTGGTGACCCCCCAACCATAAAGTAATTTTTATTGCTACTTCATAACTGTAATTTTGTTACTGTTATGAATCGTAATGTAAATATCTGGTATGCAGCAGAATGTATTTTCATTCACTGGACCCAATTTGGCCAAAATACCTGATACACCCAAATTTGAATACTGGTGGGGTTTGGGGGGGGGGGTTGATTTTGTCATTTGGGAGTTGTAGTTGCTGGGATTTATAGTTCACCAAAATAAAAGAGCATTCTGAACTCCACCAGTGATGGAATTGAACCAAACTTGGCACACAGAACTCCCACCACCAACAGAAAATACTGGAAGGGTTCGGTGGGCACCGACCTTGAGTTTTGGAATTGTAGTTCACCTATATCCAGAGAGCACTGTGGACTCAAACAATGATGGATCTGGACCAAACTTGGCAGGGATACTGAATATGTTCAAGTGTGGAGTTTGGGGAAAATAGACATTGATATTTGAGAGCTATAGTTGCTGGGACTCATAGTTCACCAACAATCAAAAGCATTCCGAACTCCACCAACAATAGAATTGGGCCAAACACCCCACACAGAACTCCCATGACCAACAGAAAATACTGGAAGGGTTCGGTGGGCACTGACCTTGAGTTTGGGAATTGTAGTTCACCTATATCCAGAGTACACTGTGGACGCAAACACTGATGGATCTGGACAAAACTTGGAACTGATACTCAATATGCTCAAGTGTAAACACTGGTGGAGTTTGGGTAAAATAGACCTTGATATTTGAGAGCTATAGTTGCTGGGATGTATAGTTCACCAACAATCAAAAAGCATTCTGAACTCCACCAACAATAGAATTGGGCCAAACATCCCACACAGAACTCCCATGACCAACAGAAAATACTGGAAGGGTTCGGTGGGCACTGACCTTGAGTTTGGGAATTGTAGTTCACCTATATCCAGAGAACAATGATGGATCTGGACCAAACTTGGCAGGGATACTTGATATGCTCAAGTGTGGAGTTTGGGGGGAAATAGACCTTGATACTTGAGAGCTATAGTTGCTGGGATTTATAGTTCACCGACAATCAAAAAGCATTCTGAACCCCACCAACAATAGAATTGGGCCAAACATCCCACACAGAACTCCCATGACCAACAGAAAATACTTTTTCCGATGGTCTTTGGCGACCCCCTCTGATGCCCCCTCGCGACACCCCCCCCCCAGGGGTCCTGACCCCCAGGTTGAGAAACACTGCCTTAGATTGACAGATTGCTTTTTTATATTCTGAGCACAGTATGGAGAACAGTTCCATAAAGTTTTTGGAGCTGAAATTTAAATGACTCTAATGTCTACACAGCAGCAGGTATGGGCAAACTTGGGCCTTCCCTCCAGGTGTTTTGGACTCCAACTCCCACAATTCCTAACAGCCGGTAGGCTGTTAGGAATTGTGGGAGTTGGAGTCCAAAACACCTGGAGGGAAGGCCCAAGTTTGCCCATACCTGCCTAAGACGCACCTGTCTAAGACGCACCAAAATGGCCAAAAAAGGGGGAGATTTACCTGAGCCTGGCGCTTCCTCCGGCCAGCTTCCTCCATCCTCAGTCCCTTCCTCTCCTTCCCTTCCTTCCCTTCCAGAGCCGCGGGCAAAAAGGAAGGAAGGAAGGAGGAAAAGGGCTCAAGAGGAGCTGCCAAACACAGCCCACACCAAACTTCTCCTGAGGAGGCGGGGCTTAGGGGCCTTCAACCAATGGGAGGCCTGCTGATTCATTTCAAGGCTCAGGAACTCCTTTCTGATACAAGCCAAGGATACAAGTTAGCAACCACTTGTGCCTTTCTCTCCCCTATTTTTTGGGGGGCTCAGAGGTTTGTAGGGCTTCCTAACTTAACTCTCAGATATTGCCTTTTCTCTTCCTCCAGGACAGATTGCACACCCAGTTTATTGCATTTCTCCTATTGTTTATTATTATTTTATTTATTTATTCTCTCTCTGGCATTACTTCGCGAACAAAGATCCTTAGGAAGGACTCATCCCACGCTTCCTACAAGCGCGTTGATGACTAAAAAGGCCAATCTGAGATAGGCAAGTCCGGTTGCGGAATGCACAGCAGAAAGTCTCCTTGGGGGACGTTGTTTCCAAGTTGCGGTTCTTTCTGCGTTGTCGTTTCTCTTCGAGACCCATTCGGCGTGTCTTCTTAAAAGAGGCCACAGCATTGTGGATAGTGCGTCTCCATGCCTCCCGGTGTGAGGCCAGGGTGGACCATTGTTGGTGATCAATCTGGCCGAGCCTGAGATGTTGTTTCAGGGAGTCCTTATCTCTCTTTTTTGGGGCGCCTCTCTTGCGCTGACTGGTGGCGAGTTCACCATAGAGTAGTATCTTTGGGAGGCGGTGGTCTTCCATCCTAGAGATGTGCCCTGCCCAGCGCAGCTGAGTTCTCAATAGCACGGCCTCAACGCTGGTGATCCCTGTTTGCTCAAGGACAGCAACATTCATCACATAGTCTGCCTAGTGTACATTTAGAATTGAGCCAAGACAGCGCTGATGAAAGCATTTGAGGAGTCGTAGGTATTGGTGATAGGTGACTCATGTTTCAGACCCATAGAGGAGAATAGACAGTACGATAGCTCTGTACACACTGAGTTTGGTGCTTTGCCTCAGGTGCTTGTTGCTCCAGACTCTTTTGTGAAGCCTTCCGAATGCACTCTATGCCTTTGCTAATCTGTGATCTATCTCTTTATCAATCTTGGCGTCTGAAGAGATGATGCTTCCCAGGGAGGTGAACTGCTGAACGGACTTAAGCACAGATTCGCCTATGCGGGGAATGATGGTGTTCTTCTTGTGGTGCGGGCTGGTAAAGGACTTCCGTTTTCTTCAGGCTGACTTCCAGCCCAAACAGCTCGGCTGCTGCTGCAAAGCAGGATGTGAGATGCTGCAGCGGGACAAGGGCAGCATCATCAGCAAAAAGCAGCTGCACTATTCACAATGCTGCGGCCTCTTTCGAGAAGACACGCTGAATAGGTCTCAAAGAGAAACGACAACGCAGAAATAACCGCAACTTGGAAACAACATCACCCAAGGAGACTCTCCGCTGTGCTTTCTCCAACCGAACTTGCTTATCTCAGATTGGCCTTTTTAGTCATAAATGTGCATGTAAAAAGCGTGGGATGAGTCCTTCCTGAATCTTCATTCGTGAAGTAATGCTGAGAGAGAGAGAGAGATTTTACATACCGCTCCATCCCAACAGGCTTGGGGCGGTTTACATAAGGCTACATTAACAATAAAATACACTAAGAAACAATAAAAACAAAGCTAAAACCAACAATAAAACAATCACCCCTAGTACACCTAGTTACATTGGTTCAGTTTAGATCAGTGGTTCCCAAACTTTTTGGCTGATCTACCGCCCCCCCCATGACTAGAAATTAATTTTTCCAGAAAAAAAAATTACTCACCGCCCCCTAGAAATTAATTTTTAAATTTTTAATAGCAATTAAACAGAAAGATATATGTATTAATATTTCTACCTTTTAAATAAAATATAATAATGTTGTAAATTAGAAACATTGATGTTTGAAATTAAAAAACTATTTATTGAACTTAGAATAGAAAGGTAATACAAAAAAAGTTAAAACATTCAAAATCATCTTAGTGAGAAGAATGAACCTGGTATGCTGCTACCAATCTAGTAATCCTCGACTCTATTTTCGTGTCGCAACCCCGTTGACACCCGTCTCATGGCCCCTCCAAAGGTCCCGATCCACAGGTTGAGAAATATTGATTTATTGCTTATTTCACATACTCAAAGGGTTCTCGTTGTGTTCGCATGACACACACACACTGCAGCTGACAAACCAATGTGTCACGACACACAGTTTGGAAAGCTCTGCTTCAAAGACAAAAGCTTTGAAGCTGGTCTTCAAAGGTCAATGCCCACGCAAGATCAATGCCCACCAAACCCAGTATTTTCTGTTGGTCACACAGTCCTATGTGCTGGTCTTGGCCTATAAAGCCTTATACGGTTATGGCCCAGCTTACTTGTCCAAAAGTATGTCCCTCTACGTTCCACCCCATAGTTGAGATCGGCTGGGGAGGCCCTGCTCTCGGTCCCACCAGCTTCGCAAACGCGTTTGGCGTGGACGAGGGACAGAGCCTTCTCGGTGGTGACCCCCTCCCCCCATCTGTGGAACTTGCTCCCCAGCAAGATTAAGTCAGCTTCATCCTTCCTTTCTTTTAGGAAGGAATTGAAATCATAGTTTTGGGACCAGGCCTTTGGACAGCAGGCATAAGAACATAAGAACATAAGAAGAGCCATGCTGAATTTTTATCACACAGTGGCCCATCAGTTGTAAGGGGATCTCGAGCAGAAGGGAGGGCAAAACCTGACCTGCTCCCGACCCCCACAACCAGTGCCCAGGGAAATCCTGCCTACCTCAACCAACTCCGATTGAATGTCCTTTTCAGTAACTACCGATAGGTATCCATGAATCTGTCTAATCCTGCCTTGAAGTTGTTCAGGCTGACAGCTGTCACAACCTCTTCTGGAAGTGAGTTCCATAACCCAATGACCCTCTGGGTGAAGAAATATTTCCCATGAAAGCACGTTGGATGTTGAACTGGACTGGAAGCGGCTACTTGGTTTAATAATATTTGTTTTTAATTTACTGTTTTTATTGTTTAAATTCTGTTATATTGATTATTTTTTATTTACATCATTTATATTTTGCCCTTCTCACCCCGCAGGAGACTCAGGGCGGATCACAATGCACATATACAGGCAAACATTCAATGCCATTTGACATACAACATATATAGACAGACACAGAGGCAATTTAACATTCCAGCTTCTGTCCACCAGGAGGAGCTGTCGCATTCCTTCATTCTTTTTTTGTGTACTTTCTGGAGATTTTTTATGGCCTCGTAAATTAGTTAAATTTAGCCTCCCCACACAAAGTGGTCCCTAAATTTCCTACTTGACAGATGCAACTTTCTTTCGGGTTACAAAGGTCAACAACAAGCTACACAATTCGTCAAGAGCTCACCCTGACCTGGGCAGGCCTCAAACTCATGACCTTCTGGTCAGTAGAGATCTTATGCAGCTGACATCCAACCAGCTGTCAATAAGTCATACAAAATATCAAAGTTATAATCAGTTCACATATATCAATCAAGACTCTGGGCTTATTCAAGCAGCTCTATTGAGCACCATTTGGTTCAATGTATTTGTATTAGGCGTCTTCTAACATGATTATCATGTCTGTATTGTTTATGTTATGAAATGTAATGCAATTTTGTGCTACCATATAGAGTGATGTACCTGGGATTTCCCATTTGAGACTATTGCTATTTTCTGTTATTTTCCACTATTATATATGTATATTTTGCATGAGTGCATCACAAGTCTATGAGAGGTTTCTTACACCAGTGTTTTTCAACCTTTTTTGAGCCGCGGCACGTTTTTTACATTTACAAAATCCTGGGGCACACCACCAACCAAAATGACACAAAAGTACACTCTAACACAGTAATACATATAGTATGTTTTTAAATGTATTTATACACTCAGCGTGAAACCTGGGCCTGTTTCGATGAACAAAACATATATATGACATCCTCTCACATATTTATACATGGCTATCATGTCTTCTTTCAGCCTTCTCTTCTTCAGGCTAAGCATGCCCAGCTCTTCAAGCCGCTCCTCGTAGAGTTTGTTCTCCAGACCTTTGTGAAATTTCACCCTGAGTGAAACTTGCTTCCAGTTAACTATGGATGTCATAAAGCTGTTATAAACAGTTCCTTGGGGGGGGGGGGACTCTTGAAAAATCCAGTAAAATAGTAATTTAAAAAAACAATTTCCAAGCGGAGAGGCTCAATTTGCCCCGCCCCCTCCCCCCATCTTCAGCTCTCCTACAGGCCGTGCCATGCCCCGCCCCCTCCCCCCAGCTTCAGCTCTCCTACAGAGGAGGAGCATGAGCGGTGGACGGGCTTCAGTGGGCGGGGCTTCTCCTCCACGCAGCTTCAGCGAACGAGGGGCGAGAGTCATGGTGGGAGTCATGGTGGATTGGAGGCTGGCTGGGGAAACGGCCGAAGGAGGCGGCGCCTTGGTCCCTTCTTCTTTTTCTTCGCCACTGCCCGGCCCTTCCTCCTCCCTCAAGCAGCAGGAGTTCGGCAGGAGGGGGGGAGGAAGGGGGGGCAGAGAGCTTTTCTCGCGGCACAGCAGGAGGTCCGTCACGGCACACTAGTGTGCCACGGCACACTGGTTGAGAAAGACTGTCTTACACTATGCCAATGAAATGATACACTCTTGATTGATATATGTGAACTGATTATAACTTTGATATTTTGTATGACTTATTGACTCTGTGTGATTTTTCACCAGCTCTTGTTGTTTTTGTGTACCTGATTGGTGACCCTGCCCAATTTGTGTTTGTAGTATCCAACCAGCTGTGCCACCTTCCCTGTGCAACGTATCTGTGTATGTTGCGGCATCAAATTGTTGCCAGTGTAAGCCGCTCCGAGTCCCCCCTGGGGGGTTGAGAAGGGCGGGGTAGAAATGTTGGAAATAAATAAATAATAAATAATTCTCTTCCGGGGGTCCTTCATAAATTCAAATTTATGTTGTAGGAAAAATGGGTTGTGTGAGGCAAATCTTCCCAGGGCCCTTCCAGACAGGCCCAATATCCTAGGATCTGATCCCAGATTTTCTTTTTATCCCAGATTATCTGGCAGTGTGGACTCATATAATCCAGTTTAAAACAGATCCTGGGATATAGGGCCTGTCTGGAAGGGCTCTGGGAAGAATTGCCTCACGCAGCCTGTGGAGCAGGTTTTAGGTCACTATGTGTTTGAAAACAAAAAATTCTTGCACAAGACCCGGCAATACCTTTCCTCCAAAGTTTGCAAGAAGGTGCATCAATTGCTCACCTTCCTTTCTGGAGTGGATGTCGCTGGGTCATGAAACTTGAACTTTTGGGTCTGCCTTGGGCTCTTTTGCCCCCACTTTAAACCGGATATGGCAATGTTTTCAGACAGGCGTTAAAGTCATGCAGGGGTTGTTCTGAAAAGACTGGAATTTCCAGAGTTGCGGTACGATAATCTGTTCATTTAGAAGTTGTCAGAGGACAGCATGGTGTCGTGTCCATTTATCACACTCAAGGCCTCCGGGCCAAATCTGGCCTGTTATGTCATAGAATCATAGTTGGAAGAGATCACATGGGCCATCCAGTCCAACCTCCTGCCATGCAGGAAAGGCACAGTGAAAGCACCCTGACAGATGGCCATCCAGCCTCTGTTTAAAAGCCTCCAAGTAAGGAGTTTCCTCCACACTCTGAGGCAGAGAGTTCCACTGCTGAACAGCCCTTACAGCCAGGAAGTTCTTCCTCATGTTCAGGTGGAATCTCCATTCCAGTAATTCGAACCCATTGCTCCTAGTCCTAGGCAGCAGAAAACAAACCTGCTCCCTCTTGTTTATGACATGCTTTCACATATTTACACATGGTTATCATGTCTCCTCTCAACTTCCTCTTACTCAGGCTAAACATACCTAGCTCTTTAAGGTGCTCCTCATAGGACATGGTCTCCAGGTCTTTGATCATTGTCTATTTATTTACTGTCTGTATACCCTGCCCTTCTCATCCCGAAGGGGACTCAGAGCGGACTTACAATGGGCAATAATTCAGTGCTATGTAAGCAAACATGGCATTGCATCATTTCAGACACCTCCTCTGGACAACTTCCAGCTTGTCAATCCCTTCCTTCCCTGTCCATCTCCGAGCCCAATTCAAAGTGCTGGTATTGACCTATAAAACTCTATAGTCTATACCAGTGTTTTTCAACCTTTTTTGAGCCGCGGCACATTTTTTACATTTACAAAATCCTGGGGCACACCACCAACCAAAATAACACAAAATGACACTCTAACACAGTAATACATATAGTTAATATGTTTTTAAATGTATTTATACACTCAGTGTGAAACCTGGGCCTGTTTCAATGAACACAACATATATATGACTTCCTCTCAAATACTTATACATGGCTATCATGTCTTCTCTCAGCCTTCTCTTCTCCAGGCTAAACATGCCCAGCTCTTCAAGCCGCTCCTCATAGGGCTTGTTCTCCAGACCCTTGTGAAATTTCATCCTGAGTGAAACTTACTTCCAGTTAACTATCGATGTTATGAAGCTGTTATAAACAGTTCCTTGGGGGGAGGCAACTCTTGAAAAATCCACTAAAATAGTTTTTAAAAAACATTTCCAAGCGGAGAGACTCAATTTGTTGCTTGGAAACCTGTGAAAGCTTCAGCTTCCCGGTGCTCCCAGGTTCGCTCACTGCCCAATTCACTGACGTGGAGCTTCCGGCTTTGGCTGTTCTCATGAGAAATCCAAGCCAACGTGAAAACGCCGACTCAATCACTTCCGCCCAGTGCTCTACTTTTGCGGAGGGAGGCAGCGAAAGATCTATGAAACATATAGAGTTTATACGTTTCATAGATCTGTGTGGCCTCTTTGCTGTCTCCCTCCTCCCGCCGCCCAGTGCTGAAAGAGGGAGAAAGAGCTGCTAAGAGGGGGAAGAGTGCCAATTTCCCACGGCACACCTGATGATCGCGAACGGCACACTAGTGTGCCGTGGCACACTGGTTGGGAAACACTGGTCTATACAGTTCTGACCCAGCCTACTTGTCCGAACGCATCAGCCGCTATGTCCCACCTCGTAATCTAAGATCATCTGGGGAGGCCCTGCTCTCGCTCCCGCCAGCATTGCAAATGCGGTTGGTGGGGATGAGAGACAGGGCCTTCTCGGCGGTGGCCCCTCGCCTGTGGAACGCACTCCCAAACAAAATAAGATCGATTCCATCTCTCCTGGCTTTTAGGAAAAGGCTAAAGTCATGGTTCTGGGACCAGGCCTTCGGGAAACAGACATAGATTATACTTTTAGAATTGACTGGATTGACACTTTGGACTTGACTAGATCAACAACGTGCTCCGTTTGATGGCTAAATTATTGGTATTGTTGGATTTTTAATATGTTGGCTTTAATGTTTATACTGATGTTGATTTTATGGCTGTATTGATTTTATTATGTATTGTGGTGTTGCGGCCTGTAATGCTGCGAATGTAAACCGTGCTGAGTACCCCTTCGGGGGTGAGAAGCTACGGGATACAAATACCGTAAATAAATAAATAAAAAATTGCAGTGCCCAGAACTGGACACAGTATTCCAGGTGAGGTCTAACCAAAGCAGAATACAAAGGTACCATGCCTTCCCTCAATCTAGACACAATACTCCTTTTGATGCAGCCCAAAATCCCATTGACTTTTTTAACTGCTGCATCGCATTGTTGCCTCATGTTCATCTTGTTGTCCACAAAGACTCCAAGACCGTTTTCACATGGACTGTTGTAAGAGCTGTTCAGCAGTGGAACTCGCTGCCTCAGAGTGTGGTGGAAGCTCCTTCTTTGGAGGCTTTTGAACAGAGGCTAGATGGCCATGCGTCAGAGTTACTGCCTAGCAAAATGGGGTTCTACTGGATGGCCCTTGGGGTCTCTGCCAATTCTATGACTTGAGTCGAAGGGAGCTGTGAGACAGTAACATCTGGGAGGCTGGTGTTTGGTCTGTTTTGTCAGGATAGTGAGCTCTGAATTTAGATACAAAGCTTGTGGATTTGATGTCTGACTTTAAAATGCCTTTTAACCATTTCCCAACTTCAAAGTCACAAGTTGAATTAATTTGCAATTCCCATTATCTCCAGTTCGTGTGCACGTACACGCGTGGTGGATAATTAAAAGTCACGGGAGTTGTCAATCAGTAACAACTGGGGATCCAAATTGAGTAAAAACTAAGAAAGCACTATATAAAAATTGCTCAACTTCTCAACCTTTACCTTTCTAAAGGAATACAAAGATTTGGATCAGTTGGTGAAGTGCAGGACAACTGGCTCGACAGCAATACGTGTGAAAAAGATCTTGGGAGTCCTCGTGGGCAGCAAGTTAAACATGAGCCAACAATATCAAGAGGTGGCTAAAATAGCCAATGGGATTTAGGCCTGCATAAATAGGAGTCTAGTGTCTAGATCCAGGGAAGTCATGCTACCCTCCATTATGCCTTGATTAGTCCAGATCTGGAATATTGTATCCAATTCTGGGCATCACAGCTGAAGGGAGATGTTGACAAGCACCGGGAATGTGGCGCAGCTGGCTGGGTGTCAGCTGCATAAGATCTCTACTTAGCAGAAGGTCATGAGTTTGAGATCTGCCGGGATCGGGGTGAGCTCTCGACCAATTGTGTAGCGCGTTGTCAACCTTTGCAACCTGAAAGACAGTTGCATCTGTCAAGTAGGAAATTTAGGTACCACTTTGTATGTGGAGGTTAAATTTAACTGATTTACAAGGCCATAAAATCTACAGGAATTAAACAAAAAAGGATGAAGGAATGCGACAGCTCCCCCTGGTGGCCAGAAGCTGGAGTGTTAAATTGCCTCTATATCTGTCTATATATGTTGTATGTCAAATGGCACTGAATGTTTGCCTGTATATGTGCACTGTGATCCGCCCTGAGTCCCCTGCGAGGTGAGAAGGGTGGAATATAAATGATGTAAATAAATAAATAAATAAATAAATAAATAAATAAACATGTCCAGAGGAGGGCGACCAAAATGATAAAGGTCTGGAGAACAAGCCCTATGAGGAGTGGCTTAAAGAGCTGGGCATGTTTAGCCTGAAGAAGAGAAGACTGAGAGTAGATATGATGATGGTCATGTATAAATATGTGAGGGGAAGTCATAGGGAGGAGGGAAGAAGCTTGTTCTCTGCTGCCCTGAATAATGGCTTCAAACTACAGGCAAGGAAATTCCACCTGAACATTAGGAAGAACTTCCTGACTGTGAGAGCTGTTCAGCAGTGGAACTCTCTGCCCTGGAGTGTGGTAGAGGCTCCTCCATTGGAGACTTTTAAACAGAGGCTGGATGGCCATCTGTCGAGGGTGCTTTAAATGTGATTTTCCTACTTCTTTGCAGGGGGTTGGACTGGATGCCTCCCAAGGTTCTTTTCCAACTCTATGATTCTATGGTTCTAATTATCCAGAACCTCCTGTGAAAGGAAGTCACATGCTAGGTGACCCTTACTCTTGGAACTTGTCATCACTAGAAAATGGGAGTGGGTGGAACAAGCGGCAAGTATCCTTTTGTTTACACTCCTCGTCAGTCCCAAGGCCGAACAGGGCATAGGGTTATAGCCTGTGCTTGACGGGGTTACACTCCCCCTGAAGGCGCAGGTTCGCAGTCTGGGAGTGATCCTGGATTCATCGCTGAGCCTGGAGCCCCAGGTCTCGGCGGTGGCCGGGAGAGCTTTTGCACAGTTAAAGCTTGTGCGCCAGCTGCGCCTGAACCTTGAGAAGTCTGACTTGGCCACGGTGGTCCATGCTCTGGTTACATCCCAAATAGACTACTGCAATGCTCTCTACGTGGGGTTGCCTCTGAAGACTGCTTGGAAGCTGCAATTAGTCCAACGTTCGGCAGCCAGGTTACTACCAGGAGCAGGGCACAGGGAGCATACAACTCCCTTGCTGCGCCAGCTCCACTGGCTGCCAATTAGCTTCCGAGCACAATTCAAAGTGCTGGTTTTGACATACAAAACCCTGTACAGTTCTGGCCCAGTTTTCCTGTCCGAACAGATTCTCCCCTACAAGCCATCTACATTAAGATCTTCCAGAGAGGCCCTGCTCTTGGTCCCGCCAGCTTCCCAAGCGCGGCTGGTGGGGACGAGAGACAGGGCCTTCTCTGTGGTGGCCCCTCAGCTGTGGAACTCTCTCCCAAGTGAAGCTAGATCTGCCCCCTCTCTGTTGTCCTTTAGGGCAGTGTTTTCCAACCTTTTTTGAGCCGCGGCACACTTTTAACATTTAAAAAATCCGGGGGCGCACCACCAACCAAAATGACACAAAATGACACTCTAACACAGTAAAGAATGACTGGGGTTCGTGGCTTGCTGGGAACAGCTGCTGGGAGTGCCGGGGCCGGGAGGGGCAGAGCCATGCCGTGCCATGCCCCGCCCCTACTCCCAGCTTCACCTCTCCCAGCAGCTGCTCCAGCCTTGAGGGGGCAGTGCCAAGCCAGCGGTGCCAGAGCCAGCACAATGCTGGCTTGGCACTGTCCCCTCAAGGCTGGAGCAGCTGCTGGGAGTGCCGAAGCCAGGGAGGGGCAGAGCCAGGCCGCACCATGCCCCCCCCTCCCCCAGCTTCAGCTCTCATACAGGCCGCACCATGCCCCTCCCCCTCCCCCCAGCTTCAGCTCTCCTACAGAGGAGGAGCATGAGCGGTGGACGGGCTTCAGTGGGCGGGGCTTCTCCACGCGGCTTCAGCGAGCGAGGGGCGAGAGTCATGGTGGGAGGCTGGCTGGGGAAACAGCCGAAGGAGGTGGAGCCCCGGACCCTTCTTTTTCTTCGCCACTGCCTGGCCCTTCCTCCTCCCCCAAGCAGCAGAGAGCAGGAGGTCCGTCACGGCACACTAGTGTGCCACGGCACACTGGTTGAGAAAGACTGCTTTAGGGGGCTGGTGAAGACCTGGATGTGGAACCAAGCCTTCCCAGAAGAGGCTGAGATTGGCTATTGTCTGAATGTATGAACACGTTTACAGATTGAGTGGAATTGTTTTAATGGCGATGTGGTTTTATGCTGGGTTTTTATGAATTTTAATATGTTGTTGTAGTTGTTTTTAAATTGTATAGTATTGAATCTTTGCTGTTATGCCGGTCTGAGTCCCTCAATAGAGGTGAGAAGGCCGGGGTACAAAAGTTTTAAATAATAATAATAATAATTTCCTTGACCTTTATTTACATTTTTAATTAAGAAATCTCTCCAGTTATTGTTGCGTTGCTAAACTTTTCTGAATTATGTAAAAGATACAGTTGGTTAATAACAATGTATGTTTTTTATACAATGTAAATTTAAATGTATCCAAGGTTTGCTGATTCTGCAACCACAGTTATTGAAACCTGAAATGGTGACCTTTTAGTTTCTCCAGACCTTATCAGATTACTCGTCCTACCGCTGACTTTCGGTCCTGAAGCCCAATGATGTGGAAATGGATACATTTCTAAAAATGTATGAAACAACCACAATAAGGCAAGGGCAGGACAAAAATAGCATGGAAAAAACAAGGGCCTTTTACAGCAAGATCTGGGAAATGCCACTTCCTTATTTTGTCAGCTTCAGTTCGAGATAGTCATGCCTCTAGGCATGCTTCTGGCTATTTGGAAACAATACTCAATGGTTGGTAGCAAAGTAACACCCTCACTGTTAATGAATCCAGGGATAGCCAAGCTTATTATAAAAGATTTATAGTAAAGGGTTACAGGCCATCTGGTGGTGCAGTGGGTTAAACCGCTTTTTCTGAACTTGCTGACCAAAAGGTTGGCAGTCCGAATCCAGGGAGCAGGGTGAGCTCCCACTATTAGGCCCAGCTTCTGCCATGCAGTCATGTTGGCCACATGACCTTGGAGGTATCTACGGACAACGCCGGCCCTTAGGCTGACTAGACTTAATGTCAAGGGGAAACCTCTGCATTTAGTAAGGGTAAAGTTTTCTCCTGACATTAAGTCTAGTTGTGTCTGATTCTGAGGTGTGGTGCTTATCTCCATTTCTAAGCTGAAGAGCCAGCGTTGTCCGCAGACACCTCCTGGGTCATGTGGCCGGCATGACTGCACGGAGCACTGTTGCCTTCCCGCCGAGGAAGTACCTATTGATCTACTCACATGTGCACGTTTTTGAACTGCAAGGTTGGCAGTAGCTGGGGCTAACAGCGGGAGCTCACCCTGCTCCCCAGATTTGAACTGCTGGCCTTTTGTTGGTATAGTTCCTAAATATCCCACAGGCACCAGACCTTATCTCATGTGGAAGCTAAGAAGGGTCAGGCCCAGTTGGTACTTCATTAGGAGACCTCTAATGAATGCTATGTGCTGTAGGATAGTTTTCAGACGGAACTGGCAGAATGACCTCTAAGCATTCCTTGTCCACGAAAATGCTGTGAAATCAATGGGGTCTCCATAAGTCGACAGGTGACTTGAAGCCACATAGACAATCACATTATGAGGCTAAACAAAAAGGCACAAATGCCCCAGTGTCAGCTTTGAAAACCGGTTTCTTTAATAGACAAATGTTTTGGAAACATCGTGGAAGGAAGGAGGAAGTTCAATAATATTACAATCAGTGGTCTATAATATTGAATACTGGAGATAGTGCTGATGGTGCCATTTTAATAAACACATACCATAAGTATTATCAAAAGCTTTCATGGCCGGAATCACTGGGTTGTTGTAGGTATTTCAGGCTGTATGGCCATGTTCTTGAAGCATTCTCTCCTGATGTTTCACCTGCATCTATGGCAGGCATCCTCAGAGGTTGGGAGGTCAGACCTCTGAGGATGCCTGCCATAGATGCAGGAGAAACATCAAGAGTGAATGCTTCTAGAACATGGCCATACAGCCCAAAAAACTTACAACAACCCACATATCATAAGCACAATATGCTTTTGGGGAAAAAATAACATAACAAACTCTGCACTACTTATCACTTTTTTCTGATTCCAGATAGAAATAAAATAGGGAACAGGGTGAGCTCCTGTTTGTCAGCTCCAGCTTCTCATGTGGAAACATGCGAGAAGCCTTCCACAGGATAGTAAAACATCCAAGCGTCCCATGGGCAACGTCCTTGCAGATAGCCAGAAGTCACACCAGAAGCGACTTGCAGTTTCTCAAGTGACTCCTCAAAATAATATCCTAATCTCCACAGGTTAATGAATAACAACCACAGTTGTGAGCAGAGTCAGTAAAATAATACTAAAATATCACTTATCCATTTAGTATGGTGTATATATATCTCAATCAACCATTTATGATTCGCATTCAAAACAAAGTTAGCAGTCAGTGATATTCACAGTAGGCAATGTAGCCAATGTAACATTCAATTTAGCATTCAAGCAAAATTAACAATCAGTGATATTTACAGTAGGCAATGTCGCCAATATAACATTCAATACATATAGATGCGGCATATAGCCTGCAATAATAATAGAGTCCGCAGTGTCCTAATTCAATGAATAGTCCAACAAGATAGTTGTAAACAAAGATCAAACCCCCATCCGGGTGGGTTAGGATTTGCGGTTCCTCTTCGGTCGATGTGTTTCGCCTTGGATGGCTTCTTCAGGACCGGGATTATCCTTAATGGAGGGTATAAGTTCCTAGAATAAACATATATATCACTATACATTTCAAAACAACGCTCAACAGAATAACACAGTGGATTAACATGTCTTAAATAAATGTAATATACGGATTACCGACCTTAATATGAAGTATATCGCATTTAACGAGGCATAGGTCTGTGGGTCAGGGTTTCTGACAGAGAGGGAACGGAATGTGCCCAGAGTTTAACATAATCTTAATTAGCTACAAGTGTTCTAAATTAGAGTTTCGCCTATTGAAAGTCGATCATTCAACCCGAACGGGGACTCGCATTTTAAATTAATTATCCAATCTCTTTCAACCTCTTACTGGCCACTATTAAGAGGAATCCCGGGCCTCGAGAAACCACCCCGTGTAGCCTACAAGAAAACACAGAATATCTGCGATTTAATCATTCATTCGGACCACAAATTACAGGCGAGTAGGGATAAAACATAACGCACGGACCCTTGCCATCATTGTACCATCTGCAAATTGATTAATAGACAAAGTACAATAACAAGCCCATACAATGGAAAAAAGTTTCGGATCCGTTCCGCAGCAACTTGCGGTTTGAAAGATTTAATTTATTGCCTTACCTGTATTTGTGGCCATATCTATACAGGTGAAACGGGCAGAAATCTTAGGGTCAGGATTCAGGAACACCGTTCCCGCTTTCGGACAAAATGTGACAGCTCAAGATTATAGTCTCATTTTTTGGAACAGAAACATGATTGTGAAGACTTTACGGAAACAGTGCTGAAAGAGATTAGATAATTAATTTAAAATGCGAGTCCCCATTCGGGTTGAATGATTGACTTTCAATAGGCAAAACTCTAATTTAGAACACCTGTAGCTAATTAAGAAGATGTTAAACTCTGGGCACGTTCCGTTCCCTCTCTGTCAGAAACCCTGGCCCTCAGGCCTATGCTGCGTTAAATGTGATATACTTCATATTAAGGTCAGTAATCTGTATATTACAGTTATTTAAGACATGTTACTCCACTGTGTTATTCTGTTTAGCGTTGTTTTGAAATGTATAGTGAATGAATGAATGAATCTTTATTGAGAGACCATCAGTCATATCAATATATATTACACCAATAAAACAGAATGAAATAAAATATAGTAGGATAAAATGTAATATAATATAGTCAGATAATCACATGATCAATTCATCCTCATCTGGTAACTAAAATTGGTTTGAGACAGTGTGAAAGCTAATCACTGTCACTTTAGAGTGGATGTGCCCTATCTATCTTCATAGTTCTATAGTGCTAATCCTACTTCCACTACTGATCTTCGTCGCCCCAGCAGTTGGTGCCAATCGAAGCAATAAATCTCTGCCTCCTCCTTTTGGCCTTCACCAAAAAGGAGGCCACTCTTTTTATTATGGTGGGATTCGCATGGGATAGGAGCCAGTTACTCTTATGTTGCTCTGCCCAATGTTCCTTGTTTCCCAAAATCGGGCCTAGAAGTTTAGCCCGGTCTATTGCATATATCGGGCAGTTTAAGAGTATATGACTAATATTTTCTACTTCTGGAGCCTCACAGATACAAATTCTATCGGAGTATGGTATTGAGTGAAATCTGCCGTATCTCTCCATTGTCTCCATCTGCTCAAATCTTGCCCTAGTCATGGCGAGCCTTAAATACTTAGGGAGCTGGTGTGTTAGATATTGTGCCCTCTTAAATACATGTTGTTGTACCGATAACCATTTTAGGGATTTGATGTTCGCTAGCCCGTGTATATCCTCTTGTGCCTGTATATCCACAATGCGCTGTTTAACTAACTCCCTGGTACGAGGTGGGTAACTTCCCTGTGCATTCACCTGTATACCTCGGGTTCTCAGGAAAGTTTCAAGCTGAAGCACCCAGGAAGCGTCCCTAGCTGCCTTGCGCTGTTCTTCTAGACAGATTCTAGGAGTCTATCGTTGTCTAAGTTGGCAATTTTACATAAATAGTTGAACGCTCTTATTTTTGCCAAACCATTAATTTGCTGCAGGCCCAGTTCCACCCTAACAGCCACCGCTGGAGTCCTGTTGCTCAGCCCCAGAAGCTGTCTGCCAAAGTTTATCTGGGCCTGTTCGATGATTGGCATGGTGTCCAAACCCCAAATCTCAGCCCCATAGAGTAATTGAGGGATTATTTTGGCTCCGTAAACTTTGATCGTAGGTAGGAGGAACCCGGATATTGATGTTTGGTTAGTCTGAGAATCTGGTTAATGCCTAGTTTTGCTTTGGTGGCACTCCTTGATTGTTGGGCCTTCCATGAGCCTTTAGCCGAAAAAGTAATTCCTAGATAGGTGAAGGTATCTACCTGCTCAATGTTTTCCCCATCCAGTGTCCAGGAGTGCCTTTTGGGTCTGTATGCAAACCTGATAACCTTGGTTTTCGCTTTATTGATGCTTAAATCGTTACTGTGTGCATAGAACACCTGTAGCTAATTAAGAAGATGTTAAACTCTGGGCACGTTCCGTTCCCTCTCTGTCAGAAACCCTGGCCCTCAGGCCTATGCTGCGTTAAATGTGATATACTTCATATTAAGGTCAGTAATCTGTATATTACAGTTATTTAAGACATGTTACTCCACTGTGTTATTCTGTTTAGCGTTGTTTTGAAATGTATAGTGATATATATGTTTATTCTAGGAACTTATACCCTCCACTAAGGATAATCCCGGTCTTGAAGAAGCCATCCAAGGCGAAACGAGTCGACTGGAGAGGAACCGCAAATCCTAACCCACCCGGATGGGGGTTTGATCTTTGTTTACAACTATCTTGTTGGACTATTCATTGAATTAGGATACTCCAGACTCTATTATTATTGCAGGCTATATGCCGCATCTATATGTATTGAATGTTATATTGGTGACATTGCCTGCTGTAAATATCACTGATTGTTAATTTTGCTTGAATGCTAAATTGAATGTTACATTGGCTACATTGCCTACTGTGAATATCACTGACTGCTAACTTTGTTTTGAATGCGAATCATAAATGGTTGATTGAAATATATATACACCATACTAAATGGATAAGTGATATTTTAGTATTATTTTATTGACTCTGCTCACAACTGTGGTTGTTTCTCAAGTGACTCCTGACACCACACACACACACAATCTGATTCCAGGGTTTTGTTTTGTTTTTTAAAAAAATGTTATTGCTGAAAATAAGAGATTTGCACTTAAGCAAAGAGTATCTTGCATGTTCATCCCCTTTTGACTTTTAAAAATATTGTTAATATCATAGGTATGAAGTGCAAATATACTTTGCAAACAAAACAATCATATTAACTACTAGTAATATGACAATAATTAATTTGGAAAGTTCATGAAGTCTCACTCCATCCTGTGAACTAGGCATTTTGCATACAAATTGTTTTTTGGAGATGTACCATAATCAAACGCTCATGCCACTTCCCGGTCAACAAGGTTAGTAGCTCAGCAGTTTGACCAACTGTGCCACTGGGGGCTCCTAGATACCTGCTTCTTCTTGGCTTTTTGGCTTTTCTTCACGAAGAAAGGTCCAGGAAGGACTCATCCCACGCTTTCTAAAAGTATGTTGTTGATTTAAAAGGCCAATCCGAAATAGGCAAGTCCAGTTGCAGAAAGCACCGCGGAAATACTCCTTGGGTGATGTTGTTTCAAGGTTGCAGTTCTTTTTGTGTTGTCGTTTCTCTTCAAGACTCTTTCGACGTGACTTCTCGAAAGAGGCCGCAGCATTGTGGATAGTGCGTCTCCATGCCTCCCAATGTGAGACCAGGGTGGACCATTGTTAGTGATCAATCTGGCTGAGCCTGAGATGTTGTTTCAGGGAGTCCTTTCATCTCTTTTTTGGGGCACCTCTCTTGCGCTGACCCGTGGCGAGTTCACCATAGAGTAGTATCTTAGGGAGGCAGTGGTCCTCCATGCTAGAGACGTGCCCTGCCCAGCACAGCTGTGTTCTCAATAGCATGGCCTCAATGCTGGTGATCCCTGCTTGCTCAAGGACAGCAACATTCGTCACATAGTCAGTCCAGTGTACATTTAGGATTGAGCAAAGACAGCGCTGATGAAAGTGTTCGAGGAGTCGTAGGTGTTGGCGATAGGTGACTCATGTTTCAGACCCATAGAGGAGAATAGACAGCATGATAGCTCTGTACACACTGATTTTGGTGCTTTGCCTCAGGTGCTTGTTGCTCCAGACTCTTTTGTGAAGCCTTCCGAATGCACTATATGCCTTTGCTAATCTGTGATCTATCTCTTTATCAATCTTGGCATCTGAAGAGCTGATGCTTCCCAGGTAGGTGAACTGCTGAACGGACTTAAGCACAGATTTCCCTATGCTGACGTGGGGATGATGGTGTTCTTCCTGTGGTGCGGGCTGGTAGAGAACTTCCGTTTTCTTCAGGCTGACTTCCAGCCCAAACAGCTCTGCAGCTGTTGCAAAGCAGGATGTTAGGGTGCTGCAGGGCTGCTTCTGAATGGGCGACAAGGGCAGCATCGTCAGCAAAAAGCAGCTCACGGACTAGATAGTTTAAAGTCTTAGTTCGGGCCCTCAGACGGCTTAAGTTGAACAAGCTACCATCAGTACAATGGCGCATATAAATGCCGTCTTCTTCTTCAAGGTCTTCCATAGCCCTTTTATCATCATGCTGAAGAAGATTGTAAATAGGGATGGTGCAAGAACACAACCTTGTTTCACTCCATTAGTTATTAGAAAGGTCTCAGAGAGAGCATCGCCGTATCTGACATGACCGCGCTGGCCCTCATGTAGCAGGATAATCATTTTGAGGAATTTGGGGGGACATCCTAGTCGTTCCAGGATCTGGCACAGACCTTTTCTACTCACAGTGTCTAAGGGTTTGGTGGGGTCTACAAATGTTACATTTGTCCTAGATAAACATTTGGGTAAAAATCATATTGTGACTTTCAAGTAATAAACAGGATTGTTTCAAGTAACAAGAAGAATATGCAAAATTACTGACAATTTTTTTCGTTGAAAAAACGAAGGGATAATCTTTCTAAAGAAAGCAGCAACTAATCCTGCCTGTTGAGCATGCTCCGTAACCAGAATAAAGAATTAATTTTCAAAGAGAAAGCCATGTTGGCTGTCTGCCCGTCTGCTACTGAGCACTGGGGAAAGAGTTCCATAGGCGAGGGACCGAGAGCAGGGCCTCTCCAATGATCTTAACCTCTCCAGTGGGTCATAGAGGGAGATACATTCGGACAGGTAAGCTGGGTTGAAACTGTCTAGGGCTTTATAGGCTTATGGCACTCTATGCAGTCATGCTGGCCACATGACTTTGGAGGTGTCTATGGAGAGTGCCAGCTCTTCGGCTTAGAAATGGAGATGAGCACCAACCCCCAGAGTCGTACACTCAGGGGGAAACCTAGGCTAAAGCCAGCATTGTGCTCAGAAGCAGACTGGCAGCCAGTAGAGCTGACTTAACTGGGGAGTTGTGTGCTCCCTGTGCGCCGCTCTGGTGAGCAACCTGGCTCCCGCCCATTGGACCATTTGAAGCTTCCAAGCAATCTTCAAAGGCAAACCCACCTAGAGCACATTGCAGTAATCTATTCTAAATGTTAGTCTATGACAGTCTAAAAAGAGAAAAAGCAAAGTCTTGAGGAATCTAGCAGCACTTTAAAACTAGAATATAATCTTAAGGATATTGTTAGATTCATCTCCTCCCCCAAATATTCAACATTTTTTCCTTAGAAAATAAAACTAAAAACTGAAGGATAAATGAGTGGCCCTGTTTGAACTCCTTCCAGTTTACCAGATTGTGGAGGAGGCACCATTGGCTAAAATCCTGAACAGAACGTCAAGTGAGTATAAGCAACATTTGTTCCCTCTTGATACCAAAATTAAATGGTTGAGCGGCTGTCCGTTTGGGAGCAAGACTGGCCACGCAATTGCTTTGGAGACAGCTTTGCTTCCAAGCCAAATAAGCACACTTAAGTTGCTATTTACCGTATATACCATTCTTCTGATGCATATCACAAATTAATGAGGTAACGTCACACAAACGTAAAACAGTCCGATAGGAATCTGTAAGCTCCTGTAATAAATAGAATGCTGAAATACTTCTGCAAATGAGGGAAAAAATAAAAATAAAGATGGAATAATAATTGGCCTTTTCACATTTCTAGCAATTTTGTAGTTACAATTTTGCAGGGCATGGGTGGGCAATGTGAATGCCTGGGGTTTCTAACAATCTGTATCTCTATACGTCAATGGTTTCCAACCTGTGGTCCGTGTACCACCAGTGGTCCGCAAAAATTAAAATAGGGTCCGTGGCCTCACAGTTACTACAGTGTTGCAACGAGAGTGACTGGTTTTGTAAAACCCTCTTTTAGTGCTGAGACTTATTAAATATGGTTTTCTGTGGGCAAGCAAATGGTGACTACTGGATGCCATATTTGACGGCTTGTGATCTTTACTTGTGTTTCATCGTGTTTTTACTGTGGTTTTCTTTTACTATTTTATTGTGTTGCTATCGTTTGTGTATTTGCATATTATGCTGTAAACCGCCCCGAGCCTCTGGGAGTGGCGGTGTATAAATCTAATAAATAAATTTAAAAAAATATGTTCTGTATCAGAAACTTGAGTTGATGTTGTTTATCCAATGCAATTTTCTGAATCAGCACCCCAAATAACCAAACTGAATCTAAAGTTGACCAAAAACTGATTCATAACCCTTTTGATACTAATGTTGGAAAGTGGTCCCTGGCCAAAGTGGAGCAAGAAGAGGGTGGCGGTAACAGCACGCCGCGGCTGTAATCTAGAGTAGTGTTTTTCAACCAGTGTGCTGCGGAACACTAGTGTGCCGTGAGAGATCATCAGGTGTGCCATGGGCAGGCATGTAGCCAGGGGGGGGGGCTAAGGGGGCTTCAGCCCCCCCCCCGAAAGTCTCAGGGTGGTCGCGACAAGGCCTTACTGGTACATTATTTAAACTGTTATGTTTATTCATATCATGATCTGATCACCATGCTCATTATATCCCACATTAATGGGGTTATTGGGATAACAATACAAAAGGTTTGCTAGGGTAGACCCTCTTCCACCCAGTCTCAGCCCCCCGAACCAAACTCAGCCCCGAATCAAAATCCTGGCTACGGCCCTGGCCGTGTGAAATTATTTTCGAACTTCCTTCATATATAAACTATAAGGCACATCTGTCCCTTTAAGAAATGGAACCATAGCACTCTCGCGTCACCTAAGAAGTGACGCGAGAGTGCTATGGTCGCGCCACCTTGGATTTGCTCAGACGCGGCTAAGTAAACAAAGTTAGAGTTAGTGCTGCAGCTGCACATCAAGTGACAGTGGCAATTTGGGATCACAGCAAGACAAGCGGGTGACAGTGATGGAGAAGTTTTTGAGAAAGAAAAATGCCAGGATATCTATTTTGTGTTCATCAAAACAGGCCCAGGTTTCACACTAAGTGAGTGTATAAATACATTAAAACATATTAACTATATGTATTACTGTGTTAGAGTGTCATTTTGTGTCATTTTGATTGGTGGTGTGCCCCAGGATTTTGTAAATGTAAGAAATGCTCAAAAAAGGTTGAAAATCACTGATCTCGAGCAAAGGCTGGGTAAAGACCGATGTCCTTTGTTAGGAAATCCCTGCTCTAGTGGTTGCCTGTTTCCAAAAAACACAACACAGACTTGCATGACTCAAAATAGCACATGCTTATTTTTACTTAAAATATCACCTCAAAAGCTTTTCATTTCTAAGAATGCATGGTATGTTTTCTAAGAATATATAACATTGCTATATGTTATTTTCCTCTAGTATATCCATTAGGCTTTGCATGCGTACGATTGCCCCTGCCACTAAAAAGCACAAGCTCTATGCCTGCACAATTATAACATACCCAAACCTGCTCGTGTGGCAGGGTGGAGCTCCATTCCAAGCGCAGCTGCATTATCATGTATGCGTGGGCAGCAAACCATGATTTAATCTTTTACATGTTAGCATAAGGACTGGGCTGCAAACACTGTCGCTTTTGTGCTGCAGGCGACTGGATTCTTTGAAATTAATTTCAACCCTGAATGATCAACCGTAAATGGACAGTGCTAATTTGCCAGATCTAATAGAAAGGTGCTATTACGTGTGCTCTGGCTAGGAAACTAAGGTTATTTTCCATTAATTGAACAAACACTTCATGACCTAAAAGGGTGCATCTCTGTCTACTCGGTTGTCAGAACCATTTTCACGCCTGAACTTTCAAAGAGCCCAGTTTTTATTCAGGGAAGAAGAGTAACTTTATCTGACATCAACTTGGTTTTCAATGCATGCCTGCCCCATGACGTGATGCAAAATGTCAGTGGGCGTTGAAACATTAACTCCATCAGACTGGGGAAGGACTTTCCTTGCATACTCCCTTTAAGGATTTACTTTACTACCCATCTCTCAGTTCCTCTACGGCAGGGGTGCTCACACTTTTTCAGCATGCGAGCTACTCTTAAAGCAACCAAGTCCAAAAGATCTACCTGCCCCCGCCGCCGCCGCGCTCCCCCACCACCGCGCGTGCTCCTGCTGTTGTTTTCCGCCCGCGCAGCGCTTCTTCTGCCTGCGGGGCATTGCAGGAAGGAGAAAGCATGAGGTGGGGCATCCAGAGGGAGCGCTCCGCCCTGCCTGTCTCGCCAGCAATGGAGGCTGCACAGCTGCTTCTGGACGAGAGAGAGGCAGGGCGCTCCCTCCAGAGGCCCCGCCTCATGCTTCCTTCTTCCTGCAATGCCCCGCAGGCGAAAGAAGCACCACCAGAGCGGAAGCTAGCAGCAGGAGCGCACATGCGCGCAGGGTGCGCGCGCGCATGGCAGGAGCACCCCATCCGGCTGGTGAGGCCTGAAGATCACCTGGAAGAGGGCCGAAGATCTACTAGTAGCTCCTGAGCTACCTAATGAGCACCCCTGCTCTACGGCAGTGGTTCTCAACCTTCCTAATGCTATGATCCCTTAATACAGTTTCTCATGTTTGGTGACCCTCAACCATAACATTATTTTCATTGCTACTTCATAACTGTAATTTTGCTACTGTTATGGATCATTATGTAAATAATATCTGATATGTAGGATGTATTTTCATAAACTGGACGAAATTTGGCACAAATACCTGATATGCCCAAATTTGAATATACTGCTGGGGATGAGGCAGGGATTGATTTTGTCATTTGCGAATTGTAGTTGCTGGGATTTATAGTTAACCTACAATCAAAGATTATTCTGAACATCAATGATGGAATTGAACCAAACTTGGCACACAGAACTCTCATGACCAACAGAAAATACTGGAAGGGTTTGATGGGCATTGACCTTGGGTTTGGGAGCACTGTGGACTCAAACAATGATGGATCTGGACCAAACCTGGCACGGATACTCAATATGCCCAAATGTGGATACTGGTGGAGTTTGGGGAAAAGTAGACCTTGACATTTGAGAGTTGTAGTTGCTGGGATTTATAATTCACCAAGAAAGAGTATTCTGACCCCCTCCAACAATAGAATTGGGCCAAACTTCCCACACAGAACCCCATGGCCAACAGGAAATACCGTGTTTTCTGCTGGTCTTTGGTGACCCCTTTGACAACCCCTCACAACCCCCTCAGGGTTCCCGACTCTCAGGTTGAGAAATGCTGCTCTATGAGCTGCTTCACAAGTGCTACTGGTTCAATAGACCTACAGCTGTGAATATGCCATCTGTGCATCTGTAGCGTTATTCTGCAAAGTGCCAAAGCAGCGTTTTCCAAAATATTTAAATTTGAACTAGAAAAGATCCTGCAAGAAAGCACAGAGTTCCTACTGGCATGTATGTATTTAAATTCAATGTGCATAGTTAGAAGAAATGATGCCTACGTAACATGAAATTTGAACTGTGCCCCAGAGGTCCCAGGTTCTATCTCCAGCATCTCCATTTTAAAAAGGCCTCTGTCTTGGATTTGCCAGTAAGAGTGGACTATATTGAACTGGATAGACCAAAAGTTTGGTCTGATATAAAGGAGCTTCTATACATTATCAGCAAAGCCTCAAGACAGCTAATAACAATATAAACGTCTGATAACAATAATCCATCACACCAACTAGAAACAGCATATCAAAATGGGAAAGGTAACTGCTAATTGAACATAATTTATCTGGAAGTCAGTTAACCAAAATAATCCAAAACTGTCTACACGGTTCGCTGATATTGCTTTCTGTTGGTATAATGTACACAAACTTTGTTTCATGCTCAAAATTATTTTTTTTAATGTATAAATTATCTATGTATGTATGTATGTATGTATCTATCTATCTGGTATATAAGAAACATAAATGAATTTTGCGTCTAGACTTGGGTTCCATTGCTAAAATATCTCATTATGTATGGATATGCAAATGCATGGATATTCAAACTAAAAAGAAATTTGAAATTCACAACACTTTCGTCCCAAGCATTTCAGATAAGAGATACTCAATCTGTACTAAAGGGCATTTGGGGGAGAGTTAAAGTATCCAGAAGCAGTTACTTGCATTTTAAGATTGTATAACTTGTGGCCCATCTGCTCTTGTTTTGTAATTCACTGCATACTTCACCATTGACTATGTTGAGTGATGCTAATAGGTATTGTAGTCCTGTCCCCCTCCAATTTCCTGACACCCTCTTCCCACTCCCACAGAAGACCTGCGGTAGACCTGCTCGGCCCCTCTTTTTTTTTATCCCTCCCTCTTGTTGCTGCTCAGCGATCGATCGATCGACTGGGCAATGCTGTGAAGAAATAGCTGACTTTTTCGATGCTCTTCCTATTGCATTGGATGGACACTTGCTGGCTGTGTTGGAGTCTCTCCTGAGCATTGCTGAGAACCGCGTGGCCTGTGCCACCCCCTTCAATCGCTCTGCAACTCCTCTTCACCTGGGATGCTGTATATGCCTTGCTTTGTCTGGTGGTGGATAATTCCCAACTGCTTTGGGGTTACTGAGTCACCTCCCCCAGCTCCTTCAGAGTCAAGCCAATCACTTCAACGATACCATCCATCCATCTTGCCCTTAGTCGGCCCCTCTTCCCTTTTCCTTCCATTTTCACCAGCATAGTTACAGGGGCGGATCTTAGTGGAGGCAAAGTAAGCGGCCACCTCAGGGCGCCACGTGACCAAGGGCGTATCCGGCCACGGCCGCCAGGTTTGGCGCATCATGCCGTGCCATTGCTGTGGGTGGCCAGTGCGCGGGCGGGAGGCTCCGCCTCGGCTGCAAAATGTTCCCTGGCTTGCCCTTTTCATCCTCTTCTGAGTGCTGAGTGCTCTGTTTTAATAGCTGAAAAGGACAAGCCAGGGAACATTTGCAGCCAGAGGCGGGGGTTTCATGCATGCGCCTTTTCATCCTCTTGGGAGTGCTATTGGGACAAGCACTTCTGGTGGAGGGAGGTGCTTAACACACTCCCAAGAGGCCCAAAAGGACGAGGGAACATTTTGCAGCCAGAGGCGGGAGGCTCCGCCCCGGCTGCAAAATGTTCCCCCGTCCTTTTCATCCTCTTGGGAGTGCGTTTCGCTACTCCCTCCACCAGAAGTGCTCATCCCAATAGCGCATGCACGAAACTAGCTGTTTGTACCCATGTGTGCTCTGGTGCGTGTGCGCACACGTGTGTGTGCCATCATCACCACACTGAAGACCCTGGGGGCGCCAAAAACAAGTTGGCTTACTATAATTTTTGCCTTTGTCCGGTCCTGCATAGTCTTCTCTAAGCTCTCCTGTCTTCTCAATATGTGGCCAAAGTACTTCATCTTTGCCTCTACAATCCTTCCCTACAATGAGCAGTCGGGCTTTATTTCCTGAAGTATGGACTGGTTGGATCTTCTCGTGGTCCAAGGCACGCTCGGAATTTTCCTCCAACACCACAGTTCAAAAGCATCTCTCTTCCTCCGCTCAGCCTTCCTTATGGTCCTAATTAGATTGTTAACCTGAATGCAGGAAAATTATTTTTAATTCCTAAAATAAAAAGAGACCGTCCTGGCTCCATCATGCCTAGGCCCAGAAGCAGATGAAAGTCCATCTCAGTGGCTACTTCTTGGCTTTGGACGCAGAGAAGAAAGGGCAGTATCTGATGGATCTAATCTCCTCCTACGCTGCCATCCTGTTCCCTTTTTGTATCATGTTTTAGACGGAACTGTTTTCTTGTTCTCTTAGTTTTAAAGCACCATGCACAGCGGTGGTTCCCAACCTGTTTTTGACCACTTTGACCAGGGACTGCTCTCCAATATTAGTACAAAAAGGGTTACTAATCAGTTTTTGGTCAACTTTAAATATGATTTGGTTATTTATTTATTTAGTACATTTGTATACCACTCCCTCTCAACCCGAAGGCGGTTTACAACAATATCATAAAAACAACATTTAGAACAAATTAAAAACATAACACATTGATTAAAATCATAACAATAAAAACATCAATACATCTCCAAGATAAAATCATAGTCCGATCTCATAGTCCATCATTCCAAATCTTATGTCAGTTACACTGCCTTTTCGAATGCCTGCTCAAATAGCCGAGTTTTAACTTTTTTTCTGGAAAGCCAAATAAGAGGGGACAGATCAAATGTCCCTGGGAAGGGCGTTCCATAGCCGAGGAGCCACCGCTGAGAAGGCCCTGTCTCTCATCCCCGCCAAACGCATTTGTGATGTAGACGGAGTCGAGAGCAGGGCCTCCCAAGACAATCTTAACATCCTAGATGGTTCATAAGCGGAGGTACATTCAGACAGGTAAGTTGGGCCAGAACCATTTAGGGCTTTGTAGGCCAAAGCCAGCACTCTGAATTGTGCCCGGAAGAAGACTGCCAGCCAGTGGAGCTGGTGCAACAGAGGAGTAGTATGCTCCCTGAGCCCCGCTCCTGTTAGTAATCTTGCTGCCGTCTGCTGGACCCGTTGAAGCTTCCGAGCAGTCTTCGAAGGCAACCCCACGTAGAGCGCGTTGCAGTAGTCTAGACGGGATGTAACCAGAGCGTGGACTACCGTGGCCAAGTCAGACTTCCCAAGGTATGAGCACAGATGGTGCACAAGTTTTAATTGTGCGAATGCTCCCCTGGCCACTGCTGAAACCTGGCGTTCCAGCTCAGCGATGAATCCAGGATCACACCCAGGCTGCGAACCTGCGTCTTCAGTGGGCGCATAACCCCATCCAACACAGGCTGTAACCCTATGCCCTGTTCGGCCAGGAGTACTTCAGTCTTGTCTGGATTCAACTTCAATTTGTTAGCCCTCATCCGGACTGTCACAGCGGCCAAGCACTGGTTCAGGACCTGGACAGCCTCCTTAGTAGAAGGTGAGAAGGAGTGGCAGAGTTGGGTGCTGATTCAGAAAATTGCATTGGCGAGACCACATCAGCTCTAGCTTCTGTCACAGAGCATATGCCATCCAGTAGTCGCCATCAGCTCACCCACAGAAAACCATATTTAATTAACCTTGGCACTATAAGAGGGTTTTGCAAGACTAGTCGCTCTTGTTGCAACGGTGTAGTAACAGTGAGGCAGTGGACCATATTTTAATTCTTGCAGACCACTGTTGGTCCATGGACCACAGGTTTGGAACCACTGATGTACAGAGATGGTGCTACATAAATACATGACGATAAGAATGATGGTACATCCCCTGGAATTCCATAGGTTGGTTCCGTGGACATAAAAGTGGAATTAGAATTGTGTAATATGAAAAGACTCCAGTGTGTTAATGGAAGGGCTGAAATTTATGTATTAATGTAAGGTTGAGACATAGGAATGGGTAGCGGTGTTGTGAGTTTCCTATATTACAACTCAAACTCTTAACCATGACACTGGCTACATACAGATTAATTATTTACACTGTGGAAAACCAAATTAAACTTATTTGAAACCTGTTTCTATTTATAGTTCTGAAACCGACTTTTTTTATGATGGGATATAAATGAGCAGTAATATGTAACGGGGAACTCATTAGAACACTTGGTTCCGCGTATCCTGTTTGGTGTAATTAATACAATCCATCATCAAATATATGATTTAAAGTTAATGTGTTTGTGGTGTAGTGCAGAAGAGGCTGTTGACCATGGGAGGTAGCAGAGGCATGCCTATATATTTGAAACCACTAAAGATCCTTATCGGCACTGTGAGGAACTTGTAAATTGAACATATCCCAATTACTTCAAAGTTGCCAGGGCATATGTTATCACAGTCAGGATGGCTTTTTAAAACTGCAGTTGTGGAACTAGTTTTGTTTAAAACGCATATAAATGGCAGTAAAGTTGGCGCATTCCAAATTCACTCTAATAAACCTTTTTACGAGAACATTCTGCTGCAAAGGTATTCAGTGTCAGCTATGACCGTCATGTGGATAAACTGGAACTGGTACTAATATATAAGCTAAATGTAGTATCTTGGAATGGAGAATAACAATTGGTTGTTTATTTATCTTATCAGAAGCAAACCAAGGGTACAGTTGCAATTTATTTCAAAAACACAAAGTTTAAAAACTTGGCATTATATTAAATGTCCTTTGACCAGTAGCTGGCCACTTGGAGTGCTTCTGGTGTTGCTATAAGGTCCTCCATTGCGTATGTGGCAGGGCACAGGCTGCATAGTAATAGGTGGTCTGTAGTTTGCTCTTCTCCACACTTGCATGTCATGGACTCCACTTTGTGGCCCTATTTCTTGGTGCCAGAGCACAGTCTGTTCAGCGCCTTCCAAGTCGCCCAGTCTTTTGTGTGTTCAGAAGAGAGTATTGTTGAAATGGATAGAGTGTATTATGGTGGTGAAATGTGAGTGTGTGTGTGTGTGTATATACACTGTATACTGTATACTGTATACTGTATATATATATATATATATATATCTGGTGCTGTGTCAGAGCACAGATGCAATGTACACTGCTGGTGCAGAAAGGGTTAAACAGCAGGTTGTGAAGATTGGGAAGTGACAGAGGACGTCTGTGCCAGCGTGCTTTGGTGTTTTGTATAAAAGCTGTGTAATCTGTCCTTGTCGCGTTTTGGGAGAGATTTTGCTGTGGATTGAAGTGGATTGTTTTGTGAGTAAAGAATTGTTTTCGTACTGCAGACTCAGCGTCCTAATTTATCCAAGAAGCTTCATAACTTCAGCTTATCACCAAGCCTACACTGCTGGCATCAACAAGTATCTCATTCAGAATCAGCCATGGTTGAGGTTCTGGGTTTTAGCCTGCCACTTTTGGACTCTCGCTTGCTGAGCTGTTCCTGCGAGTATCTCTGTAGATCTTAGAAAGCTATTTCTTGATTTAAGGTGTTGGTGTGCTGGTTGATATCTGAACAGAGGATGGACCGGAGATGTCACTACAGATACCTATATATATATATATATATATATATATATATATATCACTATATATGTATAAAGTTGTTCTATGACTATATCAATTTATTTTATTTTATTTTATTTATTTATTTATTGTTCGGTCTTGTATTCCGCTCCCCCCTGCAGGCTCGGGGCGGATAACAACATATAAAATATGCGGCATGTGCCAACCATGCGGCCATACAATAAAACATAAAACATAAAAACATGCATCACATCCCGAGGTACAAGATAAAATACAGTAGCATTTCCTTGAACCAGAGGTACCATTACATGAGGCAGATACACTAGGCCGGTTTGCACAGTGTGGTATATACAATTCAATTATGTATTTGTTTCGTTATCATGGGTAAAGTACGTATAAGCATACTCGTAAATTAATCAGTTATGAGAACATACATAACCAACATTAAACAGTATATAATTGAATTGTATATATCACATGCACTGTGCAAACCTATGTTATAATTGATATAGTCATAGAACAACTTTATACATATACCGGAGATGTCACTGCCTTGGTCCTTTCGTTATTGGCTGCTACTTCCTGATGAATGTCAGGTGGTGCAATGCTGTCTAAATAATATAATTTCTCCAGTGGTGCAGGGCTTATACATCCTGTGATAATGCGGCACATCTCATTAAGAGCCACATCCACTGTTTTAACGTGGTGAGATGTGTTCCACACTGGGCATGCATGCTTAGCAGCAGAGTAGCAAAGCGCAAGGGCAGATGTGTTAATCTGGTTGCAATCCCCAGGTTAACAATTGGTTAAAGACTGAAATTTTGGAAAATGCTATGAGAATTGTGACCCATGTGAATCACTTATCTCTAGACATCACAAAGTAATTCAAAATGACCTCAATCCTGAATGCCCCAAGGATCACGGGTGCCAATCCCAACACATTAAAGTTTCAATTGTTTTCAAAGGGACATGTAGTCCAATCCTACTAACGTACTCAGAGGCAGTTCTGACGGGATGCACTGGGTGCTTTGTATAAAAATATATACGTCTCTGACAGTACTTTGCGAATGAATAAAGCAAATAAATAAACGAAGATTATTAGAAAGGACTCATTCCACACTTTTAACAAGTGCGTTGATGACTAAAAAGGCCAATCCGAGATAGGCAAGTCCGGTTGCAGAAAGTCTCCTTGGGTGATGTTGTTTCCAAGTTGCGGTTCTTTCTGCGTTGTTGTTTCTCTTCGAGACTCGTCTTCTCAAAAGAGGGAGCAGCATTGTGGATAGTGCGTCTCCATGCCTCCTGATGTGAGGCCAGGGTGGACCATTGTTGGTGATCAATCTGCCCAAGCCTGAGGTGTTGTTTCAGGGAGTCCTTATATCTATTTTTTGGGGCGCCTCTCTTGCGCTGACCCGTGGCGAGTTCACCATAGAGTAGTATTTTTGGGAGGCAGTGGTCCTCCATCCTACAGACGTGCCCTGCCCAGCGCAGCTGTGTTCTCAATAGCATGGCCTCAATGCTGGTGATCCCTGCTTGCTCAAGGACAGCAACATTCGTCACATAGTTGGTCCAGTGTACATTTAGGATTGAGCGAAGACAGCACTGATGAAAGTGTTCAAGGAGTCGTAGGTGTTGGCGATAGGTTACCCATGTTTCAGACCCATAAAGGAGAATAGACAGTATGATAGCTCTGCTCACACTGACTTTAAGTGCATTCTAAAACAAATCCTGGTGTGATGATTGGAAGTTACTCATAATAAAACGTTTGAAAAACTGCAAAATCACTCACAACTAGTTTTAGTTGGATTGAAATCATTGAGTCAAACTGCACTATTTGCTTGTGGAAGTAATTGAGCATCTGAAGTATGCCAACAGCTTAAATCAAAATTGGGAGAGATACTTGCAGGAATACCTCAGCAAGCGAGAATCCAAAAGTGGCAGGCTAAAACCCAGCACCTTAATCAGTGGCTGAGACCAGATGAAACACTCCCTCCTGGGCACACAGACGATTGGGTGACCTGGAAGGCACTGAATAGGCGACACTCTGGCACCACGAGGTGCAGAGCTAACCTTAAGAAATGGGAATACAAAGTGGAATCCACGACATGCGAGCACGGAGAAGAGCAAACCAGAGAGACCACCTATTACAATGCAGTCTGAGCCCTACCACATGCACAATGGATAATGCCAAGTTTTAAAAAAAACTTTGTGTGTTTAAATGCATTTTAACTGTATGCTCAACTTGTTTCTGACACGATAAATAAATCTCTGAAGTAGACCCAACTTTACAAAAACTTTGGCTACCAACCTTTTTGTGTCATTTTGTCTCAAAGGATCTACAAGATCTCTTTGTATCCAGGCTAACACAGCTTCATATTAAAAACAATGTTAATGACAACGGAACTCACTTATAATTTTATTTTATTGGAAATGAAATTGACAATGTTTTTTGTACAAAAGCTTTAAAGAAGTCCCACGCTGACATATTGTTCACTGCTGTGTTCCTTCACCATCTTTTAAAAAGTATTGTAAGAATTTTTGAAAAGTTTGGATCCATATAGAAATAAGGATTTCTGCATGAAAGAATAGGGAACATTGAAGTCATCTAGCATAAATTACGCCATTGCTTTTGTGATGCAAAATAATTAGGGAAGAGATGACATGTGGCGATCTGGAATGTGAAGAGGGAGCGCTGAGAGAAGAATGCGGCGACATAGAGGAAGAGACTACTCTGTTCCGATAATAACAGAATTGGTAGTAACAGAACTGGTGTCAATAGATGGGGCCACTTGGGACAGGGAAAAACTTTTCCTCCGTGCTAGTATCTTCCCTTTGCACCCTTATATTTTCCCCATCTACGTGAATCATTTTGATCCTGTGGGACAATAAAGTGCTACACGTGGATACACATATATTGGGGGTCTCTCGGCATCTTACTAATGTGTTAGAGATGACTGTTCCTTCCAGGTATATATATCCTGTGTGTCTTGAAGATGGCTATTTGCTATTTTACTTCCATCTGTTAACAGATAGATATTGTGTGTATTCCTCTCCATTGGTGCCCCCTTGTTGTGGGGGAGAGGCTTGCTTACCCTAATGAAGTTGTGAGCTATGCTGGCAGTGGCATAATAGTCACGGATAGGGCCTCCCATGCCAGACAGCTCACAACCGAAGGGTCTGACAAAGAGCGTCAACGGGCAAGATGGGCTCCCTAGCACCATCCTAGGAGAATGAAAACTCTGATTCCAAACCCGGGCAGATGGTGCTTGTCTAACTCGGTAAGGTCAACCATCTAAGAGAAGGAAACTCGAACCAAACCTACGACCTGAGGACCTCGCTGCCACCGTCCAAGCTTGCTAGGCCCCGGCAGACGAACCTTTGGTTTAAAGGGTGAGGCCAGTTCTGTGCACACTGCGCTCCACCAGAAAAATCCATTGCACAGGCTCGAAGGACACATCCAACCTCCGAAAAAGTATCAACGCGCTTCTAGAAAGCGTGGGATGAGTCCTTCCTAAGTATCTTAGTTCGCGAAGTAATGCCAGAGATTGTGTGCATTGATAGAAGTGCCTGGAGATCTAGCAATTAGGTTGGTTTTACTGAGTAGTTTGCTTATTTGGAAATATATAATTAGTTTCATAAAGTCTGTCAAAATTCCAAAATTCGTGGGCGGCTTTCTGCTGCCAAGCATTCAAAGCGATTGCAAAAATGCCCTGGAACACCAGAGGGCACCCATCAGCATTTGTCTAACTATTAGTTGTCTCTTTTCCAGAATTAAACATACACACTCTTAACTATATAATACAGCAAGCAATTGATCCTATTGCCTATAGAGCTCTCATAGTGTTTAACTAAAACTTGTCTGGAGAATTACCTACTCAGGCTACTAATGGCTTTTCATCTGGCAAAATATCCTCTAATCTCAATGATTTTAATGTTTAACATTTTTATATTGGTTTTATAATTAGGTTTCTTATAGCAGAGCTGATTGTGTTCAACAAAAACAGTGATTTTAAAATCACACCTAAGTTTCTAGTTTGGGCCGTAATGGCGCAATGGGTTAAATGGCTGAGCTGCGGAACTTGCTGACCAAAAAGTCGGCGGTTCGAATTGGTGAGCTCCCGTCATTACCTCCAGCTTCTGCCAACCTAGCAGTTCGAAAACATGCAAATGTGAGTAGATTAATAGGTGCCATTAGCTTCCAGTGGGAAGATAACGGCACTCCATGCAGTCATGCTGGCCACAAGACCTAAGCGATGTTCTCCAAATTAAGTAATTGCAGCATTGTGAGAGAGGTAAATGTTAGGTAACAAATCTTAGGGTTTTCATAACTGTGGCTAAACAGGACAATCGGTTGGGTAATTCTGTTCACAAGTCTTTTTCAGTGATCGCTCCATCACTCTGGAATGCCGAACATTGGACTAATTGCAGCTTCCGAGCAGTCTTCAGAGGCAACCCCACATAGAGAGCATTGCAGTAGTCTATTCGGGATGTAACCAGAGCGTGGACCACTGTGGCCAAGTCAGACTTCCCAAGGCACGGACGCAGCTGGCGCACAAGCTTTAACTGTGTAAAAGCTCTCCCAGCCACCGCCGAGACCTGGGGCTCCAGGCTCAGCGATGAGTCCAGGATCACTCCCAGACTGCGAACCTGTGCCTTCAGGGGGAGTGTAACCCCATCCAACACAGGCTGTAACCCTATGCCCTGTTCGGCCTTACGACTGACCAGGAGTACCTCTGTCTTGTCTGGATTTAGTTTCAATGAAAGAGTACTGCATTCAGGTAAATTTTATTTACTTACTAATTTCCACTTTTTTCAGCAGAACTTTCATAGAAAATTCACTGGTGGGCTGATATTCTCCCCTCCACCTTTCTCATAGGAATATTTTACTTGAAACAATGGTGGCCGTTTCGAGGAACAAAGCTAGAATTCTACCTAACCATTTGTGCTTCAGGAGTTCTAGGAAGACTCTTTAATTGAATTATGATTGTGTGCCGTTATATAATGTAGCTAACCTCTCCGTTGGCGCCCCCTTGTTGTGGGGGAGAGCCTTACGTAACCTAATGAAGTTGTGAGCTATGCTAGCGGTGGCATAATAGCCACCAGTAAGGCCTCCCATGCCAGACAGGTCACAACCGAAGGGTCTGATAAAGAGCGCCAAAGGGCAGGATGGGCTCTCTAGCCTTTTGGCAACCATCCTAAGAGAAGGAAAACTCTAAATTCAAACCCGGGCGGATGGTGCTCGTCTAACCCTGTAAGGTCAACCAACTAGAGAAGGAAACTTGAACCAAACCTATGACCTGAGGAGCTTGATGCCACTGTCCCAGCTTGCTAGGCCCCGGCAGATGAACCTTTGCTTTAAAGGGTGAGGCCAGTTCTGTGCACGCTGCATTCCACCAGAAAGGTCCATTGCGCAGGCTCGAAAGACACATCCAACCTCCGAATCACCAACATGCTTGTAGAAAGCGTGGGATGAGTCCTTCCTGAATCTTCGTTCATGAAGAAAAGCCAAGAAGATAATGTAGCGAAAGAGAGGACCTTGATGGGTTAAGGGTTAAGCATTGCACATGAGCTACTACTGTTTCTAAACTAACCATTTTCTTGAATTGGTGAAATTAGTCTTCAAACTATAATTTGCTAACAAGCCAGGATTTGAACCTTGGTTGTGTTAACAAACCATAGATTTACACCAGGAAGTGAATCCTTGACATCTCCTCACAATCTCACTGTAGGAGAGAGCAAAGGGAAGAGCATGGTCTCAATGTTGCCTGCTTCTCATGGGTTTAATACTTTTAATTCTCAGAGGATATAAATGTGGGAAGAATCCACTGTATATAATGTGTCAAAATTGGTCATTGAAAAATTTCCCGACAGTCATTTCCATTATACTTGACCTATATAAATATTCTTTGATGAGCTGGTTCAACGAAGCATATATGCAGAGACAGTCTAATATATTATGAAACCACATTTAATTGTTTATGTTGGAGGTTACTCAAAGCTCAAATCTGCATATATCCACACAGAAACTCCTTATTTCCTATTTGATTTGTACATATTCGCCACATTGCAAACCTACTATTGGAAAGAAACACAAGTCCTTGTTGTACAAGTATTATTCTGCTATTCAAGAAGCGCAAGGCCCAAATCCTCCCAGGCGTGTATTTGTTCTATGACTCGTGGCCAATGGTTTGGGGGAAATTAAAGAACCCAAACTGAAAGAGAGGACACTTCCTTGGAGATGTGCAAACGAAACAGGGACAATTCTGATTGAGATACAGTATATATGATGATAAGAACTGATACTTCCATAGATATTTCTGAAAGAGTGTCTGGCGCTTTCTCGGTTCCACAGGTGGTTGGTTTGCTTTTTTTTAAGGAAGGAGAAATGACAGGCAAAGCGAGCTTTTTCCAGGGTTTTGCTGGTGCTTTTGCTAAGCGGCCTTGGCTGTTATAAAGGTGGAGAGCTTCACAGTTTCATAAGCTTATAATCACACTCTAAAAATTTTTGGAAAGCAAGACAAAAGCTTCTTAAGAGCACATGGTCAACAAAAACAAAACAAATTGCCTAAGAAATCCATTGGTTTCAATGGTTTCAAACCTTGCGGAGGCCTGGCCCATCACTGTAACATGAGCCATTGCCACAACTTTTAATATAGATTTCATGTTGAGT
The DNA here is from genome assembly GCA_030556195.1 of Anolis apletophallus. Classification (NCBI taxonomy): domain Eukaryota; kingdom Metazoa; phylum Chordata; class Lepidosauria; order Squamata; family Anolidae; genus Anolis; species Anolis apletophallus. The sequence continues at coordinate 11,478,313 of JARBWK010000002.1, read as the reverse complement.
TATTTGATGCGCTAACTCCTGAGAAGAAAGTTCTGGCAGAAAAGGGACGATTTCCTTTCCAACTGTAAGGTTTAGAAGGGATACTGTGACACGTATATCCTCAGCCGAATGACAGAGCTTCCTCTGAAGTTGATGACAGTGTTAACAGTGACCATCTCCAGGTCCACCTGAATCTCTCGTGGGCCCTTCAGAGGGCGGGTCATCACGAGGGTGGCGCTGATGGGCCCAGTTTGCTAAATGGAAAATACAGAAAAGAAGAAATTGAGCTTCTTCACACATTTATTTACTTACTTACAGTACTTGTATTCCGCCCTTCTCACCCTGAAGAGGACTCACACATATGGCAAACATTCAATGCTAGTTATACAATGACAAGACAGACAAGAGATAGAGGTATATTATTTAGTTTTTTCTCATCACTTGGCATTTTTTGGAGATGTTGATTATGATATTAATATTATATTTCTAATGTTACATTTCTTCTTTGTTACCAGTTGTTTGGGCTTTAATTATGAGCATGGTAATTCTTTTGCAGAGCGCTATTTGGCTGAGACTTCTGATATAAGTCTCAGCTTTTTGGGACACCTTTTGTTTTGGGATACCATATAAATATCCATTTGCCTTGAAAAAACTCCCCTCTGGGCGCGAAATGGTTTTTGTGCTGGCAAAATATTGTGTGTACTTCATACCATCGGCTGCAGACCACAGCCTGGCCCAGGTGAGCGAGCGAGAGGGAGGGAGGCGCGCCGCGGAGGCCCTGCTGCTGCAGCCCAGGCCAGGAGCGCGGGAGAGATTATGTATGACAGCCGCCTTTGATGTGTATGTTACACTGTATCATTTGAATCTCCACCTGGCCTTGAGAAAGACCTGGTGAGGTCGAAACAAGATTTGGCCTGGGCACCTGCCCCATCGTCGGCCTAAATTGTGTGGAACGACCTCTTTTACTGCGATTATTTTCCATTTGGACCCCTATTTGCAGTTTGTGTTTGAGCAGCGGCTTCCCGCTTCAGCAGCCTCAGCTGCGTTTGTTTACATTCTACAAAGCGGCGACCCCGGGCTGCAGCGGTTTCCAGGTCGTCTTTGGCACCTTGGAGGCTTTTACTGGGGAATCTTCGCCCCTACAGCATCTATTCAGACCACGTTGTACCCTGTGGAATACTCACCTTTGCGAACTGTGACTATACACACCTGATTACAGGTTTGAACTGCCTTCCACGAGTCCTCATAGTGGTTGCCTCCTCTGTTGCCAGAGTGTACCTTTTACGTTTTGTTCTCATATTGTATGCATATTGTATGTGAATACTCACCTGCTTATTGATATATACTAATGATAAAGACAACATGTGATTCTTACCATTGTTTATTTGATTACTATTTCATACTGTTCTTGTATTGGTGCACAGCCTGGACTCACCAAGAGCATTGGCGATCCGCCCCAACTCTGGCAGGTTTGTTATAACGTGGTTTCCCTTTGTTTGGTGTGAATCTTCAATACAATTTCCAACTGTTATCCTGCCTATTCTGGCCACAATGTAGTGTGGATGTGCCCCTGAAATTTCTGGATTTACAAGGCCAGGGCTTTTCTAACGGAGCTGGCTTACTATTAGCTTCTTGGGAGTGTATTGGATTTCCCTTGCTACTGCAACTCCGCCGCACTTTGAACTGAGTGACTGAGGATGATATTTCAACAGTGTTTCTACAAGGACACTTACCAATAAGCAGACTGTTTATATATTCTGGGACTGTAAGTTTGCCCTCCGTTATATGTCTTTATTTTTATAGCCCTTGGCTTGATGTGGATTTTAGCACGATGTTTGGGTTCTTCCTAATTATAAAATATTTTTGATGTACATTCAGCGTTTTCTACATATATTGTCTGATCTACTTACCTTGTGATTGGGATACTTATTGTGATTTGTATTAGGCTTTAGATATTGCCTACCCAAGTGTAGTTTTGCTGAAGTTCAGGAGCTCATCCTGACCTGGCTTCGTACTGTCAACCTTTCCGTTGGCAAGATTTACTGCAGCTGAAGCTGCTGATTAACCTTCTGTGCTAAAGCCGGCCCACACATGGCATAGTCGCCGATATGCATCTTTGAGAGTATCCAAATTTTCATGGGTAGTTTTTGCTAGTGATTGTCATGTCCCAGCATGACTCTAGCCCCCAGCCAGACCCAGGCCATGATGAATCCCAAGTTAGAACCAAAGTTTCACAGAGGCCCAGGCTGCAGAAGCAGAGGCATCTGGTTCATTCAGTGTTCAAGGCCACGAGCACCCAAGATTCACCCCAAGCCCAAGCCGATGAGCAGTGCACAGAAAACCGAGCTGAGTTAACTCCTGTTTGCCAGGTGCCATCGCTAATTGGGTTCACATACCATTCTGATGCGGCAGGGATAGAGAAGGCCCAGCTGGGATCTGTTTTGAGAACTGAGTTTCGACGCAACTGGTGTCGAAAGGATCAAAGCCTTGAGGACCTATAAGGGTTCAGCCCCAGAGCCAATGGGCATCTTCTGACAACGTTTCACTAACCAAGCCAAGCCTTCATGGAACTTTGCCTGGCCTCAGGCCTCAAAGCCACGGACTCTATTTGCCAAAGCCTTGCTGCCACGAACTCTTTCTTGGATTAGCCCATTGGGGCGTTTAGACTCTTTGCCTGCGGATCCTGCGTTTGCCTTTGCTCCTGTATTATTCCGGACTATTGCCATTACAACCCTGCTTTGTTCCTGGACATTGATGCTGCTATCTTTTGCTGCCTGAAGGCACATTAGACTATAATCCTAGCCTCTTTCTTTATTCATTTATTCTAAATAAAGTCTTTAACCATCGTTGGCGTCAAGTGGGTTTACTGAGGGACCCCTCAGAGCTACGGTGCAACAGTGATTGACATTCACTTCACTTGAAGCTTTATCAAAATTCCAGGTCAAATGTTTCTGTTTCCCCCACCCCCTCCAGTACCATCCTTCCTTTGCCTTGGAGAAACACATTTGTAGTACATGGTAAGAGGAGAATGAGTCAAATCCACAGGGTAAATGAAGGGGCACGTGAAACCAGCACCTACTCTTATCTGTTTCACCTGAGCAAAAGAAGACACTTGTCAGAACAGAAAAAGTGGCAAACAGCAGAAGAGGCTGAAGCAGCCTCACTCACACCTATAAGATTTGCTTATCCTTCTCGTCCTGTGTGCCATGTGTTTCTATTCCCCTTTGATACCTCCCTTCTTTTACCCTGGGGAAACATATACTGTACTTGCAGAACGCAGGAAGAGGAGGAACCAAATCCACAGAGCCAGTGATGCCTCTTACCTGTGTGCACTTTACCTGTGTTCCAGCCAGGCAAAGGAAGGAAGGGACAGGGTTAAACATGCAGCATGCTCACCTCCCAAAAACTTCCACGCTCCACTCCTAACCTGTTTAATATCCACATGGCAATCCCAAGTTTAGGGGTAAAAGTGGCATTTCAAACTCAGAAATAATCAAAACCTTGAATGTGAGGCCCATGAAAATGGAGGGCAGGTTGTACTGTTTGGCTACTGAGAGGCTAAGCAACACAACACTGCTTATTGCTTGATTTGAATGTTTTATACAGCATTTAAAAAGAAAGATGTCCATAGAATAAGTAAACAAATGGATAAAGTGCAAGATTCCATTCCAAATCGCACTCACCCGCATGTAGAATTCTCTGCCTTCATTTCCTGATTTGATTTGGAAGATATAATAGGCACCAGGATAGCGGGAAGTGGCTTGCATTTGAAATATATCAGAAGGCACTGTTCGTCCCGATACATCCATGTCTCTATACAAGATGGTGAAGGGCTGATCTCTACAACCAGGATTCTCAGCTGGGCACATACAGTGACTGGCAGAACAAAATCATCACCATCATTTCCATTATAATTATTTTTCTATCAATAACAACAAAGTTCTGTAGTACCCTCAATTGCAATTCAACACATTTATTTATTTATTTATTTCCACCATTTCTACCCCGCTCTTCTCAACTGAGGGGGGACTCAGAGCGGCCTAACAACGGCAACAATTCGATGCCAAAAACACAGTATACATATAATAAAAACCAGAAACAGTCAGAATTAAAATAAAAAAATACAGTTAAAAATACATTAAAATACAATTAGCATTAAAATACATCATATATATTCACATAAGTTAAAAACAGTATTCCATCCATAATAGAAGCATTGGGCCATGTCCACCAGCTTGCCATTACAATCCAATCTAAAGTGCTGTATCGTGCCAATGTGCAAACGCCTGGTCCCATAACCAGGATTTCACTTTTTCCTGAATGCCAGGAGGGATGGGGTGGATCGTATAACAATTGGGAGTGTTCCACAGATGGGGAGCCACCACCGAGAAGGCCCTATCTCTCGTCCCCACCAACCGCATTTGAGAAGTAGGCGGGAGCGAGAGCAGGGCCTCCCCGGATGATCTTAAATTACGAGGTGGGACGTAGCGGCCGATGCATTAAGTAAGCTGGGCCAGAACCATATAGAGTTTTAAAGGTCGAAACCAGCACTTTGAATTGAGCTCGGAAGTGGACAGGCAGCCAGTGGAGCTGACACATGAACATTCTCCTACAACATGGCTAGCAGATGTGTGAGACTGTTACTCTCATCATCACAGCTGGCCATACGATTGCTCAATACTATGGAATAATGGAAGCTGAAGTTTGATCAGGTCTTCAGCCTTCTCTGCCAAAGAATACTGCTGTCTCCACAAGCTACAAATCCCAAGATTCCATAGTATTGAGCCATGGAAGCAGTGTTGTCAAACTGCATTCATGCTACGCTGTAGATCTGTAGACCTTCCTAATGCTGCAACCCCTTAATACAGTTCCTCATGTTGTGGTGACCCCCAATGATAACATTATTTTGTTGCTACTTCATAACTATAATTTTGCTACTGTTAGGAATCGTAATGTGAATATTTATTTATTTATTTATTTATTAGTTCCACTTAATATACCGCTCTCTCTGGAGCCCAGAGCGGTTCACAGAATTAAAATAGCAAATAAGACATAGCAAATAAAACATAAAACACAGTAAAACCAATATAAAACCCCAGTTAAAATTCCCAACCCCACAATACTGCAACAAAGCAGCAGAAGTATGATGGCGGTGGGTGGCAACGCTAATGGACGGCAATGGCTATGGGCCAAATGCCTGTCTGAATAGCCAGGTCTTGACGGCTCTGCGGAATGGTAGCAAATCGCGGATAACCCGTATCTCCTCAGGGAGAGTGTTCCAGAGGGTTGGGGCGGCCACAGCGAATGCCCTTTGCCGCGTACTAGAAAGCCTCTAAGCCTTAATACCAGGCACCTCCAATAAGTTGAGCCCCTCTGAACGCAGTGATCTCCTGGGCACGTAAGGGGTAAGCCGCTCCCTCAGGTACACTGGCCCCAAACCATATAAGGCCTTGAAAGTTAAAACTAACACCTTGAAGGTGACCCGGAATTCAATTGGGAGCCAGTGCAGCTCGCGCAAGAGTGGAGTCACGTGAGTGGATCTTGAAGCTCCTGAGAGCAAGCGTGCTGCTGCGTTCTGCACCAGCTTGAGTTTCCGGATCGCCGACAAGGGTAGGCCAATGTACAGTGCATTACAGTAATCGAGCCTCGAGATGACCGTGGCTTGGATCACCGTGGCTAGGTCGCAGCGGGAGAGGTAAGGAGCCAGACGTTTTGCCTGACGCAGATGGTAAAACGCTGTCTTGCAGGCGCAGGCAATCTGCGCCTCCATAGACAGCTGGGAGTCCAGCTGGACCCCTAGGCTCTTTACTGACGGTTGCGGGCGAAGTGCCACACCGTCAAACGTTGGCAACTGGATCTCCCCCCCCCCCCCGGCGGCCCAGCCACAAGATCTCCGTCTTCGCTGGGTTCACCTTCAACTTACTGGCTCGCAGCCATCCAGTTACGGCTTCTAGGCACAGATGGAAATTATCGGGTACAGATTCCACCCCGGCGTCCATCCTCAGAATGAGCTGGGTGTCATCAACGTACTGATGGCACTCCAGCCCAAAACTCCGCACCAATTGGGCGTTAAATAACAGCGGGGAGAGGATGGCCCCCTGAGGGACTCCACAATGTAAGAGGGAGCCCTCGGAGACCACCCATCCTGATATGCAGGATGTATTTTCATTCACTGGACCAAATTTGGCACAAATACCCGATGCGCCCAAATATGAATACTGGTAGTGATGGGAGGGATTGATTTTGTCATTTGGGAGTTGTAGTTGCTAGGATTTATAGTTAACCTACAATCAAATAAAATTCTGAACTCCACCAATGATGGAATTGAACCAAACTTGGCATACAGAACTCCCATAACCAACAGAAAATACTAGAAGAGTTCGGTGGGCATTGACCTTGACTTTTGGAGTTGTCACTCACCTACATCCAGAGAGCACTGTGGACTCAAACAATGATGGATCTGGACCAAACTTGGCACAAATATCCACCAATATTCACCCAAATGTGAATACTGGTGAAGTTTGGGGAAAATAGGCTTTGACATTTGGGAGTTGTAGTTGCTGGGATTTATAGTTTACCTACAATCAAATAGCATTCTGAACCCCACCAACGATAGAATTGGGCCAAACTTCCCACACAGAACTCCCATGCCTTGAAGGGACTCGCTGGTGCGAGCCTCTGTCCAGCCTCACAAGCCAGTTGGAAAGTTCGCTGATGCGGTACCAGAAATAGTTAGAAGATTCCATGGATGAGAACCAAGCTGTTAGTAGCCTACCCGGTTGAGGGCAAAAGCCGCTGTTCGTAGTAAGTCAATGTGAAGCAGCTTTGCCGAGATCGGTAGCAATAATAAATCCAACAAAGTCAAACAGAAAATACCGCGAACAAAAGCCAGGCTGCTGATAACCCGCTTAAGTGGAGGCCGAAAAAAATACCGTCCGTGGCAGGTCCACTCACAGGTATGCAGCCAACGGCGAAACAGATGCTAAAGCCAGCAATGTCAGCCGTTTCATTCCCTTAGGAACTTCCTCAGGGCGAATTAGAACAATGTGTGGTATCCAATAGATATTCTCACATTTTTTCGGCCTCGCTATTCTATGTATATAGTATGTTTTTTGATGTGGTTGATTGCCATCTTTGGGAATGAGAGCTTATATAAAATATTCTGAATGATAGATAATATTCATTAATTTCCTATTGTGTTGGTACACCATACTCTATAGATGAAGTTTATTGCTTTGATTAATCTTACTCGTTCTCTATAAACCCCAGTTCTCTTGTAGCATTGAAGGGCCCTCAGCCTCAGAGAAAGGCAATGGCAAATTCCCTTTGAACAAATATTTTCTCAGGAGAGATATTTTCTTGGGCCGGAGAGATAGCACAGCGGTAACAACAGCTGTGCTTGCAATCTGAAGGTTGCATGTTCGATTCTCAGCTGTGAGCCCTGTCCACTGTTCACCCAACAGTTCGAAAACAGCTCAGCTGTGAATAGATAAAACTGGGAACCGGCAAGCGGGGAAGATTATTTTTTTTTACAAAGAAAGGACTATTTATTTAGGTGGAGGACGCCTAAATAAAGTAAGATCGGCTGTCGGAAGGTGGAATGCGAAAAAACAGAGGCTCTCCGTCATGAGGATGAAGCAACAGCACCCCCTTGTGACGTGATGACGCAATCACACTTTGTGACGCACCCTGTGACGCACCCTGCGACGCAGCCAGAAGAAAAATCCTTCTAAATTGTACTTGTTATATGTTGTATGTAATTGTATGTAAAACCGGTAGGAACTGTCTGCCGTATGTGTGATGTAATCAGCTCTGAGTCCCCTTGGGGGTGAGAAGAGCGGAATATAAATAAAGTGTATTGTTATTATTATTATTATTATTAGGGTCACAATAGTTTGGAAATTACGTTGAAAATAAAAGCAAATGTATGTTGTTTAATCTTAATTAAAAAGTGTTTTTTTAAAAAAAATATTGTGCTCTTTCTATTTTTTTTGGCTTGGGTCTTGAATCTCTAATTCCAGCAAATATGAAGAAATTACTGTATTGTGAGAAAACATTTTAAAATCACAATTACATAAAACAAGACCAGCAGTAGCTGTTATGACTTGGTATGTGTGCAATAAGCACATGCCCCATTCTTCCAAGACAGTGGTTCCCAACCTTTGGTCCTCCAGATGTTTGGACTTCAGCATCCAAATTCCAAACAACTGGTAAGTGGGCTGGGATTTCTGGGAGCTGAAGTCCAAAACACCTGGAAGACCAAAGGTTGGGAACCACCATTCTGAAATATTACTTACTTTTCACTGATCAAGAGATAAGGCTCTTCGCATCTGACGGGGTCTAGGCATTTGAATCCTCCTTGAATATTGAAGCACGTTTGCTGCAAGTTGCAAGTGTGATTCCCAACCTCACATTCGTTAACATCTGAAATAGAAAGATGTTTTTTAATCATGTATTTTAGCATTCACACATATTTGCTGCAAGAGTGGTTTGCTAACATCTTTTTAAAAATCATTTATTTTAATACACCATTTAGCAATTTATCATCAGTTAGAAAACTATTAATATAAAATAAACCATAGAAGTAGGGTTGCCAGACTGAAAATTGGAGATGGGGTTGTACGGAAGCAGGAATTTCAGCAGATACTTGTCATGCAAGCAGGTGACAGGAAATACTAATAAAAAAAATTCTGCAAGACATCTTTCTACATATAACAACATAGTATGCTGTGGTTGTCAGAGCATTGGCTTAGGATATGGAATATGTGGGTTTATTTATTTATTATTTAGATTTGTATAAAGTCCTTTCCGATTGGCTCAGGATGGTTTACAGCATATCGACCTATAACATTAAAACAATAAAACAACAAGATATCAGAACAATAAAACAGTGTTAAAACCACAACCAAGGGTGGCTAAAGGTTAAATGCCTGTCGGAAAAGAGCTGTTTTACAAGCTTTCCGAAAAACCGGCAGCTCACTGATTGCATGGACTTCAGACGGCAGAGCGTTCCACAAGCTCGGTGCCACAAAAGAGAAGGCCCTCTGTCTAGTTGAAGATAGGTGGATAGTAAGGGAGGAATCTGTAGGAGGTTGTGATCCTCAGATCGAAGGGATCTCTGGGGAATATATGGGAGTAGACGGTCCCTCAAGTACACCGGCCCCAGACCATACAAGGCCTTAAAGGTCAAGACCAACACTTTGAAGATGATCCGGTGCTCAATTGGCAACCAGTGCAGTTGCTGTAGAGTTGAAGTGATGTGAGCCCTGGCCGGCACTCCAGCCAGGAGTCTCGCAGAAGCGTTCTGCACCAGTTAAAGCCTCTGGATGATTGACAAAGGAAGACCAATGTAAAGGGTGTTACAGTAATCTAGCCTCGAGATGACCGTCGCCTGGATTACCGTGGCCAGGTCACCTTCGGTGAGATAAGGCGCCAGCCGCCTAGCCTGTGGGTGGAAAAAAGCAGACAATGGAGGCCGAGACCTGAGCCTCCATTGTCAGCAGCGGGTCCAACTGGAACCCCAGACTCTTTACTAAAGACGATGGGCGTAATGCCTCGCCGTCCAGAGTAAGCAGCCAGAGCCCACACCCACCTGGGTGACCCAGCCAGAGGATCTCCGTTTTCGATGGATTCACTCTCAACTGACTGGCTTGTAGCCAACTAGTAAAAATATAAAAAGAGGGGAACGTATGTAGTATCAATGCAGTTTATTCATAGTATAGTTCATAGCATCATGTTTAAAGTGGAAAGTCGTCGGATATGTAACCCAAAAATAACACTTCACTTCAAAAAGCCCCCCAAAATCGCATATTCATTCAAATAAATCCATATGTCCAATTATAATCCGGGGTAGAAGGGAAGGAGTGGGTCTACGGTCAGAATGGGCCTATGCCGTTTCACCAAATTGGCTTCATCTGGACCCCAAAAATCAATATCCATAAATCACAACATATCCACTGGTCCGGTAGATCTGTTAACATAATATACATATATATAAGTAAATTCAACGTTCCACAATGGAGCATACAACCCAGAGGATCCAAGGCTTGATACACAAAACATATAATGGTAAGTTATACATACCCTGGATGTTATTTTTTGGTTACATATCTGATGACTTTCCACTTTAAACATGATGCTATGAACTATACTATGAATAAACTGCATTGATACTACATACGTTCCCCTCTTTTTATATTTTTATTACTGAGGAGCCTCTCCCAACTTTCATTGCATTGTAGCCAACTAGTCACAGCTTCAAGGTATAGTTGGAAACAATCGGGTACAGAGTCTGTCCGGCCGTCCATCCTCAGCACCAGCTGGGTGTCATCAGTGTACTGGTGACACTCCAGATCGAAGCTCTGCACCAATTTGGCAAGTGGCCGCATATAGATGTTAAACAATAAAGGGGAGAGAATGGCTCCCTGAGGGACCCCACAGTTTAGGGGGAGCCTCTCGGAAACCATACCTCCCTTCTCCACTCACTGTCCCCGATTCAGGAGAAAGGAGGACACCCATTTAAGAGCAGTCCCCCTAACCCCTGTCACGGCTAGGCAGTGGGTTAACAGTGTGTGATCTACCGTATCAAAAGCTGCCGTGAGATCTGATAACACGAGCAGCGCTGATCCCCCTTGATCCAATTGGCAGCGGAGCTGGTCTGTGATGGTGACCAGCACAGTCTCTGTCCCATGTATAGACAGGCCCCAAGTCTTTGCTATTTTCTGCATGGTGTCATCTGCATATCTGGCCTCCTATGTTGATCTGGCCGCCTAGTCTTCCGCCTTTTGACGGTTAGACAATGCCCTGTCAGGACTGTGTTGTCTGTCACTGTCTGTCATTGTTGTATTGTTTATATTGTTTATATGTTACATCTGCACTTTCCGTGGCCTCCTTTATGGTTGATAAATGTTCTTCCTCTGTTGTTCATGTCTCCTTTCTCCCAGTCTAATCCTGTTTTATGCATGATACTCTCCGCATGCAAGTTAAACAAATAGTGTGATAAAATGTAGCCTGATCCCTTTTGCCAATTGGAAAACACTCTGTTTCTCTGTATTGTGTCCTAACAGTAGGCTCTTGTTCTGAGTGCTGGTTATGCATTGATGTATGGCACATGAATTCCTGATCATGTCAAAAACTGAATATCCTTTTAGCTTAAGTCCAGTTGCACCATTAGTCACAGGACTACTTATTTATTTACTTCATTTCGACCTCGCCTTTCTCAACCTCGGAGGGGACTCGACAGAGCTTACAAATCCGGCAAAAATTTAATGCCGCACAGATAAACAATAAAACACATCTCATCAAGATAAAAAACAATCTAAACATATAAGCAATTAAAATACATTTCAATCAATCAAACAAACAGATTAAAAGCCATCTAAAATGCCGAGACATAATCTCATATCCACAATCGTTTCCCAAAATCCATACTTGTTCTTGTCATTTACTGTATCCCAGTAACTCATTGAACATCTTCTGTCCTGGCAGTCTCATCTTCTGGTACTACCGCTTGTTTCATTTGGATTGTCTCATCATAGGGTTTTCATAGTAACATACATTCAAAAGGGAGTTATTGTGCATCCCTCTGTCAGGGCCGGACTAAGGTAATTTAAAATGGTAAGCGGACATTATTTTGGCGCCCCCTCACTCTCTGGCCTCGTGGAGGGTGCGCATGTGCGCCGGGTGCACATGTGTGGAGCCAGCTGGTTCCGCACATGTGCACCTGGCACACATGCGCACCCTCAACGAGGCCGGAAACTGAGGAGGAGGAGGGCTTGGCGGCCGGGGACAGAGATGTTTGGTGGCCAATGTGCCCCTGAATATATGGCGCCCCCCGCGGGCGCTTAGTTTGCGTAACATAAGATCCGGCCCTGCCCTCTGTATAGTACAAACCAGCATTAACTATGGTGCCACTGCCATTTTCTCTGATACATACTCCACTAGTAACACATACCCTCCACTTGTGCTGCCACCCGGGAACTGTCTGCTACGTATTTTGTCTGGCTCTTCATCAAACACTTATGTGACATGGGAGATGCTTTCAGCAACAGTGCTACTATCAGCCTATTGCCTGATAAGATCATCCAGTCCCACCGGCATAGATCATGGTGGGAAGGATATGGTAGAAAAAGGGGTATAAAACAGCTTTTGGTTGCATAAAATTCAATTGCTTTTATTTTTAGAATGAGAAGAAATGCCAAAAATATATTAAAATCAATTATGAGAAACTCTGCAACATTTCTCCCCAATCTTCTTGTAGGGTGTCAACAGTGTACCAAGACCTGGCAACTGAAAGGAAAGGGAGTAATTATTTACTTGCTAATTTTCCATGGCAACTGACTGAATTGCCCACAATGACTGATGGTGGTAAGAAGATGTCTAGAATATATAAGAGTGGCAGAAGGCTAATATCTTGCACAGGGACAGTGAGCTTAGAAAGGGAAGGAAATGAAATATGTGAACAGAAGAAGGAGTCTTACAAGATATAGGTGGAAGTTGCTTGCTTTTGAGGGAAACCAATACTGTCTTAATGGTTAATACTATCTGATTATCTCGTTCTCTCTCTCCCCCTCATCTCTCACTCGCACTCTCATCCAAAAGGAAATTAAACCCTCCAGCAACTGCACCTGGGTTGCTTGGACAGTGAAGAGTACCTAACAATACATAGTTTTCGCATGCTCGAACCAGGCAGCACTGTGGCCAAAACACGGTCATCCCCAGTTAATTCTATTTTATGTTTATCCATTACTTGTGAAAAAGGAATGTGAAGACTGATGGGAAGAAATGAGCATTTGTCCTACCAAAATATCCAATCATATATTCCATCTGCCATTTAATTTTGTTATTTGGTAAGCTAGTATAGATTTGGCCCAAACATAGAAATCTCTTTGTTCGTCTGGTTTTTGCCACGTCTGGCAAACAGAAGGAAGACAGGGAAACTTTGCCCCAGTGGTTCCCAACCCTTTTTTTTTGACCAGGGACCACTTGAGCAGGGACCACTCTCCAACATTAGTACCAAAAGGGTTACCAATAATTTTTGGTCAACTTTAGATTTGGTTTGGTTATTTGGTGTGCTGATTCAGAAAATTGCATTGGATAGACCACATCAGCTTTAGTTTCTGATACAGAATATATACCATCCAGTAATCACCATCTGCTTGCCCACAGAAAACTATATTTAATAAGCCTCAGCACTATAAGAGGGTTTCGCAAGACCAGTCTCTCTCACTGCAACAATGTAGTAATGGTGAGGCCGCAGACCATATTTTAGTTCTTGCAGACCACTGGTGGTCCACAGACCACAGGCTAGGAAACAGGCATCGAAAGGTTGTCTGGCTGTAAAGCTACCTTGAGTCATCTCAGGGTTGGAGAAAGGCGAGGCAGAAATTTTGTACATGAATAAATAAATAAATCTGGCATTACTTCGCAAATGAACATTCTTAGGAAGGACTCATCCCATGCTTTCTACAAGCGTGTTGATGACTAAGGAGGTTGGATGTGTCCTTCGAGCCTGTGCAATGGATTTTTCTGGTGGAGTGCAGCGTGCGCAGAACTGGCCTCACCCTTTAAACCAGAGGTTCGTTATTTGGCAAGGCCGTAAAGCCAGGATAAAACTAAAATACTTACAGGAAACGACATATAATGGTGGTTTGGGAGTACCAAATTTAACGAAATATTATGAGGCGAATCTGTTGACCCTTGAAGGATTTAATAATAGGTTTGGGTGGCATGGTTATTTACTTTATAATAAATTACATCAAGATATAAATTTCAAAAACCATATTATTAGGGCGGCAATTATTAGAGTATGGGAAAGAACAAAAAGGAAACTATATACTAAAATTCCCTCGTGGGTTTCTCCCATTGAAGCCTGGCAGATTAAGGAGCCAAACGAAAATATCTGGCCTAGATATAAAGACCTACTAAAGAAGGAAGGACAAAATCTATTACTAAAGGATCACAGTGAACTCCAACAATGGAAATTTAACTGGTTCCAATTCAATCAGTTGAAATCGAGATATAAAATTGATTTTAAAAAATTGGTTGGGACTGGAATATAAATAAGGGAGAAAAAATCTGGTTGCAAACAGAGAAAAAAACGGTGAGCTTACTATATGATTTTCTATTAGAAATTGATCATCAAAACGAATCCAAGAAGGATTACATGAAGAAGTGGGCCTTAAATCTAGGTTTTAATATTTATTTATTTATTTATTTATTGTTCATTTTTGTATTCCGCTCCTCCCAGCAGGCTCGGGGTGGATAACAATAAAAGATTACACGGGCAGCATGCTACAGCAAGTCAACATGCGGCCCTACAATTGGTAAAACAAAACATAAAACCACATTAAAACACAGTGCATCGTCAACACACGGAATTGGGAGGACATGTAGTACAGTTGGTTGGTCTAGTGTGCCTAGCTAAAGGCTAAGCCGAAGAGGGCCGTCTTGCAGGCCCTCCGGAAGGGGGCCAATTCCGAGATAGCTCGGGTACTGTCCGGGAGGGCATTCCAGAGCACCGGTGCCGCTACGGAAAAGGTCCTTTGTCTGGTCGTCGATAGGTGGCAGGAGCGGACTGATGGTATTAGCAACAGATTTTGTTCATCTGAGCGCAGTGATCTCGGGGAGAGTACGGGGTAAGGCGGTCCCTCAGGTGCGCAGGCCCTAGGCCGTGTAAGGCCTTGAAGGTCAAAACCAACACCTTGAAGGCAATTCGGTACTCGATAGGAAGCCAGTGCAGTTGCCGGAGAATGGGTGTAATGTGCTCCCTCACTGGCACTCCTGCCAGCAAGCGAGCCGCGGCGTTCTGCACTAGCTTGAGTTTCCGGATTGTCGACAAGGGAAGGCCAACGTAGAGGGCATTACAGTAGTCTAATCTCGAGATGACCGTCGCTTGGATTACCGTGGCCATTGACGCTCTTTGTCAGACCCTTTGGTTGTGACCTGTCTGGCATGGGGGCCGGAGAGATAGCACAGTGGTAACAACGGCTGTGCTGGCAATCTGAAGATCTGAAGATTGCAGGATCGAATCCCGGGCTGGGTTGGACACCAGCTGTGAGCCCTGTCCACTGTTTACCCAACAGTTCGAAAACAAGCTGAGCTGTGATTAGATAAACTGGGTACTGCCAAAGCAGGGAAGGACTTTTTTGGCTGGAATGCAGAAAACAGAGGCTATCCGTCATGAGGATGAAGCAACAGCACCACCTTGTGATGTAAGATGCAATCACAACCTGTGAACATCGTGAAGCAGCTCTGTGATGCAACTGTGAAGCAGCCAAAAGAAAAACCCTTCTAAAAATTGTCCTGTTATATGTTATATGTTGTATGTAATTGTATGTGGAACCGGCAGGGACTGTCTGCTGTATGTGTGGTGTAATCCGCTCTGAGTCCCCTTCGGGGTGAGAAGAGCGGAATATAAATAAAGTGTATTATTATTATTATTATTACCGGTGGCTATTATGCCACCGCCAGCATAGCTCACAACTCCATTAGGGTACGCAAGCCTCTCCCCCGCGACAAGGTGGCACCAATAAATAAATAAATAAATAAATAAATACTGCCTACATAATTAAGCTTGTGTTGATTGTTTAAATACTTTCTCCCATCATACCAATGTACCAGGCTGGCACAGGAAATGTCACCACTTGAGACATAAGAGTGTGGGCATGGCTCATCTCAAGTTCATGAGCAGAACTGAGAGAAGCAGACACTGAAACAGATATTATTACTGCTGTTGGGGTGGTGTTTTATACTACACTAGTTTAAGCTTGATATGATAAGTGACTTACATAGCTGTCCCCTTCATCAGAGAAAAATAGCAAAGGAATTCAAGACCAACAACAAGGAGTGTCCCAGTGCTCCCTATGTAGTATTTGAGTTTGTCACTTTTCAAACTTATGCTTGGACCAGCCTAGTTGACTTATCGACACAGAGTCCATTTCTTTTCAAACTCTGGTTGCACCTGCACTGAAGAACGAATACAGCTTATTTATTTATTTACATTTATATTCCGCCCTTCTCACCTCGCAGGGGACTCAGGGCGGATAACAACGCACATATACAGGCAAACATTCAATGTCATTGACATACAACATATATAAACAGACATAGAGGCTATTTTTAACATTCCAGCTTCTGGCCACCAGGGGGAGCTGTCGCATCCCTTCATTCTATTTTGTGTACTTCCTGGAGATTTTATGGCCTCGTAAATCAGTTAAATTTAGCCTCACCACAAAGTGGTACCTAAATTTCCTACTGGACAGATGCAACTGTCTTTCAGGTTGCAAAGGTCAACAACGAGCTACACAAATTGGTCGAGAGCTCTCCCTGACCCGGGCAGGCCTCAAACTCATGATCTTCTGGTCAGTAGAGATCTTATGCAGCTGACTCCCAGCCAGCTGCACCACATTCCCGGTGCTTGATATCTTGTTAACTATCATGACTTAATGCTACAGAATCCTGGGATTCCATAGTTTGCTGAAGCACCAGCTGTCTTTGGCAGGAAAGACTCAAGACCATGTAAAACTACAACTGTCATGATTGTATAGCCTTGCGCTTTGGCAGTTAACAAGATGACAAGCTGCATTCTACAGCTAAGGTATACCCAAGGAAATGAAGAAGACATGCTGATCTTGACATTTTGCCAGGAAGGAGCTTTGGAAAATCAGGAACCTCTGGCACACAAACCCACAGAAATATTTAAATAAGCATGCCCTATACCAAGTTTAAATCCTATACAGAGAACAAGGGAAGGATAACCCATTGAAAAGGAAGCAGAAGAGCAACAGCTTGGTTCTGCCAATAGTAAGTCAGTCAACACCTCTTTTCAATTATACATGCCAGAGGGAAATACTCATAGATACACAAAGAATAGTGTCCTAGACTTGAACCATGGTTTCTAGCTAAAGCATTTTAATGCTTTCACAGCTGCCCAGAGCTCAGTAGTAAACAAGACCATGTTTAAATACAGTCATCCCTTTCTATTCAATTAATTGGGAGGTTTGCCACTTCACAGTTGGAGTAGAAAAAAGGATTGGCATGGGACCTGTTGTGTGACCTTTAAGTGCACTTCTGAAGGGTTGCTTATGCCAGAAAGCCCGTAACTTTTAATGACACTGCTCACATTAGTTGCACAACAGCTCTAAACATGTATTTCTTATAATACACAGTGTGCCATTCTTTCGTCATTACTTTCTTTCTTGAAAAATCCACCTTCTGTTTGTTTGTTTACAGATGGTTAAATGTTCTTACCCTGGCATCGGGTGTCATCAAGGAGAACATAACCGCCAGGACAAAAGCAGTAGTAACTGCCTGGCTGATTGACACATTCGTGCTGACAAAGGAATTCCGAAAAGCTGCATTCATCCATATCTGAAAATTTAAAAATAAAAAGGGTTAATTATTCATTCATGACAGGTTCGTTGATTGTTATAGAGGAGACCAATGTTTCCCAGGCACTGCTCCTCTGGGTGTTTTGATTGATTGATTGATTGATTTCAAGCATTTGTACCCTGTCCAGGCCCGGATTAACAGCTTTTTGCACACCTAGGCCCCATTTAAGCCAACCTCTACCACACCCCCACCTCCCCACCTCCGCCTCACGCCGCCGCATCCTTCCCATCCTGTGCCAATGGGGCTGAGGGGAAGGGTACGTGCGCTGTCACTGAAGAGAAGGGAACAGGCCCCTTTGTGTGGCGGGGAGCAAATTCGTTACCCCTCGGGAAGGAGGCAGAGGAGGGCGAGCGGGTGCCGCAGAGCCAAGGCCCAAAGAGACGGGGAAAGCCGGGCTGGGTCCAGAGCATGCTCTTCGACTGGGGCGGCGGCTTCAGAGGCGGCCCCACGTGCGGCTCATGGCCCAGCGGCTGCAGAGAGTCGGGGCCTTCCTCCACCTCAGGCTCCCCTCTGGGCCTCCACGCCGCACGCCGCCCTTCTTTCCCGCAGCCTCCTCTTCCCTCAGCAGCCTGCGAAGGAAGCCACTCCGAGCCAGGCCAGGCGCCCCCTCCCCTCAGGTGCAGAAGCACTGGCTGAGAAGCAGCGGCGTAGATGGATGGGCGACGAGCGCTGCCTCCGTGGAGCCTGGCCTTGGCTCCGCCTCCTTTTGGGTACCAGGTGGCAGGAGCCAATCGCGGCGCAATTTTTTATTATTTTATAACTTTTTAAAATTTATTTTTGTCCGTGATCTGCGCCTCCTTGGCTTGCGCCCCTAGGCCTTGGCCTAGGTTGGCCCTATTGGTAATCTGGGCCTGACTGGTCCCTGTCCTTCTCACCCCCGAGGGGGGAGGGCTCAGGGTAGCTTTACAATAGGTAACCATTAGATGGCCAACATCAAATCAAACCATAATCAAAAAATTATAAACAATTATAAAAATTCAAAAATTTACATTTCAAATTTTCAAATTCTGCCAGTTTAAATTCATGATCCAGGATCAGTCCATTGCCGATCGCATAGGTCATTCTCATTCAATCGCTGTATCTATTGCTCAAAAGCTTGATCCCAAAGCCAGGTTTTCAGTGTTCTTTTTTTTTTGAAAGGCCAGGAGGGAGGGGTCAGATCTGATATCATCTGGGAGGGAGTTCCACAGCCAGGGAGCCACCATTGAGAAGGCCCTGTCTCTTGTCCTCACCAGTCGTGCTTGTGAGGGTGGTGGGGTCGAGAGCAGGGCCTCCCACAATGATCTTAAGCTCCTTGGTAGTTCGTAGAGGGAGATAAGTTCAGACAGGTAAACTGGGGCAGAATGGTTTAGGGCTTTTTAGGCTAAAGCCAGCACTTTGAATTATGCTCAGTAACAAATTGGCAGCCAGTGGAGCTGACGTAACAAGGGGGTTGTGTGCTCCCTGTATCCCACTCCAGTGAGCAATCTGGCTGCTGTTCGTTGGACTAGTCGAAGCTTTTGAGCAGTCTTCAGAGGCAACCCCAAGTCAAGTGCTTCAGCTCCCAGTATCCCAGAAGATATGGCAACCAGGACATCTGGGAGTTGAAGTCCAAAACACATAGAGGGCCAGAGTTTGGGAATCAATGTTAAAGACAAGGTAGGAATCTCTAGGTCAGTAGTTCTCAACTTGTGGGTGTTTTGACCTGCAACTCCCAGAAATCCCATCCAGTTTACCAGCTGTTAGGATTTCTGGCAGTTGAAGGCCAAAACATCTGGGGACCCACAGGTTGAGAACCACTGACCTAGGTCCTTCAGTGCAACTCTTCAATTGAAAGTTGACCCCATGGAGTCACACAGGAGATCCTAGCAATTTCTTCTATAGTCATCTTAACCATACAGTTGTTCCAGAGAACCTAGCAATTTATATAATTAAGGTTTTCAATTTTTGTTTGGGTTCTGTGCCCCTAACCCAGTGGTTCTCAACCTGTGGGTCCCCGGATGTTTTGGCCTTCCACTTCCAGAAATCCTAACAGCTGGTAAACTGGGGGCCCACAGGGTTGAGAACCACTGCACTAACTCCAGGAAATGAGGAGGCCTGGCATCACTTGCTATTCTTTGGTGGTCTCCCATCCAAGTATTATTCAGGTCTGACCCGGCCTCCATTCCAGGATCAGACAGAATCTGGTGCCTTCAGGATATTTAGGTCCTGCCTCATACCTCCAACCCCACATACGAATCACACATATTTTTGTGTTTGCCAATCTCCCCAAAGATTGTGCTTCTTTAATTAAATTTAGGGACCTTCTTGTGCCAGAGTAAACATTCCCCCTCCTATCCTCATATTAGAAGTGGATTGTGTAAAATATGACCAATGACATTATCATGCTAGGCAAATAAATAAAGTATTTCGCAACATGAGGATGATGAAGCAATCTTGCCAAACTTTTGATTGAGAAGATGTGCAAGACTTAGTTCCTCGAGATCTTTGTGGGATAGTAGTAGAGGAGAAGGCAAGTTGCTTTATACGTTTGGAAACAATCGGATAGATGTAGCCGAGGTAGTAAGCCACCTTATTTTTTCCTCAGCCTCCTGAATTTAAGCCTGCTTTGCTGAAGATTATTCTAGTAACTAAAAAACAAGCAGACGGGAACTCATTCTTTCTACGTAAATTAATCTTCAGCAGCTGGAAGCACTGTAGCCAAGAGTGCAACTAATTAAATCAGGGGTGGGCAATTATTTTTTCCAATGGGCCACACGAGAGCCAAAAAATATTATGGAGGGCCGCACCTAAAGGCTGAACTACATTCTAATCTACATTATTTATTTATTTATTTATTTATTTACTATAGGTTACACATCATTAATATTAACTTATTAATATATCAAGAAATATTCATATATTATTAGTATTAATACCATAATTATTATATTATAGTATATATATATAGACATAATATATTGAAATTATAATATAATATAACATTATTATATATATTATTTATTATATTATTATTATAAAATTATTATAAAATAATAATAAAAACCACTAAAATTAAATTAAATTAAATTCAAGAAGACAAGGTGCGAACCAAGATGAAGGTTGACATCCTCAAGAGAGGAAGGATCCCAAGATGGAATGGACCAATGGCCCCAGCCCAGAGGATGGCAAAGCGGACCCAGCCGCCACCACAGCAGAGGGGAGCAGAGCAGCAGGCAATCGGAGGCTGCAGGCCTCCGCCCGCTCTCGCCCCCAGCCGTTCCCCAGCTGATCGCCCTGCTATGGAGTGCCTGCCATCCCTGGAGGCGATCTGGGCCTGCAGGGGGAGCAGTCAGAGATCTGAGGCGGCTGATCGCCTTGGCGACCCGGAAGACGATCAAGTCTTCCGGGTCGCCAGGGCGATCAGCCCCTGCAGGTCGCCAAGTGCTCCCGCTGCAGGCCCTGATCGCCTCCAGGGATGGCAGGCACTCCAAAGCCGCCGTTCCTCCAGCCTGTCTGCCGACACAGGCTCCACAGAGCCCGCGATGGGATGGCGACAGCGGCACCCCTTCCTCTTGGCCCCGCCCCCGATGCCCTTCTCCCCGGGCCGGACAGAATCGGCTGCCGGGCTGCATCCGGCCCGCGGGCCGGAGGTTGCCCACCCCTAAATTACATCCTTATTCTTTTACTGGATTGACACAAAAGGGATAGGTTGATTAAGAAGTGTGTATGTGTATTAGATTGTAAACATGTGACCAAAACTTGTGTCTAAAAAAAATGAATTTTAAGCATAGCAAAAACATATCAACAATTGGCCTTAACCCCTAGCATTTATCATCTCTTCTTTCTGCGCTCCTTTCAAATATGAAATGAAGTCAGACAGAAGAACATAGCTCGTAATGATTTGCGCCAAATTAAGAAAACTCAATAGTTTGACCCTCAGGTGATGCGCCAAAACTCAGTGTTTGGGATGAGAGAGAAATATACTTTTGAGACATTACAGGAAAAATGCTACTGTGAAGAGATTAAGACCAAGAGATTAAGACCAAGAGAGAAGGCAGCTGTACCTTCTCAGACGCTGGCTCTTTGGTGTTGACTCCCTTCTTTAAAATGACCCAGGCGGTGCTCTCCTGCCCCAATGAATCTTGTTTCCACATACCATATGTTCCTTTTACTGTTGGGCAGTGTTTCCTCTCATGAAGGACATTTATTTTTTGAGAGCCTGAGTAGACTTTCTCATTTAACTAGGCACAAGGGACCTTTCCAGAACACAAACAGGCTTAACTAATCATTTTCAAATTAAACCAAATGTGTTAAGTGTTAAAACTGAAACAAACATGAAAGCACTAGCTACAGCCACATAATCTTTATTGCAGCCATGTGCTTGACATCACTGGCAGCTGTCATTATGGCCACTGCTACAGATATATTTGTGTGCTGTGGTCTATCAAGCAAGCATAAAACCCCTGGCTATGTGATGCAGTCCAAATTAGCAGCTGATTCAATGCTTCAATGCTACTAAAAGAACAACGTCCTTCGCCAGAGCACCAGAGGGCAGCAGAAGGGATGAGCAGCTGGTCACGTTTTGGCCCTATCACACTACATTGTTTTAGAGCCTATCAGGTGTTTTGGACTTCAACTCCCAGAAATTGCTTTGGCTAGATTTCTGGGGTTGAAGTCCAAAAACACCTGACTCCACTTGACTTTTACTGCCATGGTAATTTTCTGTGGAATTCTGGGGTTTGTAGTTTAGTTGTGCCCAAGAGTTTTTTTGGTTGAGATTCTAAACCACTAAACTTCAAATCCCAGGAATCTAGAACATCTTGCCATGCTGAAAGGAATAACAGTGTGGTATGGTAGAGCCCTTAGGTTTCCCTGGTGTCAGGCATGTAGCCAGGGGGGGGGCTAAGGGGGCTTCAGCCCCCCCCCCCTGAAATACTCAGGGTGGTCCGCAAAAAGGCCTTACTGGTACATTATTTAAACTGTTATGTTTATTCATATCATGATCTGATCACCATCATTATATCCCACATTAATGGGGTTATTGGGATAACAATACAAAAGGTTTGCTAGGGTAGACCCTCTTCCACCCAGTCTCAGCCCCGAACCAAACTCAGCCCCCGAATCAAAATCCTGGCTACGGCCCTGCCTGGTGTGTTCTGAATTAATTAAACACCTGGTAAGATCTGGAACTCATGATAAGATCCAGGTCTTACCAGGTGTGGATTGGGCTTAGGAACTGCATCATGCAATCCCCGGGCCCAATCCACACAGCAATCTCAGTTTTTCAGCATCTAGGAGCCCAAAAAATTGAGAGGGCATCTATTCCCTACCCCCAAACCCTGAATGTACCCGTAAATAGTAATAAAAAAAAGTTACCTGACCACCATTATGTTCTTCCTCGTGCCCTTCTGATGCAAGGAAATGACATGCCAGGAGACCAGGGGTGTGTGTGTCTAGGAGGGATTTTCTCTCCCCCCCCCCCCCATCTCCTGGTGCATCATTTCCTCACATCAGGAGGGTGCAAGGAGAACATAATGATGGCCAGGCAAGTTTTCTTTACTATTTATGGGTAAATTTGGGGAGCTTCAGTGTGGCTACATGTCATCCCAAAAATCTGCACTAAAGTGGATTTTAAAACCCGCTTTGGTGCAAATTTTTGGGATGTGTGGAAGCACGCTAAGTGAAACTGGATAGAGAATATAGGGATCTTACTCCTTTAAAAGACCTGCCAACTTAAGTTAAAAACCAAAGGCCTGCACAGATAGTTGTCTGTGGTTAGAAAGAGAATAAATATGTGTGGGCAAAGGCGACTGGGGTCCCTTCCACACAGCTCTATATCTCAGAATATCAAGGCAGAAAATCCCACATTATCTGAGTGTGGACTCAGATAACTCAATTGAAAGCAGATATTGTGGGCGTTCCAGAGTGATGGAGCAATCACCGAAAAAGCTCTACGCCAGGTTGATGTCAGATGGGCTTCCTTAGGGCCAGGGATCTGTAATAAGTTCTGATGGTCTGAGCGTAGTGCTCTCCAGGATCGACAGGGGACAAGGCGTTCTCGTAGGTACGTCGGCCCCTGGCCGTACAAGGCCTTGATGGTTAATACCAGCACCTTGTGGGTAATCTGGAACTTGATCGGAAGCCAGTGCAGTTGGTATAGAGCAGGTTTTATATCGTTCCTCAAGGGGGTTCCCGTGAGGAGTCTGGCCGCTGCATTCTGCACCAGCCGAAGTCTCCGGGTCACCGACAAGTAGGGTTGCCATATGTCCCTTATTCTAAGGGACGTCCCTTATTTTGGCCCTAAAATTTGTGTCCCTTATTTTCAGGCCCTATCCCTTCTTTTTGACTAGCAGGACAGGACTGGGTGGGGTTGACCAGAGGAAGCTGCTCGCTGCGGTTTCCACAGCAATGCCTACCCGGGGATTCCCACTCGCAGGGCAGCCTGCGTCCCCGTTGGAAGGAAGAGGCGATACAGGACTTTTTCAAAGTACAGTAGACTAATTAACCGTTACCCAAGGGGAATGTTGGATCATGTTGGATAAAGATAGTTTCTGGTTGCTTGAGAGTTACTCTTAAAATAGGCCTAGCTGTGCATCCCAATACTATACAATGCTGTGTATCCCATACTATACTATACCATTAACTATTGACATAATAATCATGAAGATGTACTGTCTTATAAAATTTATTTTATTTTAATGTTTAGACAGCGCACTTTTAAAGTCAGCAAAGTCAAGTACTAAATACAGATGGAGAAAATTAGGTAGTTCTGATAATGTTTTTTTCTGCATGACGAAGCATGCAGAAACATACCATGTACTGTTAAGAGGGTAAGTCAGTTTCTTTTGTGAGTTTCAATCATTATCTTATTCTGTTAATAAAACTATTTCTACCTAATGTTTGAGTTTCAAGTTTTTAATGAAGTGTCCCTTATTTTTGTGAAAAATCCCGTAAATGTCCCTTATTTATTATATCAAAAAATGGCAACCCTACCAAGGGAAGGCCAACATAGAGGGCATTACAATAGTCAATTCTTGAAGTTACCATGGCATGAACCACAGTGGCCAGGTCATCCCCGGACAGGTAAGGTGCCAGCCGCCTAGCCTGCTGAAGATGAAAAAAAGCCGACTTGCTGACAGCGGAGACCTGGGCCTCCATTGTCAGTAACAGATCAAGAATGACACCAAGGATTTTGACGGTGGTAGGAGGAAAAAGAGGTTCACCATCTAAGGTTCCCACCCCCCCCTTTTTTTTTTACTTACCAGTACAACTAATGCCATCAGCCTCCAATTCATAACCAGGGTCACAGCGACAAAGAAATGAGCCATATGTGTTCACACAGTTTTGAACACAAGGGTTGTTAGCTGTACATTCGTTCACATCTGTCAGAAACCAATACTTAGAATATGAATTCTTACATTTAAAAGACAATGACATTTTAAAGCAGGCCTGCGAAAACTTCGGCCCTCCAGGTGTTTTGTTGGACTCCAACTCCCACAATTCCTAACAGCAGGAATTGTGGGAGTTGGAGTCCAAAACACCTGGAGGGCTGAGGTTTGCCCAGGCCTGATATAGAGAAAATATAGCAGATTTTTAATGATGTTGAAAAGCATTTTCATAGGAGACTACTGTGTCATCCTTCAGATGGAAAGTAAGGAAATAATATGCATTTGGGTCACTTGGACCAGTGTTTCCCAACTTTTTTTGAGCCGCGGCACACTTTTTACATTTGCAAAATCCTGGGGCACAGCACCAACCAAAATGACACAAAATGACACTCTAACACAGTAAAACATATAGTTAATATGTTTTTAAAATGTATTTATACACTCAGTGTGAAACCTGGACCTGTTTCGATGAACTTAACATAGATATCCTGGCAGGAATGGCAGAAAGACACAAACTTCCCACGCAGAACTCCCATAACCAAAAGAAAATGCTATAAGAGTTTGGTGGGCATTGACCTTGAGTTTTGGAGTTGTAGTTCATCTATATCCAGAGCGCACTGTGGACTCAAACAATGTTGGATCAGGACCAAACTTGGCATGAATACTCAATATGCCCAAATATGAACGCAGATGGAGTTCAGGGGAAATAGACCTTGACATTTGGGAGTTGTAGTTGCTGGGATTTATAGCTCCCCTACAATCAAAGAGCATTCTGAACCCCACCAATGATAGAACTGGGCCAAACTTCCCACACAGAACCCCCAGGAGGCAAGAGGAGGTCTCTACTTGGGGAAAGGGAGGCGGGCCTTCCCAATGCATGGAGAGGGAGAGACCAAATAGACAATGGGCGGGGAGGGGGTGTGTTTGTAATTTTGTGCCTTTATCAAGGTAGGTTTCTTAGGGTTTTTATACTTCAACACACTAGACTCTCCCCCCCTCCCTTTCCTGGAGGTTCCAATTTCCCACGGCACACCTGATGATCGCTCACGGCACACTAGTGTGCCCTGGCACACTGGTTGGGAAACACTGACTTGGGCAATCTTTTTATACCTTATCGCAAATACGGTTTCATCCTGTTTTGCTGTGTCAAAATATCTCTGTATATGAGGCCAGAGCGCATTGTATTGTTAAGGAAGTTATAGGTAAGCTACCATCGACAAAAATCCGCTCCAGGATATAGGACGCTCTAATACGCAAACAAAGCTTCAATGCTGGAAGAGCTCCGTTTACCACGGTAACATCTTGAAAAGATTGTGCACGCTCTGCTTGGGATCAGACCAATAATGCAAGCAGAATGGAAGTGATTCCTGCAGGTGCTTCCTTGTTGATCTACTAATTTCGAGACACCAACTGTTTTAATCATAACGAAACCTGGCCAAAAACAGCAGGATGAAATGAGGGGAGAAATGGCAATGTATAAAAGCCCGAGACTGCTACACATTGTAGACTTAACCCCTAAGATCATCTTTAATGGCTACATTAAATGCTAGGAGATTCCCCCACGCCTTAGGGCAGCTTTGATAATTTTGCAGCTGAGGAACCAGAACAAGGAATTCCATCCCCTGCAAACAAAAAAAATCATAATAATGTCTCTGCAGTAAAACAGAAAAGCAGAGACATGTATTAGAGCTACTTGTATTTTGTGTTCACAAAGGAGGATAATGAAATTTCACAAAAGCTGAAGAA
Organism: Anolis apletophallus; assembly: GCA_030556195.1. NCBI lineage: Eukaryota > Metazoa > Chordata > Lepidosauria > Squamata > Anolidae > Anolis > Anolis apletophallus. The sequence continues at coordinate 11,451,848 of JARBWK010000002.1, read as the reverse complement.
ATTATTGTCATCTTTCCGTCTACATTACAGAAAACATAAGTCAGTGTTTCTCAACCTCGAGGTCGGGACCCCTGGGAGGGTCGTGAGGGGGTGTCAGAGGGGTCGCCAAAGACCATCAGAAAACACAGGTCATGGGGGTCCTGTGTGGGAAGTTTGGCCCAATTCTATCGTTGGTGGGGCTTAGAATGCTCTCTGATTGTAGGTGAACTATAAATCCCAGCAACTACAACTCTCAAATGTCAAGGTCTATTTTCCCCAAACTCCACCAGTGTTCACATTTGGGCATATTGTGTATTCGTGCCTAGTTTGGTCCAGATCCATCATTGTTTGAGTCCACAGTGCTTTCAGGGTGTAGGTGAACTAGGACTCCCAAACTCAAGGTCAATGCTCATCAAACCCTTCCAGTATTTTCTGTTGGTCATGGGAGTTCTGTGTGCCAAGTTTTGGTTCAATTCCACTGTTGGACTGCTTCAGAATGCTCTTTGATTGTAGGTGAACTATACATCCCAGCAACTACAACTCTCAAATGTCAAGGTCCATTTTCCCCAAACTCCACCAGTGTTCACATTTGGGCATATTGTGTATTCGTGCCAAGTTTGGTCCAGATCCATTATTGTTTCAGTCCACAGTGCTTTCTGGCTGTAGGTGAACTACGACTCCCAACCTCCAGGTCAATGCCCATCAAACCCTTCCAGTATTTTCTGTTGGTCATGGGAGTTCTGTGTGCCAAGTTTTGGTTCAATTCCACTGTTGGAATGCTTCAGAATGCTCTTTGATTGTAGGTGAACTATAAATCCCAGCAACTACAACTCCCAAATGACAAAATCAATTCCCCACGCAACCCAACCAGCATTCAAATTTAGGCATATCGGGTATTTGTGCCAAATTTGGTCCAGTGAATGAAAATACATTATGCATGTCAGATATTTATATTATGATTCATAATAGTATGTGAATTAGTTATGAAGTAGCAACGTAAATAATTTTATGTTTGGGGGTCACGACAACATGAGGAACGATATTAAGGGGTCATGGCATTAGGTTGAGAAACACCGACACAAGGCAAATGCAGCGTGAACTTAGGAACAAGTACAGGAGACAACATTTGTGTCCTACTACTGGTAGTATGCTTCCCACAGATATCAGGGAACCAAAAGCCCTTGGGTTGTTGTAGGATTTTTGGGCTATCTGGCCATGTTCTAGAAGCATTCTCTCCTGACGTTTCACCTGCATCTATGGCAAGCATCCTCAGAGATTATGAGGTCTGAGGATGCTTGCCATAGATGCAGACGAAACGTCAGGAGAGAATGCTTCTAGAACATGGCCATATAGCCTGAAAAACCTACAACAACCCAGTGATTCCAGCCATAAAAGCCTTTGACAAAACACAAGCCTTTGATTTGATCATAATATTTCTTTGTCACGTCCTTAATACCTTGGCACGATCTTCCATCCTCATTCAAGATAAATCCCGGATTGCACGTACAGGAGTAGGAGCCAGGTACATTGGCACACAACTGGTGACAGTAACCAAAGCGACATTCATCTATGTCTGGAAAAAAATGTGAATTAAAAGTGAGTCAAAGAGTTCTACTTGTTATTGAGAAAAACTGATAATCAATCTGTTCACAGGCACATCTATTCACAGGCATTATTTTCTAAAAATATATATTGTAGTCAGCCTTTTCCACATATGCAGACTTAACATTTGCAAATTTGATTATTCATGGTTTCGACTGATATGGTCTTTTTAAGAATATCAAATTTCTCCAGGTTGGCCATACCCTAGTTGAGATATATTAATTTATTTACAGCATTTATATTCCATCATTCCCACCCTGAAAGGAACTCAGGGCAGATCACAGAACACATACACGGCAATCATTCAATGTTGTTAAACAGATAGGACAGACAACAGATAGACGTATGTGTCGGCATTTTTCCCAACTTCGGCGTCCTGTAAGTTGTGCTTGATTTTGGCCACAGGGGGTGCTATCGCTCCATCCTCTTATGACGTAAAGCCCTTGATCACAGATTTCCTCCTTCCTTTGATTGCTATAATTTTCTCTACTCACAGCTCACAGCTGTTTTCGAACAGCTGTTTGCCTAATTTCTCTACTTACAGCTCACAGCTGTGAGGGCCGGAGAGATAGCACAGCGGTAGTGCTGGCAATCTGAAGGTTGCAAGTTCGATTCCCGAGCTGGCTTGGACACCCAGCTGTGAGCCCTTTCCACTGTTCACCCAGCAGTTCGAAAACAGCCCAGCTGTGAATAGATTAACTGGGAACCGCCTAAAAGCGGGGGAGGATTCTTTTCAGTAAAGGACTTTACAACATCTGAATAAATAAAGATCGGCTGTCAGAAGATGGAACAGAGGAACAGAGGCCCTCCGTCATGAGGATGAAGCAACAGCACATCGTTGTGACATTATTTATTTATTTATTTTATTAATTCGATTTAGTAGACCGCTCTCTCTGGAGCCCAGAGCGGTTTACAGCATAAAACCAGTAAAAACACCAATAAAAACAGATAAAACAACATATAACCCAATTAACCCCACTCCCAACAATAAAACCCTAGCAGGCGACAATAATGCAGGTGGCAAGACGTGGCAGGATGGCATGTTGGCAAGTTATAGGAGGCATCAGTCGGAGCCAAGTCTTTACGGACTTGCAAAATGCCATCAAGCCCCGTAGTGCTCGTGTCTCCTCAGGCAGAGAGTTCCAGAGGCTCGGAGCCCTCTGCCGCGTGCTCGACAGTCTGCAGATCTTAATACTAGGCACCTCCAGTAAATTAAGCCCCTCTGAGCGCAGTGATCTTCTGGGCATGTATGGGGTAAGCTGCTCCTTCAGGTACACTGGCCCCAAACCATATAAGGCCTTGAAAGTTAAAACTAACACCTTGAAGGAGACCCAGAATTCGATAGGAAGCCAGTGCAGTGCACGCAGAAGTGGGGTCACATGCACAGATCTTGGGGCTCCTGGGAGCAAGCGCACTGCTGCGTTCTGCACCAGCTTAAGTTTCCGGATCGCTGACAAGGGTAGGCCACTGTACAGCACATTACAGTAATTGAGCCTTGAGATGATCGTGGCTTGGATCACCGTGGCCAGGTCGCAGCGGGAGAGGTAAGGAGCCAGACGTTTTGCCTGCCGCAGATGGTAGAACGCTGTCTTGCAGGCGCAGGCGACCTGCGCCTCCATGGACAGCTTGGTGTCCAGCCGGACCCCTAAGCTCTTAACTAGAGGCTGTGGGCAAAGTGCCACGCCATCAAACGTCGGCAACTGGGTCTCTACCCTGTGACGCACCCTGTGACACAGCCAGAAGAAGAAAAAATCCTTCAAAAATTGTATGTGTTGTATTGTAACTGTACGTCTTCCGGCAGGGATTGTCTGCCGTATGTGTGATGTAATCCGCTCTGAGTCCCCTTCGGGGTGAGAAGAGCGGCATATAAATAAAGTGTATTATTATTATTTTAGAACTGCTTAGGTAGACTGCGAGCTGGGCTGAAGGTCAGGTGGGCTGAAGGCTCTTTCGATCCGTGTGACTTGTTGCACCATCTGTGCTAAAGACCCTCTGATCCTACATAAGCTTTGAATGGCTAATCTTTCGATCCGTGTGACTTGTTGCTGCTGGTGATTAACCATCTGTGCCTCCATCAACACAGAGGTGGCACTTGGATGTCCATTTCAGTAGCTACTGATTCCCTTGGTATCCATGAATCCTCCTCCAAGGTGCTCTCTTGGGAAAACTGTGTTTTTATTACAGTGTTCAATTTTCAGAGGTGGGTGGGAGTGTTTTGCGCCCAACTTCCACAAATATAGATGACCTGCTGTAGTATTCCAACAAACTCACTGAACAAGGACTGCATTTACCTTTAGTGCCAACTGCCAAATAAAACATGAAGATGTAGTTAGCCGCTATGTTGTTTCATTTTGGCAGGAGGTGTATTGAGAGATACCTACACCCCTGCATTAAAAAATGCTGCTTGTCATATACTCAGGTGAGATTTAACTAGGAATCAGCCAATTCTGTATGAATTTGGAAATTAGAGAAGGGGAATCCCATAATAATAACAACAACAACTTTGAGAAGAGACTGCCATCTCTTCTCATGGGGACTCATCATGGTTTACATAGAAAAAGGCAAACATTCAATGCCTTTATCAATAAAAACACACAAATCAAAACAAAATAAAAAAGCATCAATAACTACTATAACTACTAAGAGAAAGTAGAAATAAAAATAAAATAATAATGAACAATAATAATATTTAAATAAAACATAATTACACTAAAAAACACATGTGCCCCAAAAAGTTTGTTAAATGCATAACAAATGCCTAATATATCAATAATAATTTAAAATTTACCATAGCAGCCCATAAGACTCAAGTACATTTGCCATTACTCCAGTGGGATTGGCTTAAGATGTGCTAGTCCGCCTCCTCTCCATATGGTAAAGTGCATAAGTGCATTTTCAAAAGTTTTTTTACTGGTAAAGAAAGGAGGGTTTATATCATGGCAATTTTATATTTCTTCGGGTTAATAACAATACAAAAGGTTTGCTAGTTCCAGAGGTGGAGAATGATCACGGAGAAACAAAATCCTGGCTCCCCTGGTTGGGGCCTTTTTTATTTCTCGTTCCCACCAACTTGAGACGGGGGTGGGACCGAGAGCAGGGCCTCCTCCGCTGACCGCAGTGCATGAAGTGGTCTATATAGGGAGATGCAGTTTGACACATCCACACAAAGAGGCTGCCAACAAGATCTGGCATTTAAATCACACAAACTGCATTGCAATGTATAAGTTGAGGGCAGGCTTTACTGGGTTTGCATTTGTTTCGTCAGTTTGCCTGATCCTTTTGTTTGAATACTGAAATTGTATTTCTAAATGCTCAACCAAACTTATTGCAATGCTTAAAATTTGGTGACTGAAGAAAACATCTATTCCAAAAGGCAGTAGGGTTACCAGGTGAAATAAGAGATGGGACCCTTTTACTTTTAATAGCTGTGTAGAAGAGGAAATGTCATCAGGTGCATGCAAATAATACCTGCTGAAATACCTCTTCTACACATCCATTAAAGTAGGGGTAGGGAACCTACGGCTCAGGAGCCAGATTGCATCTGGCTCTCCATAGCAGCCCAGGCCTTGGTTTCCCAGCATGCAGCAGGGAGGAATGACACATTATCTATTCTCCCTCTTTCTTCCTTCCTCTTCCTTCCTTTATTTCTCTCCTTCACCTTTTCCTTCTCCTTCTCTCCTTCCTTTCCCCTCCCTCTCTCCCCTTCCTTCTTTCCTCTATTCTCTCTCCCTTTCTCTACCTTCCTTCCTTCCTTCCTTCCTCTTCTATTCTTTTTCTTCTCCTTCATTTCTTTTCACTTCCCTCTCTCTCCTTTTCTTCTTTTCCCTTCATTATTTTACTTTTTCCTCACTCTCCTTTCTTTTCCCCACCCTTTCCTTTCCTCCCTTCCCATTTCCTTCTCTCGTTCCCCTCCTTGTCTCTTTCCTGCTTTTCTTTTCTTCCTTTTCCATAGTTTGTTCTTCTTTTCTTTCTTCCTCTCCCCCTCCCACCTTTATTTCCTCTGTCTTTCTTTCTTTCTTTCTTTCTTTCCCCTTCCTTCCTTCCGTCTTCTCTTCCTTCCCAGAGTCCTGAGCATGCCTTTTGCAGAGCCAGGTCTGAAGTGTCCTGTCATTCTGCCGGGGGAATCCTTTTCTCATAGTATGTATGGATATACTCACATTTAGTTGAATTCAGTGTGTGAGTGTGTGAGTGTGTGTGTGTGTGTGTGTGTGTGTGTGTGTGTGTGTGTGTGTGTGTGTGTGTGTGTGTGTGTGTGTGTGTGTGTGTGTATGTTTGTATTTATGTATATATATATATATATATATATATATATATATGGGGCTCTCACTGAAATAAATTTCAAAATATTTTGCTTTCTGGCTCACTGAGTCAAAAAGGTTCCTGACCCCTGCGTTAAAGGAATAGGAGCCTTGTCCCTTATTTCACCTGGAAAATTGAAAAGGCAGAATGTTTATTGGGGGACCAATGCTCTCATTTTGGCTCTAACATTGTTACATCCCTGTAGTGTGCTGAAAAGAAGATTTCTGATGGCTGCATGCAACTTGCAAGCTGTCCATACCACATGGGATCAAGAGAGACAATGAACTGAATGTATTTGTTGTGAGACTTTTCTTAACGGCAGCATCAATCAAATGAGCTCTTCTACTCCACCCATTTTACCGACCCCATCCTCGTTGTTTTCTCATGGAAACGATGTTGCATGTCAAAGTATGCCCCCAACCCATTATGTAAAATGAAATCATTAAAATTCAAATACAATGAATGTACTTCACCCTACAAAACATCATACCTAAGCACTGGCCTTCTAAGAGCCAGTATCCTTCAGTGCAAGAGCAAGTATATCCTCCTTCGGTGTTGATACAGATTTGGGTGGGGTTGCACTGATGCGATTCAGATGCACATTCATCAACATCTGCAAAGCAAATAAAACAATCAAGGGTTACATGAATATTCGGACAAAAGTAGCGTTTGCTTTAACTATGGAGCCCTGTTTCTATGTCCAAGCATACAGACGTTGCATCTGAGAAAGAAACAAAGAGGAATGCTATTATGTATTTGGAGCTGCACGGTCTCTGAGGCATTAAAAATAATTGACCATTGTACTTCTCCATGCCAAGGTACTGACTGGACAAAGATAATTGGCAGTTCAGAGGAATATTCACCCAGCAGATGCTCCATATCCTTCAGAGCTGACAGTAACAGAAGTTGTTTCCACTTTCTTTGGTATTGTGTTACATCCACTCATGGCTTTCCTGGTAAATAACTTTTCTGAACTCAAGCCAACTGGGAATTGGTAACTCGTCATTTGTTTGAAAAGCCTTCTCTAATCCCTTCTGCTCTCCAGGCACTAAGAGCTGTCGTTCCAAATATACTTCTAGCATGATGCTAAGCATGTTCCTTAGAAACAAGTCCCTTGAGTGTAATAGAACTGATAAAACATTCTTATACATGTTTTAAAATGATATCTTTAGCAAGCAAGCATGCATTGGACTGAACTCTATGGTTCTGCCCATTGAAGCCAAACTATGAGACACCAAAAATTCTTAGTTCTATGTTTGACAAGGAGGATACATCATTTAAAACAGGGCCCCCCAAACTAAGGCCCGGGGGCCAGATACGGCCCTCCACGGTCATTTACCCAGCTCTCACTCAGGGTCAACCTAAGTGTAAAACTACTTCAAAGCACACAATAGCAACAACAATCCTATCTCATCAGCCAAAAGCAGGCCCACACTTCCCATTGAAATACTAATGTTTATTTTGGTTAAAATTGTTCTTCATTTTAATTATTGTATTGTTGTTAAGTGTTTTTGAACTATAAGTAAGATATTTTATTTATTATTATTATTATTTATTACTTTGATTTTATATACCGCTCCATCCCAACAGGCTCGGGGTGGTTTACATAAGGCAACATTAACAATAAAATACACTAAAAACAATAAAAACAATACTTAAGACCAACAATAAAACAGTCACCCATAGTACACCTATGTGCAGTGTGCATAGGAATTCATTCATGTTTTTTCAAATTATAATCCGACCCTCCAACAGTTTGAGAGACTGTCACTTGACCCTTTGTTTAAAAAGTTTGAGGACCCCTGATTTAAAACATGGCATTTGAATGATCTGCAGCATAATGCTGCTGTAAAATACAAGGTCAGTAAGCCTCTCCATTGGCGCCCCCTTGTTGTGGGGGAGAGGCTTGCGTACCCTAATGAAGCAGTGAGCTATGCTGGCGGTGGCATAATAGCCGCTGGTAGGGCCTCCCATGCCAGACAGGTCACAACCGAAGGGTCTGACAAAGAGTGTCAAAGGGCAGGATGGGCTCTCTAGCCTTTTGGCAACCATCCTAGGAGAAGGAAAATGCTAATTTCAAACCCGGGCAGATGGTGCTCGTCTAACCCTGAAAGGTCAACCATCTAGAGCCCAGACAACAAATTACAATATAAAAAATCAAAAACATCAGCAATAAACGCAATAAAAATACATACATATACTGTAAATAAATTAAAAAACCAATATACAACTAAATATCTAAAATCACAAAGACAGGGCGGGCTGCAGTTAAAAACTCAGGGTGAGATAAGCAGAATTATTATTATTATCATTAAATCAAACTTCTATCACTGCCACTCCCCGAGGGCTCGGAGCGGTTCACAAGTCTGGTCCACAAAACAATGGTCAACAAACAGACAATACAACATCAAGAGAGGAAGGAAAGAGGGGGAGAGAAAGGGGGGGAGAGGGAAGGAAGGGGTAGAGCTCAGGCTGTGGCAGGGGTAGCTCAGGTAGAACTGGCAGACGCCACCTTGCCATCAAAAGACGGAAGCGTGGGAGGTCTCAGTGAGATCTCTCGTAGCATCCTTTATGGGGGTGGACACCAAGAATGGGGGCATTAAGGAGAGCAATGATAGAAAATCAATAGTTACTCTCCAAAGGCACAGTGGAAAAGCCAGGTTTTCAGGTGTTTTTGAAAGATCTCCAAAGTGGGGGCTTTCCTAATGTCACGATGCACGGACTTGACCGGCCCCTTAATCACACACACAGAGACGGACTGAAGGCTAACTACTTTATTGCATATAAAACAGTTCAAAAGGTATATTGTCCATAAGAATAGCAATGTAATCCAAAAAGGCTTGAAGCAATCAATGTCCAAAACGGCTTGGCAAAATAATCCAAAAGGCTTAAGCAAGGCTCCGCGCAGCAATGCGGATTCAGGAACAAGGCAAAACAAAAGCAAGGCAAAACTTGGCGGCCACTAGCCAACTTAGCTCCGTGGACCCACTTCGCTAACACGTCTGCTCAGTAGAGACGTGGCCGAAGCACGGGAGATGGGTTCCCACGGATGCTATACTTAATCTTTCGGCCGAGGTCCCCCGATGCTCTAGGCCTTGTCTTCTCCCATCCTTGCTGACGGACCTCGGCCTGTCTAGGCTGCGGTGCCATCCCCTTCTCCTGGACTCAATGCTACTTCTCCTATCAAAGGTTCGACCTTGCCTCTCAGCAGCTGGGTCCCTATCTCCATGAGAGCTCTCCTCCCTAGAATCTTCCCAGCCGCTTTCTTCCATGTTTTCACTTAGAAACTCCTGCGAACCTCCCCCCCGGGTGTTCATAACTTCCGCTATCACTAGACTCCATTTGCACCTGGTTATCTATGTCTTCATAGGGGTCAGGCCAACCTTCATCCCAAGCCAAGCTTTCGGTGGGAGAAGGGGGCGCTTGAGGGGAAACGCATCTTCGGGTAACCCTTCCAGATCCTCTTCAGAATCTCTCTCTGCCGGTGCAGGCCCTAATGCTAATGGAACTCCCGGTGCTGTTCCCTGGCCCCCAGGCACAAACGAGAACTGCTGTGCTACACCTAATCTCTCCGGGCAAGGAATTCCAGAGTCAGGGGGCCACAGAGGAGAAGGCCCTCTCCCTTCTGCCCACCAGACGAGTCTGTGAGACTGGCAGGGGCGACAGGAGGGCCTTCCCCAAGGAGCGGGGGGTTCAAGGTGGTTCATGGAGATTATTATTATTATTGATAAGCAGCTTTAAATAAATATTTGTTGTCCATTATGGTTTTCAATCTTGAGTTAAGTCTTGATGTTCCCTGGTAAAGAAAATAACCACGGCCGTATGCCATAACTGCAAAAAAGGAGCGAGATCTGCAGCCGCAACAGCAACAGCTGCTGAACATTTCCTCGCCTCCTTATATTGTACATCTGTTACTTTATAATGTCAAATCAAAGCAGGTGATAAAGATGAAATGAAACAGGGAAAATATTCGATATGCCCATTCCAGTAAAACATAGCATCATGTTTTAGCTTTACTGGCTACATTGGATTGCAGGGGGGAAAACATATAAGTGCTCCAAGGACATTCTTTGGCATGTTATTTTGTTCCTTGGAAAATTTCAAGCAAGCGCAAATGGACTAGAGGGTATTATAAAAACAACTCTTCCCTATTCAATTCCATAGTATATTATATAAATATGGGAATAAATTGCTTAGTTTTGTGCTGCCCACCGATTTGCTTCCAAGTTCTTTTGCTGCAAACACAACTGAAAAATATATCCAGATTAACATTTGACAATTTTCTACGGCTTTCCAACCTCAGTTTCTGGGATAAGGATTAAATAATGTCACGACTGGTACTGGAGTTTCAGCACAGCACACATGTAACACCACATAATTTATTCATACCACATAATTTGAAAATCAGGCGTTAGTGTGTAATACCAGCTTTTGAGTGCAGAATTCCAGAAGTGGAAATCTGACCATAAACAAGAGCATGAGACATGTTAAGATGACTGGCTTATGAAATTAAGTGAACTTGTGGAAATGGATACACTTACTACATTGATTAAGTAGAAACCTCATTTTTTAAAAATGACTGGGGATCCATTATTGTGTTCCTCCAGGAAAGATGGGACCAAATATCCATCACTTTTTTTGGGGGACTAGAGGTATGTTGTTATGTGGAGAAAGAATGTACCAATGGTTCCTTTTCACCAAACCAGTGGTTCCAAACCTGTGGGTCCGCAAGTGTTTTGACCTACAACTCCCAGAAATCATAGCCAGTTTACCAGGTGTTAGGATTTCTGGGAGTTGAAGGCCAAGACATCTGGGGACCCACAGGTTGAGAACCACTGCACTAAACAGATGTAGAAAACTGAGATAATATAACCACCAGAAAAAGAATGTAAAGCCCTTAGATTAGATAATGAAGGTTGTTTGTAGTTTGTAGGGTTTTTAAAAGATGTTTCGGATGTACAGTAGACTCTTGCTCATCCATCCTTTGCTCATCCAACATTCTGTATTACCCAATGCAATCTGACCCGTGGTGAGTTCACCATAGAGTAGTATCTTTGGGAGGCGGTGGTCCTCCATCCTAGAGACGTGCCCTGCCCAGCGTAGCTGTGTTTTCAATAGTATGGCCTCAATGCTGGTGATCCCTGTTTGCTCAAGGACAACAACATTCATCACATAGTCATTCCAGTGTATATTTAGGATTGTGTGAAGACAGCGCTGATGAAAGCATTCGAGGAGTCGTAGGTGTTGGCGATAGGTGACCCATGTTTCAGACAGATAAAGGAGAATAGACAGTACAGAATAGACAGGGCCGGGGAGATAGCACAGCGGTAGAACAAACTGTGCTGCAATCGGAAGGTTGCTGGTTCAATCCCCGAGCTGGCCTGGATGACCAGCTATAATAACAATATATGAGCCTAGTCCACTGCCCACCCAAGCAGTTCAAACAACAATGGGGACCACTGTATAAATGTATAAATAGTGGGGAAGGGTTTTTTGCAGACCTACAACATCTGAAAGTTTTGGCTGCCCTGCGAGGTGAAAATGCGGAAGTAGGAAAAACAGAAGGCTCCCGTCAATGAGGATGGAACAACAGCACCCCCTTGTGACGCAAAGACGCATAACAACAATGACGTCTAATTGGAGGAGAGACATCCTGTATGACCCTGTATGACGCACACCTGCATGTCCCTGTTACCCTGTGACGCAGCCAAGAAAGAAACCCTTCTATAAAACTGCACTGTGCGGTCTATGTGTAAAACTGTACTGTCTATGTGTGTAAAACTGTACGTCTCCGACAGGGACTGTCTGTCGTATGTGTATTGTAATCCGCACTGAGTCCCCTTCGGGGTGAGAAGAGCGGAATAGAAATAAACTGTATTGTTATTGTTATTATTATTATTATTATTACAATAGCTCTGCACACACTGATTTTGGTGCTTTGCCTCAGGTGTTTGTTACTCCAGACTCTTTTGTGAAGCCTTCCGAATGCACTAGATGCCTTTGCTATTCTGTGATCTATCTCTTTATCAATCTTGGCGTCTGAAGAGATGATGCTTCCCAGGTAGGTGAACTGCTGAATGGATTAAGCACAGATTTGCCTATGCGGACGTGGGGATGATGGTGTTCTTCCTGTGGTGTGGGCTGGTAGAGGACTTCAGTTTTCTTCAGGCTGGCTTCCAGCCCAAACAGCTCTGCAGCTGTTGCAAAGCAGGATGTTAGGTGCTGCAAAGCTGCTTCTGAATGGGCGACAAGGGCAGCATCGTCTGCAAAAAGCAGCTCACGGACTAGATAGTTTAGACTTTAGAGTCTTAGTGCAAGCCCTCAGACGGCTTAAGTTGAACAAGCTACCATCAGTATGATAGCATATATATATGCCGTCTTCTTCTTCAAGGTCTGCCGTAGCCCTTTGGAGCATCATGCTGAAGAAGATTGTAAATAGGGTTGGAGCAAGAACACAACCTTGTTTCACTCCATTCGTTATTAGAAAGGGCTCTGAGAGAGTATCACCATATCTGACTTGACCGTGCTGGCCCTCATGTAGCAGGATAGTCATTTTGAGGAATTTGGGGGGACCTTTTCTACTCACAAAAATAACATAATTTGATGTGTAATAGGCGTTTCCTTAATCCCTCCTTATTATCCAACATTTTTGCTTTTCCAACGTTCTGCTGGCCTGCTTATGTCGGATAAGTGAGACTCTACTGTAGTACATCGTATTCTAGAAAAAGTATTTTTAATCATTAGGGGTTTTTGTATTTTGCATGTAGGCTTTGTTTTAATCTATCTTAATAACAATGTAATCATAAAGTCAAGTACTAATACACCGCTATAGCGGTTGGGGAGGCAAGCAATGATGGAGAGGAGATGGCAATAACAAGACCGGCTTCTTCTCTGCATTAAGTAGTAAGAGAATCTCAAATCCTCACAAAATGTTTTTTTCTCCTGGACATCTAAAAAAAAATGCATAGTATTATTACATCAACAACAGACTCTAAATGATCACATTGCTGTTTTTAACCTACTTTGTTGCATCTCTCCTCCTTCACCCCAAAAGCTTTGCATTGTCGAAGGGTTTGCATCGTCGAAGACAAAGGACAAGAGGGATAATCTCATCTCTGAAGAAGTTTACCATATCTAGGATTACAGTCCAGACCACTGCGGGAAAACCTCCTGGTGGTGCCCAATCTGTTCATCTGACCTCAACGCAGAGGAGGGCATTCAGTGCCGCTGCACCGGTCCTGTGGAATGCTCTTCCCCCCACAGTCCGAGCGCAGGCCAATCTGCTGACATTTCGCAGGGCCTGTAAGACCCTCCTCTTTATCCAGGCGTTCGGTGCTTAGGTTTATGTATATAAAACCATGCCCAAACCATGCTTGTGCGCTGGTTGTGGCAATTTTAGTGTATTTTGTTTTACTCTGATTTTACTTGTTCACGACTCAAAATGTGAGTCGCCCTGAGCCTACGGGAAAGGGCGACTAACAAGTCGAAGAAATAAATAAATAAATAAATAAATAAATATACCATGCCGCTGTGGACAAGCCTACATAGGAACCACCAAATGCAGCATTGTCCAAACACGAATCAAGACACATGAAAGGCGCTGCTACTTCAGTCAGAGAAGTCAGCCATAGCAGAGCACCTGATGAACCAACCCAGACACAGCATATTATTTGAGAACACAGAAATGCTGGACCACTCTTACAACTACCATGTTGGACTACACAGAGAAGCCATTGATATCCACATGCATGTGGGCAATTTCAACAGAAAGGAAGGAACCATGCAAATGAACAAAACTGTGGCTACTAGTATTAACAAACTCTAACATTATAACAGTAAATAAAGAACAAAACTCAAACACAGGGGAACTCCAGACAAGAAAAATCAGGAACAGCTAATCATCTCTCAACTAAGGATTCCCCCAGGCAGTAACAAGCCACACCTAAAATCTGCCAGACCATCCAATGCTAATCAAGGTGGCCAATTGAAACATTCACACTTAGCTCCAACAGACAAGAGTTCTTTCTCCCACCCTGGACTTTCCACAGATATATAAACCCAATTTTCCTAGTTTCCAACAAACCTCACAAGCTGCCATAGATTCAGGCAAAACGTCAGGAGAGAATGCTTCTAGAACATGGTGTACAGTCCGAAAAACCTACAACACCCCATTGCTTTCTTTGGAAGGAGCTGTGAAAAACGGACTTCAACTAGACTTTCCTAGAACAAGTAAACTTGCAGAACTGTAACTCTGACACAGGGAACTGAAAAATAAATGTCAGCCCTGAGTGTAATGTGTCAATTCACTTTGTGGTCTGTTTGTTTCATACCCAGGTGCATCTGGCAAGCCAAAGCAAACACAAAATGCTGACAATTAATCCAGCAGGGATTGTTCCATATGTGTTGCCCGCTCACCTCTCTAGGAAACTTGGAGAAATCATTAGTGGAAAGAAACACAACAACCAATTTCTCTAAATGGGGATCAATTTACATTCCCGCTAATGCATGAACTTCTTGACGGTACATTTGAACTGAGTCACTGAATACTTTTTTCCAAGCCTTTTGGAAAGCCAACGAAATAGTAAATGCATTTGAGAGCACATTTGTACTTTATTTCCACTGCTCTTAAAAATATCACATTTGTCGTCACCCTTACAATGTAATGTTGTGTTTCAAATTAATTTCTATATACAAATCCGGGAATGTGGCGCATCTGGCTGGGTGTCAGCTGCATAAGATCTCTACTGACCAGATGGTCATGAGTTTGAAGCCTGCCCGGGTCGAGGTGGGCTCTCGACCTATTGTGTAGCCTGTTGTCGACCTTTGCAACCCGAAAGACAGTTGCATCTGTCAAGTAGGAAATTAAGGTACCTCTTTGTGTGGGGAGGCTAAATTTAACTGATTTATGAGGCCATAAAAAGATCTCCAGGATACACGCTGAAGAATGAAGGAGTGCGACAGCTCCCCCTGGTGGCCAAATGTTAAATTGCCTTTGTCTGTCTTGTGTGTTTGTGTGTCTAAATGTAATGTGTACATTGTAATCCGCCCTGAGTCCCCTGCAAGGTGAGAAAGGTGGAATATAAATGAAGTAAATAAATAAATAATAAAATATATAAATTATCCAGCTTATCCAGCACAAAGAATTGGACCAAATGGAAGCTGGTGTTTCCCATATCATTTGAGGAAGATGATTGCAGGCTTTTAGGGAGCTAAACAGGTCCAGCACCTTGGATAGTTTCCTTAAAAGTCCCCAAAACTTGGAATGGATTCATTTCCCCAGTGACATGGAAGCTACAAACTGTCCCCAGAAGGGCTTCAGAAGAGCATCTTATTCTTGCATACAATTTTAATATAATTAAGGCACAGGCAGGCTGATATGGAAAAAGGCACTACTCATAAGCACCGTATTTGGATCCCAGACTATTTCAAAATAAATACCCGTATTTTGGATTAAACCTGGAAGAAAAGTGACAACAATGCCAATTTGAGGAATAATAGGAATCTGTTATAATTCTGGCAGCCAGATTCTGCATTAACTAACTAGACATCATGTTTTGGATTCAAGAGCAGACTTAAGTATAACATAATTAAATAGGTGTAAGACTATTTCTATGAGAGCAGTGGGTTAAACCAGTGTTTCCCAACCGCGGTGACGCGGCACACTAGTGTGCCGTGACGGACCTCCTGCTGTGCCACGAGAAAAGCTCTCTGCCCCCCTCCTGCCGAACTCCTGCTGCTTGGGGGAGCAGGAGAAAGGGGCGGGCGGCGGCGAAGAAAAGGAAGAAGGGGCCAGGGTGCCGCTTCCTCGGCCGTTTCCCCAGCCAGCCTCCACTCCGCCATGACTCCCACCATGACTCTTGCCCCTCGCTCGCTGAAGCCGCGCGGAGGAGGAGCCCCGCCTACTGAAGCCCGTCCACCGCTCATGCTCCTTGTCCTCCTCCGCGTGGCTTCAGCTGGGGGAGAGCTGGGGGAGGGGGCGGGGCATGGTGCGGCCTGGCTCTGCCTCCTCCCCCGGCTTTGGCACTCCCAGCAGCTGCTCCAGACTTGAGGGGGCAGTGCCAAGCCAGCATTGTGCTGGCTCTGCCACCGCTGGCTTGGCATTGCCCCCTCAAGGCTGGAGCAGCTGCTGGGAGAGCTGAAGCCGGGGGGGAGGGGCGGGGCATTGTGCGGCCTGGCTCTGCCCCCTCCCCGGTTTCGGCACTCCCAGCAGCTGCTCCAGCCTTGTGGGGACAGTGCCCTGCCAGCATTGTGCTGGCTCTGCCACCGCTGGCTTGGCATTGCCCCCTCAAGGCTGGAGCAGCTGCTAAGAGAGCTGAAGCCTAGGGGGAGGGGTGGGGCATTGTGCGGCCTGGCTCTGCCCCCTCCCCGGTTTTGGCACTCCCAGCAGCTGCTCTAGCCTTGAGGGGGCAGTGCCAAGCCAGCATTGTGCTGGCTCTGCCACTGCTGGCTTGGCATTGCCCCCTCAAGGCTGGAGCAGCTGCTAAGAGAGCTGAAGCCTAGGGGGAGGGGTGGGGCATTGTGCGGCCTGGCTCTGCCCCCCCCCGGCTTCGGCACTCCCAGCCCCTGCTCCAGCCTTGAGGGGGAGTGCCAAGCCAGCATTGTGCTGGCTCTGCCACCGCTGGCTTGGCATTGCCCCCTCAAGGCTGGAGCAGCTGCTGGGAGAGCTGAAGACAGGGGAGGGGGCGGGGCATGGCCTGGCTCTGCCCCCTCACCCAGCTTCGGCACTCCCAGCAAGTCACCATCCCCCAGCCGTTCTTTACTATGTTAGAGTGTCATTTTGTGTCATTTTGGTTGGTGGTGTGCCCCCGGATTTTTTTAATGTTAAAAGTGTGCCCCGGCTCAAAAAAGGTTGGGAAACACTGGGTTAAACCACTGAGTTGCTGAGCTTGCTGACTGAAATCCTAGCAGTTCGAAAACATGCAATATCAGTAGATCAACAGGTACTGCTCCTCTCTCGGCATTACTTCGCGAACGAAGATTCAGGAAGGACTCATCCCACGCTTTTTACAAGCGCGTTGATGACTAAAAAGGCCAAGCGGGGGTGAGCTCCCACTGTTAGCCCCAGCTTCTTCTAACTAGCAGTTCGAAAACACACAAATGTGGGTAGATCAATAGATACTGCTTCGGTGGGAAGGTAATGGCGCTCTCTGCAGTCATGCCTGCCACATGACTTTGGCTTAGAAATGGAGATGAACACCACTCCCCAGAGTTGAATAGGACGAGACTTAATGTCAGGGTAAACCTTTGCCTTTAAAGATATACTGAAAATGCCTATTTTGCAATATTTTAAGTTAATATGTAATTTCACTCAGATATTTTTGATTTACCCAGTCTATTGTTTTCTAATTGTGAACCAGCAGTGTGATGCTGCGGCACAGAAGACAAATGTTATCTTAGCCTGTATTCACCTGAATTAATAGAAGTATGGTTTCAAAGTTGACGGAATTAAGAGTCCCATCATATTCTGTGCTTGTCAGGGGTACTGTGATCAGTTCTGGGCTCCCCATTTTAAGAATAATGTAGACAAGCTGGATCAAGTTCATTGAAGGGCATCGAAGATAACAAGAAGTAAGGATAATAAAAATATGAGAAAGTTCAACTTGGTCAAGAGAGCAATGAAGAGTGGTCTGATTGCACTCTTTAAACAGCTCAGGGGCTGGGTTGTTGTAGGTTTTTTGGGCTATATGGCTGTGGCACCTTCACGGGGCTGATTTTATATCTGTACTGTCAGGGGCGGACCAAGCTTTTCCTGGGGGGTACGCCAAAAAAAATTTTGCGCCCCCCAGTGCTCGTGCGCCAATCTGCGCACACGCACTGGCTCCAAAGCGGGAGCCAGTACGCATGCGCAAAAAGGTCCGCGCATGCGGAAGCGCGGCCGGAGCGCTCCGGGCTGCCTAGTAAAGGCATGGCGCGCGCAGCGGTGGCTGTGGGGCCGGCCTCGGAGGGCTGGCCGGTGCGGCCGCGGGCAGCGCGGGCACGGGCGCCGCGGGCGGCGGGCGGCGCCCCTCCCGGGTGACGTTGCCCCTCCCCGGTGACGCCGCCCTACGCGCCTGCTTCCTTTGTCTAATGGACGAACCGACCCTGTGTACTGTATACCTGTTTGCCTTTACCTGCAAGGCCTTGGTTCCATTGTTCTGCCATGTGGGCACTTAGGGGCGGAGCTGTATCTTGACTCCAAACCTGGCGTCACCGCCCTGAACTCCTCCTTTTTCGAAGTTTACTTGAAAGGCAGGACTTCCTTTCTGGCTCATTCCAGAAGAGCACACGGACATAGCAAGGTGGAATCGAAGCCATTGCTGCGACAAAGCATCTTAGTTCACCTACTAAGCCTAACCTTCGCTCTCAACCAAAGCATGCAGTACAAAGGAGGACCTGTCCTCAACATAGGCTGTGGATTTTGGGGCTTTACAGGACTTCGTGGGCCTACAAGCCAGAGGGCAACAGGAACCTGGAATCAAAGAAAGCACCATCACTCTGCAAACAAAGAGGCAAGTGATCGCAATCCCTATGTTTACAGGACTTCCTTTTGCAACCAACTAAGCATTTTGGGCCACCAGCATTTTTACTGGTTGTTATTCAATAAATTTTGTTTGGTTCACTATTTTGAGTCTAGCACTCATTCTTAAAGGTATTCCAGGTCTCCCTGTATGTGGGACGGCTTTTCTCTACCTTCAGGGCCATAGCTTGCAATGTCCATCCTTTTAAAGCCCATTTTTAGGCCTTGAAGGCAGAAGAATGGCCATGTTCTAGAAGCATTATCTCCTAATGTTTCACCTGCATCTATGGCAAGCATCCTCAGAGGTTGTGAGGTCCTCTGAGGATGCTTGCCATAGATGCAGGCGAAACGTCAGGAGAGAATGCTTCTAGAACATAGCCATATAGCCCGAAAAACCTAAAACCCAGTGATTCCACCCATGAAAGCCTTCGACAATACATCGGTCAGGGGCTATTACTGAGACTAGGGTTCAGACCTATTCTCTTTTGCCTCGGAGGGGATCAACAAGTGTAATGGATTAAAGTTACAAGAGAGTCGACTTTGACTAAACATTAGAAGGAACATCTTGACAGTTATCACACAAGGGACTTCCTCCTCCCCTCTCCCCATGTTGTTTCGCATGGGTAAACCATTGCTACAGCTGCACGGATACATGCTAGCCCCATTGGAGCCAGCACAACACGGGAAGGATCCCATGTTGCGAGGGAAGCATTGTGTGATGCTTCCACTCCAGTTGTGGGTGGTGCCTCTGCCTGAATTCCAGTGTTGTCGTGTGATGCGCAGCATGCCCATTCATTGTTGGACTGGTGGGGAAGCATCTTAGGATGCTGAAAAAGCCCCGTGTGATGAGGTCACAAGATCAATTTGCCCATGGAATCAATTGCCCAGAGGTATACAGTTGTCTGGTGGAGATGCTTATAATGTTGGGACTAGATGTCCCAAACTTATGAGACTATGACATTATGACATTGGTGAGCACACCAACTTTTCCAGTTGCCTCAGGGGAAGTCCTGATTGGCTCTGAGAAAAGAAGGCTGCCCATTATTGCCTGGCCGAGGCAATGTGATCTTTGGCCTTGTGGAAGCCAGACAGTTTGCCCAGAAAAAAATTAATTGCTTTCCAAATTCTATTCAATTTTTGGGTCTGTTCCTCAGCCAGATGTGCTCCTAATGCAATCCTTGTAAAGCTACAATTATTATTCTCTAGGCAATGTGAACTTTGGGGCTTCTTTAAAAGCAAATACATTGCGGTGGATGAGTGCCAGTCCTGGAGAAACATCCTTGAAAATTATTGGCTTGAAGGATATAACAGCTGTGTCCTCATTACCATTAAATGGACCAAAGCTGTGCAGCGTTCCTTTCAAATTTACACACTACAAAGCCTTTCACTTTTTCCTTTCTTTTTCTTCCCCTCCTCCTTGTTTTGGCCTGTTTCAAGTGGCATTGTCAACTGAAAATGTCTTTAATCCAACTTCAGATAATAATTCATTTTAACTCTAATTCAGCGTTTCTCAACCTGGGGGGTTGCGAGGGAGGTGTCAAAGGGGTCGCCAGAGACCATCGGAAAACACAATATTTTCTGTTGGTCATGGAGGTTCTGTGTCAGAAGTTTGGCCCAATTCTATCGTTTGGCCCAATTCTATCTACAATCAAACCTCTTTGATATCAGGTGAACTATAAATCACAACAACTACAACTCCCAAATGTCAAGGTCTACTTTCCCCAAACTCCACCAGTGTTCACATTTGGGCAGATTAAGTATTCGAGCCAAGTTTGGTCCAGATCTATCATTGTTTGAGTCCACAGTGCTCTGGATGTAGGTAAACCACAACTCCAAAACTCAAGGGCAATGTCCACCAAACCCTTCTGGTATTTTATGTTGGTCATGGGAGTTCTGTATACCAAGTTGGGTTCAATTCCATCATTGTTGGAGTTCAGAATGCTGTTTGATTGTACGTGAACTATGTATTCCAGCAACTACAACTCCCAAATGACAAAATCAACCCCCTCCCAACCCCACCAGCATTCAAATTTGGGCATATCTGGTATTTGTGCCAAATTTGGTCCAGTGAATGAAAAGACATCCTGCATGCCAAATGTTTACATTACGATTCATAACAGTAGCAAAATTACAGTTATGAAGTAACAACGAAAATAATTTTATGGTTGGGGGTCACCACAACATGAGGAACTGTACTAAGGGGTTGCGGAATTAGGAAGGTTGAGAAACACGGCTCTTACGTAATATTTATTCATTTAAAAATGCTGTTCACCTTTCAAAAACCTTACAATTAATTGAAAAGGACACATCTACAGTGTTCCTTCACTTATCGCGGGGGTTACGTTCCAGGACCTCCAAAGATAAGCAAAAATCTGCGAAGTAGGGACACTCTATTTATTTCAATATTTCTACATTATTTTAGCAGGTATACACTATTTTAAGTATTTAAACACTTAAAGTGATGGAAAGAAAGGAAAGGCCCTTCAAAGCTGGAGAAAGGGAGGAAGGACTAAGGAGGGAAAGTGCCTCAGAGAGCGGCGGTGGCAAAAATCCACAAAACAGTGAAAAAACCATGATATTTATTTTAAATTAATATTTTTTTTAATCCGCAAAACACTGAGTCTGTTAAATGTGAACTGCAAAGTAGCGAGGGAACACTGTATATGCAATAAACTGGGTTTACCTTTTGGTTGATCCTATTTACTTTTTCTTCTTGCTTATTGTGAAAATATATCTGAACATCACCATGGCCACAGAGGTGTGGGCTTTAAAAAACCTAAATGGGTTTTTCAAAGTAGTAAAACAAAATTGTTTTTGTATGCCTCTGTCATTTCCAAATTATGGTGACGAATGGCAAACCGACCACAGGGTTTTCATGGCAAATTCTGTTAAGAGAAGGGTTGTCGTTGCTCTCCGCAGAGGCCGAGAGTGTGCAACTTGCTCAAGGCTAGTCAGCTTCCATGACTGAGCAGAGTTTTGAACACTGGTCTCCAATCCAGTGCTCAGACCACTACATCACAATGGCTTTAATCTCAAAATAGCGACTCACAAAATAGTTGGGTAATAAGTAGCACATCCCACAGTAGCCAACAACCAAGGGATCTATAAAATAAGTACAACCGTTTTATTTACATTCATTTAATATTAGGAACAATAGAGTATAGTGGGAAATGTGCCATCCTTCAGATTGTATTCGACCATCACTCCCACCAGCCCTGACTATGGGCCTCTCTTCTCCCTTCTTGTCCCTCTATTGTGTTGCCTGCATTCCAGATCAAATGACGATCCTATGGGCAAAAACAGAGGGCCTGAACTGGACACAAAATTCTGGTTGATGTCTGACCAAAGCGGAATAGAGTGGGACTATTACTTTTCTCACCCTAGACACTCTACTGCTTTTAATGCTGGCTAGAATTGCATTGGCTATTCGGTTGCCATATCACACTAAGGGGCCCACTTGGGGCACAGCTGGTTAAACCGCTGAGCTGCTGAACTTGCTGACCAAATGGTTGGCGGTTCAAATCTGGGGGATGGGGTGAGCTCCCGCTGTTAGGCCCTACTTCTGCCAATCTAGCAGTTTGAAAGCATGCAAGTGTGAGAAGCTGAGCCTAACAGCGGGAGCTCACCCCGCTAGCCTACAACTCCCAGAAATCCCAGCTGTTAGGATTCCTGGAAGTTAAAGGCCAAAACACCTGAGGACCCACGGGTTGAGAACCACTGCCATAAGTCAGTGTTTCCCAACCAGTGTGCCGTGAGCGATCATCAGGTGTGCCATGGGAAATTGGAACCCCCAGGAGGGGAGGTGGGAGAGTCTAGTGTGTTGAAGTATAAAAACCCTAAGAATCCTACCTTGATAAAGGCACAAAATTACAAAATTACAAATGAACATTACATAGAGAGAGAGAGAGCACAACAGTACAGGCAGTAAAGCAAACATCACAGGGAAGCATGTCTGTGTAGGAGGGTGAACATTAGGAAGAACTTCCTGACTGTGAGAGCTGTTCAGCAGTGGAACTCTCTGCCTCAGAGTGTGCTTCCATCTGGCTGCTCTCTTTCCAGCAGCTTCCCTGAGGACCGGGTATGTTTTAGTGTTTATGTTTACCAACTATTACTACATTTCGCATTGGCTGGACGTGATAGCCTTTCTAGTGACTGTGTATCAACTCTCATCTAATGCCCACCTGGAATGGTACAGGAGCATATATATTGAAGGTGGAAGCCTCATTATTGTTCCATGAGGTGTATTGATGCATATGAACAGTACTAGTGGACTGCTTTGAAGCTGTATGGACACATTTTTTCAGTACAGTGCATATGTGAATTTGCTTTGTGCTCTGGGGGGAGTAGGTGTGCCCCAGGATTTTGTAAATGTAAAAAATGTGCCGCAGTTCAAAAAAGGTTGAAAAACACTGCCATAAGTGAATGAATAACCAAATAAATTCTGCTGCCACCCTCCCAATGGCATGATCCTTCATGTGAACTCTGAGCTGCATCCGCTCTGACACATCCCATCTCAACAACACCCTTTACAGTAAGTGACTCGCCACGCACAGATGGCAAACACATCTGCCATGTAAAGTGCAAATTGGTCCACAGCTTCCTTCTGTATCTTGTATTTACACAAATATAGGAAATATCAATCATAGCTTTTATTACTGTAGTGTAAACCAATAAGGAACAAAATGTATTTTGATCTATTTTGTTCTGTTACTAGAATAAAATAGTTGTTCAGGGTGCGTCAAACCAATGAACTTACTACGGCACCAAATGAACCAGACAGTGATACATAGATCGATAGATATCATATCTATGACACAAATACATGTTTCTACAGGTAAGTTCTCAGAAAACAAGACTTCTTCTCAAAAGAAGAAACTGGTACTCATGTTTTATAGATGAGGCACATTGAGTTTCAGATACAAAAAAATTACCAGGTGCCCATAATAGAATTATAATGCTATTATTATTCAACTAACCACCATGAGCGCAATCTATGGAGATCTGGACCTAGAGAGGCACAAGGGCTCGGGGAATGGGAATACTAAATGCATTCCCAGGATGGAAACCATTACAATTAAAGTGCAATAGTAGCACTATGATTGTGCCGCCCCCTAGGGCCTCTAGGTTCAAATTGCGCCCACATTGTGGAATGCCCCCACATTGTGGAATGCCCTCCCAGCTGAAACGCGGGCCATCCAAGATCTCCTGCCTTTCAGGCGGGCCTGCAAGACCCATTTATTCCAAGAGGCCTTTGGCCTATAGACTCTGTCTTTGCATGGCCCGTCATGTTTGTAACTTCCTACACTTGTTGTGCTTTGTACTCTGCACATCAGGCTTTTAATTCTGTTGGTCTTAGACTGTCGTTGTACTTTGTCGTGTTTTAATCTGTTTTAATATGTTGTTTTGTATCCTGCTGTGAGCCGCCCCGAGCCTCCCGGGAGTGGCGGCATAGAAGCCCAATAAATAAATAAATAAATTAATAAATAAATAAATAAATAAATAAATAAATAAATAAATAAAATGTAGGGGTGGACGTGCGTTCTTTAGGCGCTAGGGTTGCGGATTGCCTTCCTATGAAGAAAGGGAGATTTGGCAAGACTTTAAAGATGGCTCTGGACTATGAATGGTAAAGTTCAACCAAGTTTTATTGATTACAACCAGATTTCATAAACTGGAAGGCAAAAACCCACAAAATAGCGAGTCCCCAAAAAGCGGACCACGAAGTAGCGAGGGAACATTGTAACTAGGTTTGAATGATAACCACCAACACCACAGCATCCTCTGCGTACATTGAGAAATGAGGGAGAGCCAAAGAAGTAACACAGTAACAAGCTGGGTCTTACCCTGGGGCTTGTCTCTGGGCCGGGCCTCAGCTTGGCCCTCTTCGGTTTGCTCCCCCCCCCTCCCCGAGGCCTGATCTTCCTCACTCAGCCCAGTCTGGCAGTGGTGTCAACGGCACCCAAGGGGCCTCCAAGGAAAGAGCGGGGAGCAGCGGAGGCGGCGAGGAGGAGGAGACCGCCGCCGAAGAGGGCCATACTGAGGCCCAGCCCAGAGACAAGCCCCAGGGTAAAGCCCAGCGCCTGGCTCCCCCTCTCCTCTTCCGGCTCCCCGGAAAAGGAAATTAGTATTGTTATTTCTTTGTGAGATACAAGCATAGAAAGAATAAGAAGGAAAGGAAAATCCTACTTCACGGATTTTCACTTATTGCGGGTGGTCCTGGGAAGTAACACCCACAATAAGTGAGGGAACATTGTACATGGCTCAGACGTATTAAAACTCCACACTATACAAAGCAGCATTTATGAAAGGAAGGACTACAAATTGATCCACTCTGACGAAGAGACACTAGAAACACCACTACTCTCAAACGTCCTTTTTTTTCTATATCGTCTAGCACAGTGTTTCTCAACCAGTGTGCCGTGGCACACTAGTGTGCCATGACGGACCTCCTACTGTGCCGCGAGAAAAGCTCTCTGCCCCCCTTCTTTCCCCCCTCCTCCTGCCGAACTCCTGCTGCTTGGGGGAGGAGGAGGAAGGGCTGGGCGGTGGTGAAGAAAAAAAGGGGCCAGGGCGCCGCCTCCTTCAGCCGTTTTTCCAGCCAGCCTCCAATCCGCCATGACTCTCGCCCCTCGCTCGCTGAAGCCGCGTGGAGCCCCACCCACTGAAGCCCATCCACCGCTCATGCTCCTCCGTGGGAGAGCTGAAGCTGGGGAGGGCGGGCATGGTGCGCCCTGGCTCCGCCCCCTACCCCAGCTTTGGCCACCATTGTCCTGGCTCTGGCACCGCTGGCTTGGCACTGCCCCCTCAAGGCTGGAGCAGCTACTGGGAGAGGTGAAGACAGGGGCGGGGTGGGGCATGGCACGGCCTGGCTCCGCCCCCTCCCCTGGCTTTGGCACTCCCAGCAGCTGCTCCCAGCAGGCCACCCTCCCCCAGCCGTTCTTTACTGTGTTAGAGTGTCATTTTGTGTCATTTTGGTTGGTGGTGTGCCCCTGGATTTTTTTTAATGTTAAAAGTGTGCCGCGGCTCAAAAAAGGTTGGGAAACACTGGTCTAGCAAAGCAGTAAAATTATCAGGCCAATTTGCAGATGTCGAAGAGCCAATTTATATTTTCTATGTATGTTGGCCAAATATCTCGATTATGGCATAGGGCTGTGGCCAGCTTCAATGCTGGAACCAAAACGGAGAGAAATAAACAAAACTGAACCAAGAAATATAATGCAGGAGCCAAGAATAGCAATCAATTTTATGTGTCAGTGTGAACGCTGCCATCTCTAGACACTACATAAAGAGTACAGACAACTCATTTTTTAAGAAAGCTAAAGAATCCTTAACATTAACCCAGTCATATGGAGCCTAACTGAAAACAGTTTCCACAATTGTGACTGATCTAGATTGTGGTGGCAATGGATGAACACCATGCTGGAGGGACCTGTTGCATAACATGGAGAAGATCCATGACACCACCACAGCTGCTAAAACACATTGTGCTTTATACCACCAAGCGTTGAACAACAACCACATGGAAATTAATTCCTTAACGTGCCTAATAGAACAAGAAGACTAGGATTGCATGCAAATAAATAAAATAGCTGTTTTAATTAGAACAAGAGTTCCCAAATTCAGGGCATCAAATGTCATTTGACTATACAGCAGGTTTGACTTTTGCAAATTTGATTATTTTTGGTTTTGATCAAAATGTTCTCTCTAGCAATTCCTAGGTGTCACACCTCAAGGGCCTCAGGCATCAGTTTTGCTTGAGCAAGACTTCAGCCATGTCGGCTGCAAGGAACTTTCTAAGCCAGCTTGTTTCACTCCAGAGATTTCCCCTGGGCCCCTTTGCCTTTCCCGTGTGAATCAGGTACTGAATGCATAGCATGGATAGGCCAAGGTTATTCAAACGAGCCTCCCCTGATAAGCGGAGCGCCTTGGAGATGCGTCAAGTCCGGCTCCCCTTTGCCAGCTGCGAGTTGCTAACGAGCTATGCATTCCAGAGAGACTGAGGTAGCAAAACATATAGACAGTCATCAATCATGGAACTTTGACACTCGACGCACTTAGATCAAAGCCAGTGAACACTATAACTGCCCAGAGATACCCAATGGGGGTATCTCGTACCAACTTCGCGTTTGAAGGATGCTTCTGTGAGAGAGGTCGCGTCCGGGCCTTCCTAAAGCCTGTGCAATTCAGCCAGCATCGGGCTGCCTTGATCCTGCTCACTGCCACGTTCCTGTGTTGTTCCTGCAAAAGACTTAACCAGCTACTGAACTTTATTGCTTTCAAGAGTACCTTCCCTGCTATCCTAAACCGGCTGGGAACCTTTAAGAGACTTTCTTTTGCATCCGGCTTGTTTCCTGATCCCATCCGCTTGGATTCCTGTTGCTGCTTATACGCTCACCGCTGACTCCTGTTAATTGCTGCTATTGGGAGGCTCTATAGAATTGCCTCCAAACACTTTCCTATACCTTTTTATTCTCAATAAAACCCGTTGTACCTCAGCTGCTGTGTGGTTTATCCAGGGAGGTCAAGTCCCAAGGGCCTAGAGGGCGACACTAGGTGATCCTGGAATCTGCTGAACATCTGCTTAAAATTGACCTCAGTCACAATGGAGGGCATACAAATCTACAGAGAGATGTTCTCTCAGGTAAAAAATATCATTTTTTTAATTTATGGTTTTTCACTTTTGAGGGGGTCATGTGCCCCTAAATGTGGGGGGAGGGCTGTCCCCACAAACCCTCACCACTGGCCAAACTGGCACGGGCTTTTGCAAACTGAAGTTCAATAACAACATTTGCACACCAATGCTGGAGCTATCTAGGAACTTAAGATTGTCTGCTCTCGATCCTGCCTGCCTCGCAAGTGCGATTGGCGGAAACGAAGAACAGGGCCTTCTCAGTAGTGCCCCCCTCCCCCCAGACTATGGAACTCCCTCCGCAGGGGTAATAGATTGGCCCCATCTCTTCTGACTTTCCGGGAAAAAAGTCAAGAACTGGCTCTTTGAGCAAGCTTTCGAGAATGCAGCAGAATAGATAACACGGAACTATGAATGATGAACATGGAATGGCCAGACGATGTTACTGGATAACATTTTTAACAGGATGACACCAATGATTATATGTTTTAATGGTTTTTATATATGTTTTATATTGTCATGTTGATTGTTTTTAATTTCACTTTTATGAATGCCTGGCATCGAATTATAGGGATAGAAGTATTTTGACACTCAAATAGTTCTTCCACATCTCATTTGCATACAAAGAACCTGTTCTCTAAGTACCACTGCTTGCATGGCAGAGCTGGGTGATACTAGGGGGTGGAGGGAACTAACACTCCTGCAATATGTACATCCAACCAAAAATTAGCCTTAGGAAAAACATTCAGTATGACTGAGAGAGAAGTAGTATACTGTGACCCTCTTCTTCATATCTATGTCAACAATCTTTATAGATAAAATTTCAGCCCCTGCATATGTTTGTGCTCACAGAACTCGAAAAACAGTCGGTCAATTGACTTGACATTTTGACACAATGTTGCATTCTAATACGCACATGTTTTTTTTATTTATTTGCTATGCTTCTATACCGCCTCTCTCAGCTCGAAGGAGACTCGAGGCGGTGAACAAGCGGCAGCAAGTGCCCACATATAACACATCATAATAAGATAAAAACAATCATATAAAACCATATAAATTAACAATTAAAACCACAAAATACAAATCTCAGCTCCACAATCTTAAAATCGGTTTCCGTTTCGTCGTCATACTAATCCTTTGATCTCGATTAATTAAAGTTCGTCTGCGAATGCTTGCTCGAACAGCCAAGTCTTGACTTTCTTACGAAATGTCAGGAGGGAGGGGGCCGATCTGATGTCACTAGGAAAGGGAGCTCCAAAGCCGAGAAGCCACCACTGAGAAGCCCCTATCTCTCGTCCCCGCCAGACGCGCCTGCAAAGCAGGCGGGACCGAGAGCAGGGCTTCTCCGGATGATCTTAAGCATCTTGATGGTTCATAGGGAGAGATGCGTTCGGACAAGTAAGTTGGACCAGAAGTCAGACTTCCCAAGGTACGGGCGCAGCTGGCACACAAGTTTTAATTGTGCGAATGCTCCCCTGGTCACCGCCGAAACCTGGGGTTCCAGGCTCAGCGATGAGTCCAGGATCACTCCCAAGCTGCGAACCTGCATCTTCAGGGGGAGTGTAATCCCGTCCAACACAGGCTGTAACCCCATGCCCTGTTTGGCCTTTCGACTGACCAGGAGTGCCTCTGTCTTGTCTGGATTCAATTTCAATTTGTTCGCCCTCATGAAATTATGACACAATGTTGCATTGCATACACATGTGTATTTAGTGTAAAACTAGCAGTCCAGG
Organism: Anolis apletophallus; assembly: GCA_030556195.1. Lineage (NCBI taxonomy): Eukaryota > Metazoa > Chordata > Lepidosauria > Squamata > Anolidae > Anolis > Anolis apletophallus. The sequence goes on along the minus strand of JARBWK010000002.1, from coordinate 11,423,110 downwards.
AATAGACAAAGTGGAATCTGTGATGCTCAAAGCAACCACTCGCAGCTTAGCTTACATTTTACCTCAGCAGTATAAGAAATGATAACTGAGCTTTAGCTGTACAGCTTTCCTTTTACCTCAGCAGTAAAAGAAATACCAATCCATCACTGAGCAGCTTTCATTTTACCTCAGCTGTAGAAGAAATAACAACCAACCATAGCACAGCATTCCTTTTACTGCAGCAGTTTAAGAAATACCAACCAATCGCAGAGCAGCTGTCATTTCACCTCAGCAATATAAGAAATGAAACTGAGCTGTGATTGGTTGCTATTGCTATTTCCATACCATTCATTTTGACCAACATGGTGTTTGAGTACTAACAACTTCAATTTCCAATACGCCTTGTGTTCGCTTTTACTATCTATACAGCACAAGGGAAATCTTTGCAAGTGTTTGAATTTAGAAAACAATTGCTTCTCTCATGCGCCAGAGCAGGTAGACCATCAGATCTTTATGTTTATGCAGAAAACGGACAATCCATAAATGTAGTCAATCCACTAGCATTACGATAAAAATGATTTCTGGGTTTTGTTTTTTTTAAAAAAAAAACTCTTTTCTTTTCCTTTCTTTTCATTCCACATAGACACAGCAACACAAGGCAGGGTTTTGAATTGAAAGGTGTGTTTTCGCCGTGAATCAATGTTTGCAACAATACTTTTATTTACTATCTAATTCATTTCATACCAGACTGAGCCATAGCAAAGTGTGGTTGGGTTTAGCTAGTAAACATAACAATCTGTGCATATGCAGTATAGCCACAATATCTATGGGGCGGGGGTAGGGAACCTACGGCTCAGGAGGCCGATGTGGCTCTTTTCATGATTGCATCTGCTCTCCCATTCCTTCTTTCTTCCATTCTCCCTCTTCCTTCCTTCCTCTTCCATTCTTTCGTTCTCTCCTTCCTTTTCCCTCCCTATCTCCCCTCCCTTCCTCCCTTCCTCCCTCCCTCCCTTCCTTTCTCCCCTTCACACTTTCCTTCTCCTTCTCTCCTTCCTTTTCCCTCCCTCTCTCCCCTTCCTTCTTTCCTCCATTCCTCTTCCTTCCTTTCTTTCTCACCTTCACACTTTCCTTCTCTCCTTCATTTTTCCTCCCTCTCTCCCCTTCCTTCTTTCTCTCCCTTTTCTTCCTTCCTTCCTTCCTTCCTTCCTTCCTTCCTCTTCTATTCTTTTTCCCCAAGTCTTCCTTTCCTTCTCCTTCCTTCCTTTTCACTTCCCCTCTTTCCTTCTTTCTTTTCTCTTCATTATTTTACTTTTTCCTCACTCCCTTTCTTTTCTTTTCCCCACCCTTTCCTTTCCTCCCTTCCCATTTCCTTCTCTTTTCCCCTCCTTGTCTCTCTCCTGCTTTTCTTTTCTTCCTTTTCTATACTTCATTCTTCTTTTCTTTCTTCTTCTCCCCCTCCCTCCTTTATTTCCTCTGTCTTTCTTTCTTTCTTTCTTTCCCCCTTCCTTCCGTCTTCTCTTCCTTCCCAGAGTCCTGAGCATGCCTTTTGCAGAGCCAGATCTGAAGTGTCCCATCATTCTGCCGGGGGAATCCTTTTCTCATCATATGTACGTATATACTCACATTTAGTTGAATTCAGTCTTTAAATATTATATATATTATATGGCTCTCACTGAAATACATTTCCAAATATTTTGCTTTCTCTGAGTCAAAAAGGTTCCCGACCCCTGCTATGGGGGATATAGAAACAAGAAACCATAGGTATCAGCATGGCTTCTACTGAAGTTATAATAGAATGTGGATAAAAGGCAGGTATCTTAAGATGCTACTATTTATTTATTTTTATTTATTTATTTACTTTGCTTCTAGACCGCCTCTCTCAGCCCGAAGGCGACTCGATGCGGTGTACAAATAGCAGGAACTGCTCAAGACAAACAAATCAACAGTTATCAATACAATTTCAACATATACAATTTAACATTTAACGTTAAAAACACAATATCAGCGTCTCATTATTAAGTCGATTTCCAGTTGCATCGTCGTCGTTCCTTAGGTCTCTATTTGATAATCATACTTCATTTGCAAATGCCCGGTCAAATAGGCAGGTCTTGACTTTCCTCCGAAATGTCAGGAGGGAGGGGACTAATCTGATGTCATTTGGAAGGGCGTTCCAAAGCCGAGGAGCCACCACTGAAAAGGCTCTGTCTCTCGTCCCCACCAATCGCGCCCGCGAAGCAGCCGGGACCGAGAGCAGGGCCTCTCCGGATGATCTTAAGCATCTTGAAGGTTCATAAAAAGAGATGCGTTCGGACATGTAAGTTGGACCAGAACCGTTAAGGGCTTTAAAGGCTAAAGCCAGCACTTTGAATTGTGCCCGGTAGCAAAGTGGTAGCCAGTGGAGCTGGTGCAACAGAGGTGTTGTACGCTCCCTGAGTGCCGCTCCTGTTATCAATCTGGCTGCTGTCCGTTGGACCAGTTGAAGCTTCAAAGGCAGTCCCACGCAGAGTGCGTTGCAGTAATCTATACTACTAGTTTATCCCAGGGTCATAAAAGTATGTTGAGCACAACACAGCACTCAGGTATCTCAAAGTCATTTCGTGTCTTGTAGAGAAAAAGTAGTAATGGGCCAAGATGATTGGTTCATTCCTTGCGTTCTTTTACTCAGCGTGAAAATTGGTTCCCATGCCAAGTTAAATCACTATCATAGCAGACTGAACTAACAGACACGTACTGAATTTAATGGACTTGGCAAAGCTGACAGTGAGAGGGAAAAATAAATACAAGCAGTACAAAAGAAAATAAAATGATAGTGATCAAAGCAGACAATAAGAATGTCCGTGGTCTCATTTGGAAATAAGGCTAAAATGTGTTTCAGCTAAATATGTTTTAATCTGTTAGTTCCTCTCCCCTCTGCATTTTAAATGTTCTTAATGCCAAATCTTTCAATTGAAGGTATGAAGATATCTGCGAATTAATAATGAGACGCTGATATTGTGTTTTTAACATTAAATGTTAAATTGTATATGTTGAAATTGTATTGATAACTGTTGATTTGTTTGTCTTGAGCAGTTCCTGCTATTTGTACACCGCATCGAGTCGCCTTCGGGCTGAGAGAGGCGGTCTAGAAGCAAAGCAAATAAATAAATAAATAAATAATAAGTACAGAGGGCCCTTGGTATCTGCCAGAAGTGGTTCCAGAACCTGCCGTGGATACTAAAGTCTGTGGAGCTCAAGTCCCATTATATATAATGGCAGTGCTATTGAGAACACAGCTGCGCTGGGCAGGGCACGTCTCTAGGATGGAGGACCACCGCCTCCCTAAGATACTACTCTACAGTAAACTCGCCACGGGTCAGCGCAAGAAAGGCGCCCCCAAAAAGAGATATAAGGACTCCCTGAAACAACATCTCAGGCTCGGCCAGATTGTCACATTGTCCTTGAAACCTTCCTGCTATACAATCCACCTCTGTCTGTATCCAACGTTTATTTATTTAAATTTTAGTTCACATTGGGCCCGCCCGAAATGGTTTTTAATTTTGTCTGTTTTTGCTTATGTTAAGTTTTATTGATTGTATTGTTTTGTAAATGCTGTTGTGTTGTTATTATGTCTTGTTGGGCTTGGCCTCATGTAACCGCCCCGAGTCCCTTTGGGAGATGGGACGGGGTATAAAGAAAGCGAATAATAATAATAATAGATCACCAAGAATGGTCCAGCCTGGCCTCACATCGGGAGGCATGGAGACACACTATCCATAATGCTGCAGACGCTTTCGAGAAGACACGCCAAACGAGTCTCGAAGAGAAACGACAACGCAGAAAGAACCACAGCTTGGAGACAACATCACCCAAGGAGACTTTCTGCTGTGCTTTTTGCAACCGGACTTACCTATCTCGGATTAACCTTTTTAGTCATCAACGCACTTGTAAAAAGCGTGGGATGAGTCCTTCCTAAGAATCTTCATTCACGAAGTAATGCCAGTTCATTTGTATATTGTAAACTGTTATGTAGATGCTTATATGTTAAGCTGCTTTGAGTTCCCGTTGGGGGAGATAAAGTGGGGTATAAAGTGCCAAATGTTCCTCCACACCATCATACCATTTACCAGAGCAGGGATGTCAAACTCATTTTAACCGAGGGACATATCAGCCTTCTGGTTGCCTTCAAAGGGCCAGCTATACTTCTAATCTGTATACCTTTATAAAGCGGAATGTTTGTATGTATGTGTGCGGAGGGCGGGAGGGCGGGAGGCGGATATGTGGCAGCCACTTTCACAGGCCACAGCGATAAGTGGCAGCTATTTGCATAAAGTCCTTTGATTGGCCAGCCTTGGCACTCCAAAATTCTAAGTGCCAGCTATTTGCATAAAGTTCTTTGATTGGCCAGCCTCGCCACTCCAAAATTCTAAGTGCTGTTGGGAGGGGGATGGACCATGGCCAATGGGACTTGCAGTACCTTCACTAACTTCCTGAGACCACTGCAAGCCACATACACATCTAATAGGAACCAACCTTGGCACACAATGCCTTCCTCAAATAACCCGGGCACCGCCGGGTCCTCAGCTAGTACTCTATAAATGTTGCCCTGGCATAGAAAGTCTCAAGATGTGGTGGGCCAGATTTGGCCCACAGGTCTTGCATTTGAAAAGTGTGCACTAGAATGAAGGGAAAGAGGCCAGCTTGTGTACCAAGTATGTTCAGAGCTGCCAATGCCATTTGAGCCAATGTGCTAGTCCACAATACTTTTTGTGCCATTTGCTTCCACTCCTCACCCATCCCAGTTATCATGTATCTAGAACAGTGTTTTTCAACCTTTTTTGAGCCGCGGCACATTTTTTACATTTACAAAATCTTGGGGCAAACCACCAACCAAAATGACACAAAATGACACTCTAACGCAGTAATACATATAGTTAATATGTTTTAAAATGTATTTATACACTCAGTGTAAAACCTGGGCCTGTTTTGATGAACACAACATAGATATCCTGGCAGGAATTCCAGAAAGACACACACGAAGGTCTTGCTCAACAGCTGTCAGTCTGTCTCTGTGTTTAGTTTTTATCGCAGTCAAGCTAGAGAAGCTCATCTCACACAGATATGTGGTTGAAAACGGGAGCAATGTCAAAATAGACCAACACAAAATACTGGAAAGGTTTGGTGGGCATTAACCTTGAGTTTTGGAGTTGTAGTTCACCGACATCCAGAGAGCACTATGGACTCGAACAATGTTGGATCAGGACCAAACTTGGCATGAATACTCAATATGCCCAAATGTGAACACAGATGGAGTTTGGGGAAAATAGACCTTGACATTTGGGAGTTACAGGTTCTGGGGTTTATAGTTAACATACAATCAAAGAGCATCCTGAACTCTTGCAACGATGGAATTGAACCAAACTTGGCATATTGAACTCTCATTACCAACAGAAAGTACTGAAAGGGATTGCTTGGGAAAGCAAAAAGTGTTTGGCAGGAGGGGGAAGAAAGGGTTGGAGGTTCTTGCACACCTGATGATCACTCACGGTACACTTGATTGGGAAACACTGATCTAAAAGATTCTAGATTCTCACTTGTCCCCCAGCCTGCTGAGGGCTAATGTTTTTAACTTGTTTTATCTTTGATGTCTAATGTGTTTTAACCGTTTAATTTGTTTTACTACTCTCGATGTTTACACTTCTTCTGTAAACCGCACTGAGCTGATTGTGGTATACTAAATGATCTAAATAAATAAATAAATAAAGATGGCAGATGGAAGGAGGAGAAAAAGACTGGGCTCTGGCATTTAACTCACATCTTAGTCTTGTTGTACAGGAGTGAACTCTGGTTTTGGCAGATTTAGGCTCTGCTTGTAGTCCATGGCAAAACTGTTCCAAGAGAGGAGAGCCCATCCTATCTATATGTCTTGTCAAAATCACATCAGGAACAGCTGCCTCATGATACATTTCCTGGGGGAACTGCCCACACCTGCCAACATTTTCTGTAGTCAGATTATGAGTTTCCCATATCAATATGAAATCAAACATCCACCAGTATGCTTTGAGCAAGAAGCAGGGAAAATCTGTCTATTACCAAATGCTGACCATCCTTTGCAAGCTTTTGAAATACCAAATAGGGAGCGTCCTTAAAAAGAGATGTGCTCTCTAAAAGCTTTACAAAGCTCAGATCTTTATCAATATTTGGTAGATGCTATGGTGATCTAAGGAAGGGGAAAAACCTCTTCTTGTTTGGTCATTTAGCTGTTGGGAAATCAATGACCCAAAGATCAAGAGTGCTAGCTATAAACTGGGAGAAAATATGCTAAAAATAAAACTTTCCTCTTTATTTGCTCCAAAGCCACTAAGCCGGTAGTACAGCAACCATTTTGTTGTCTAGGTCACACATGGTGGGAAGTTAATGGCCACTGGCCAAAGAATGTTTGTGTACAAACAGAAATCTGTGTCCTGATACAGCTTAGGAAAGAACTAAAGAATTCTGCTATTCCCCTCATTAATTTACTTGATTATCTCAAGCATTTAATCTTAGGAAAACACTATACAGACAGTGGACCTGGCAATATTAACGGGCAGTTTAGGTAAGATCTTTGAATGTAAAGAAATATCACTGAATCTCAAAATCAGAGTAATCTAAACTATGGCTTCTTAAACTTTTTTTCACTTGAGAACCCGTGCCAAGATTGGTCTAGAATCCATTGTCATTTAGATCACTGTTTCTCAACCAGTGTCCCGTGGCACACTAGTGTGCCGTGACGGACCTCCTGCTGTGCCGCGAGAAAAGCTCTCTGCCCCCCCTTCCTCCCCCCCCTCCTGCCGAACTCCTGCTGCTTGGGGGAGGAGGAGGAAGGGCCGGGCGGTGGCGAAGAAAAAAGAAGAAGGGGCTGGGGCGCTGCCTCCTTTAGCTGTTTCCCCAGCCAGCGTCCAATCCGCCATGACTCCTGCCACGACTCTCGCCCCTCGCTCGCTGAAGCTGCATGGAGGAGGAGCCCCGCCCATTGAAGCCCGTCCACCGCTCATGCTCCTCCTCTGTGGGAGAGCTGAAGCTGGGGGAGGGGGCGGGGCATGGTGCAGCCTGGCTCCACCTCCTCCCTCTGGCTTCGGCACTCCCAGCAGCTGCTCCAGCCTTGAGGGGACAGTGCCAAGCCAGCATTGTGCTGGCTCTGCCACCGCTGGCTTGGCACTTCCCCCTCAAGGCTGGAGCAGCTGCTGGGAGAGCTGAAGCTGGGGGGAGGGGGCGGGGCATGGCATGGCATGGCATGGCTACGCCTCCTCCCCGGCTTCAGCACTCCCACCAGCTGCTCCCAGCAGGCCACCCCCCCCCCAGCCATTCTTTACTGTGTTAGAGTGTCATTTTGTGTCATTTTGGTTGGTGGTGTGCCCCCAGATTTTTTTAATGTCAAAAGTGTGCCGTGGCTCAAAAAAGGTTGGGAAACACTGATTTAGATGCTCTCTGGATGCAGAGTGAACTACAACTCCCACCATGGTGAGTCACTCCCCTCAAACCCCTGCAGTATTTTCTGTTGCTCATGGGGTTCTGTGCGCCAAGTGTAGCTCAGATCCGTCATTGGTTGGTTGGGGGGGGGGGGGTCACAGTTGTCTCTGGAAGAGACATTAACTTTTATTATATATATATGAAACTTATTACTATATTATATATATATATATATATATATATATATAGAAGTTGTGAGCTATGCTGGCGGTGGCATAATAGCCACCAGTAGGACCTCCCATGCCAGACAGGTCACAACCGAAGGGTCTGACAAAGAGCGCCAAAGGGCAGGATGGGCTTTCTAGCCTTTTGGCAACCATCCTAGGAGAAGGAAAACTCTGATTTCCAACTCTGGCAGATGGTGCTTGTTTAACCTTGTAGGGTCAACCATCTAAGAGAAGGAAACTCGAACCAAACCTACGACCTGAGGACCTTGCTGCCACCGTCCAAGCTTGCTAGGCCCCGGCAGATGAACCTTCGGTTTAAAGGGTGGGGCTAGTTCTGTGCACGCTGCGCTACATCAGAAGAGTTCATTGCACAGGCTCGAAGGACACATCCAACCTCCAAATCATCAATGCACTTGTAGAAAGCATGGGATGAGTCCTTCCTGAATCTTCATTCATGAAGAAAAGCCAAGATATAGTGAAATCTCGACTTACAAGCGTACAACTTAGGAGTTTCCTGAGATACTAGCTATCGCTCGTTTGATTTTTGGCTTTGAAATGCTAGTCGAGATCTGAGTTATGAGCTCACTTCACAAAGCCCTCCGGAGAGGCCTAAAACGTCACTGCTGCATCTGCTGCTATTTTAGTCAAGACAGGGCACGAGAGACAGCCAGTGAGCATGCACATGCAATCCTCGCCCAAAACCCAAGTGCATATTACGATTTTAAAATCCAGAGGAAACCCGACTGGCCAGGAAGGGTCTGTTTTATTGGCAGGAGTGCTTTATTGACAGGGGAGGTTACATACCCCCTCCCCTCACATGCAGCTCGCCAGGCCAACCCCAGATACCAACAGACACAGGCAGTGGCAGTCACCTGTGGACTCAGTGCCATCGTGCAACCTCTGCTGCATGCCTTTGGAACTGCTCCCAGCTTGCCAATCATGAGGAGAGCCAAGATGAGGGGAGAGGAGGAAGCATGGTAGACAGAGTGGTCTCCTCCATCTCCACCAGCATTTTCTCTGATCTTGCAGGTAAATACACCTAATTTTTTTAAAATGGTGTGGTTTTGGGGGATTTGGAACGGATTAATAACATTTTAATTTATTTCAATTGTGAAATATGATTTGACACATGAGCAAATTGAGTTAAGAGCTTGGGCACAGAACAAATTAAACTCGTATGTCAATGTATTACTGTGTATATATATAAGCACACACGATTCTAAGATGCACCCCATGTTTAGAGATGTTTTATATGGTGGGGAAGCTCATCTCATAAATGAAGAAAGATAGTAAATTATAACAATAGCTCATTTAAAAAGCTGACAATAACAATAATAATTTATTTTTATCCCGCCACCATATCCCAGAGAGACTCAGGGCCGCTCACAGAACACTCAAGTTATGACATGCAAAATACAACAAGTGCAATACAAAACATATAAGTAGACAATAGACAATCAACACAACATCATAAATTGACAGTACCCTCTGGTGAAAACAATAAAATACAGCAATTGATGTAGATAAAACAATGGTATTCAATCTCAAAAGTATATAGTGCTAATAAAGAATCTAAAGATCTTCATATATATTATTAGAGAGTCTAAACATGGTCAAAGTCTGATGAAGCAGTAGAAAAAGAGAAATGGTATTACAGGTGAATCGGCTTAGGACACATCTACATTGACCAAGCAATGCGGGATGAAAGCGGCAGAAAAAGACGTAATTGAATGTGATCACATACGAAGCATAGGAACTGGATAGAGGCCCAGGCAGTGCTTATACATGCTGGAGAGGTCAGCTTGGACCTGGTTCCAGGATCCTCAGTGTCCATGGCTTCATCCCTGTGCCCCACCCCCCACCAAATTCCCCACCCCAATGACACGTGTGGATCACTAGAGCATCTATCCCATTACCAGTTTTACCATGCAATGTGGTTTACACCCATGTGTCCTAATGCAGATTTCTGCCTCTATTTCAGAATATCTTGTGAGTTTGCTTATCTCAGTTTAAGGCCTCCAGCACATATTCCTGTGCACATTTGCACTGTGCATTTTCAATATGCCTTCAAGCCACAGTAAATGGTCAATGTAGATGTGCTATTAGCTGAGGAAGCTGCAATCCTGAGCCTGCAAAACCTGGGCAGGGCCATTAGGAGCTCTTGGAAGTCTCTTATTTACAGAACTATCATAGAACAAATCAGGCTTGATGACACATAACAACAAAAAGGCATTGGAGGTTCAAGAGTTCACTACACGAGGCAAGAAAATTGCAATTGCAGCAGGAAAACAGAGTCTTTGCATTGTATTTATCACATGATGTCACTCCTTTCCTGCCACTCTCCCAGTGAGATGGTTGGAAGGTATTTCTTTTACAAAAGGAAGTAACTATCAGATTGTGTTTGTAAGAAATGCTTTTCATGCTGTTTCCCACCAAGAGACTGATATATAGCCTCAGGATGGTGGGCTGCGTTACCCGGGACTAGGGCAGCGGTTCTCAAACTGTGCTCTGTGGAATCCTAAGGGCGCCGCAAAGCACCATCAGGGACTCTGAACATAATGGAGTACAATGCAGTTAAAGTACATGATAGGGTCTACACCAGGGATGCTCATTAGGTAGATCGCGATCTACTGGTAGATCGCATAGGGTGCCCTGGTAGATCGCAGGCAGGGTGGGAGGAAGGCTCAGTCCTGCCCCGCAGGCTCCCGACACCGCCCAAGTGCTGCCGGCCCTGGGTTATCTGAGGTCCTTTCCACACAGTTGAATAAAATCCCATGTTATCTGCTTTGAATCAGATTATATGGCAGTGTGGACTCAGAAAACCCAGTTCAAAGCAGATATTGTGTTATATGTTTCACATTTTTGTAGTGGGTAGGTAGATCATTTTGACTTGGTTGTTTTATAAGGAGCTCGCATGCTGAAAAAGTGTGAGCACCCCTGGTCTACACTGACCATATAACACAGTTCCAAATGGATTTATATGGCAGTATAGATCTAGTCTGAAGTCCTTTAAAAAAACAAACCCATACTTATACATACTAGCCATCCCCTCCCATGCATTGCTGTGGCCCAGTCTATGTGTGTTTTGTGTTTGTATATATTTGTGTATATGTATATATATACATGTTTGTGTATATGTGTGGTTTTGCGCATGCGTTGTAATGTGGAGGGTTTTTTGGCTTTTAAAGTCTTTTCTACTGTGTTTTTCAGTGTTTTTATGAGTGGTGGTCACTTGTCGGCCTGATAGGTGTATTGTGTCCAACTTTGGTCTAAATTCGTCCAGTGTTTTTTGAGTTATGTTAATCCCACAAACGAACATTACATTTTTATTTATATAGATGGAATACAATAAAGGCTTTATCGCAAACTAATTGGAATGAGTAATGCTGAAGTAGAGATGCAACCACAAATAAGAATCCCGATGTATATATTTTAAAGTTTTTTTGTTGTTTTGGATTTGTAGGTCCTTTACAACAGAAGCCCAAACATCCATTATTAAAACATAAGAACAGATCCTGGTGTTTCTCTCTCTCTCTCTCTCTCTCTCTCTCTCTCTCTCTCTCTCTCTCTCTCTCTCTCTCTCTCTTCTCCCATCTCTCCCCCACTCCCCCAATTCTCATTTGCTAACTTTATTCCCTGACGGCCAGTCAGGAAAGAAAAACAATTGAAGAAATGCTGGAACCAGAGGACAGGGCGTTACACTTGGAACTCAGATCCCTAATTCAGTTTCCAGCTCATCTATGGACTCATTGGGTGGCCCTGGGGGAAAAAACCATTAGGCCTCAGCTTGTTTCCCATCTGCAAAAAATAGATGTTTGGATGGCCATCTCTTGGGAATATTTGAGTTGCACATCCTTACGTGACATTTGAGGATTACAAATGTGCAAACTTACTGATGGCTTTGCATTTACATATGCACAGAGAATCAACCGTCTAACTAACTCATGGCAAGATAGGTAAATTTTTCATTCTTAACTCACCACTTGGGGGAGGGAAACATGGCTGGAGATTAGAGGAAAGGCAGAAGAGAGAAATCTGGAGAGGCAAGACTGCAATGGGGAAAGCTTTATATAACCAAAGGCCCCAAGGAAGTGACCAAATACATGGTCATAAATACCTTGCAATGTATTTATGACCATGTATTTCAAAGGATAGAATGAGCATGGTACAAATCAGGCATGTAGCCAGGGGGGGGGCTTAGGGGGCTTCAGCCCCCCGAAATTCTCAGGGTGGTCCGCGAGAAGGCCTTACTGGTACATTATTTAAACTGTTATGTTTATTCATATCATGATCTGATCACCATGCTCATTATATCCCACCTTCATGGGGTTATTGGGATAACAATACAAAAGGTTTGCTAGGGTAAACCCTCTTCCACCCAGTCTCAGCCCCCCCCCCCCGAACCAAACACAGCCCCTCCCCCGAACCAAAATCCTGGCTACGGCCCTGGTACAAATGTGGCAATGAAGAAGGATGTCTTTGCTGCCGCTGATATTGGAGGTGACCCCCGCCCCCAGGATAGTTCAAAACCAAGGAATTCATAGTTTTACCAAAAACAACATAATCCCCTCTCTCTTCCCCCATGTGGGAACTTAAGGCTCTTCCCATGGCCCCACGGCCCGACATCAGAGAAAGAATGAATTGTAGTTCTCCAAAAATGAGAAAAAGGACAAGAAACGCCAAACATGGTTTCAAAAATCAACATTCTTTGTTCAATATATCAGTTCAATACATCCATATAAGGTTCAGTTCAGATGGAAACAATGCAATGGAAATCACAGCCTTAAATCTTAGGCGGAGTAAAGGTCCCCGAGTTGCAGAAATATAGTGAATGTCCAATCAAAGCAATATATCTGGGTTGCTATCTGATTGATTTTTGGATATATTGATTTGATTGGACATTCACTATATTTCCGCAACTCGGGGACCTTTACTCCGCCTGAGATTTAAGGCTGTGATTTCCATTGCATTGTTTCCATCTGAACTGAACCTTATATGGATGTATTGAACTGATATATTGAACAAAGAATTTTGATTTTTGAAACCACGCTTGGCGTTTCTTGTCCTTTTCCCCCCACTGCCCGACATGGCAATGCCCCTGTGACTAGGGTTCCCATATTTTGATATAAGAATAAGGGACAGTTCCCTAAAAATAGGGATTTTTTCACAAAAATAAGGGACACTTCATAAAAACTTGAAAATCAATTGATGATTTTCAAGTTTTTATGAAGTGTTCCTTATTTTTGTGAAAAAATCCCTATTTTTAGGGAACTGTCCCTTATTCATATGGGAACCCTACCTGTGACCCACACTTATGACCTTTCTTGAATTTTTATGGGGCTTTTGCCTACTTTCAAAGGACTTTCGGAAACTTTTAAGGAAACTTTTCCTTTCCAAACCCCATGGACTTTTCTCATCATTTATGACTCTTAATGGACTGGTGGGTGGGATGGGCTGATATGAGATAATATGGTTCCTATTTCCATCTTATATGAACGTATTCCCTATATGTTTTCCCCTTCCATGTGTTCCTATATAAAAATATGAAATGCCACCTTTTTGTGACGCCAGCATGCCAAGGCTCAGGAATCTCCTGGGCTAGTAATCCCTAAACAAAGAACACTTGCATGGACAATAACAAAGGACGTTTCCTCAAACCTCGGAGTTGGCCCATTTGGGGAAAATGTCCCTTGGGCACGCACTTTCAGACGTCGGAGCATGTCCATCTGGGAGACGAACCCCATGGTGATTTTGTCATTCCTTACAAAGGGGACATCCTGCCTTCGGAAAGCTTTAGATGTCCCATCTGTCTCTCACTTTGTTTTCATTCCCCTTGGCCGAAACCAATGGCAAGATACCATCAAGAGATCCATATCTAGGATTAAGGATTACTGGGGCCTGACATCCACGCCAGACCAAAAATGTTTATTTTCTTCACTTGGGACAATAGAAGAGCTAGCTTGAGGATGTTTTTGAAGTAATCGCTGGCATTTGGACAAACATTAGTCATTTAATCCACCCATCAGTTCCTCTCAGTTCATTGTTTCCCGCTTGCACCACCTCCTTCGCTCACATTGGAGAAGAGCCCAAAGCGGAGCTGGCTTCCTGATTGGCTGAGGTGCGGCAAAGCCGGCCGTGCCTCCGAGCCAGCTGATGACTCCAACCAATCAGCTTGAAGCCGGCAAAGGGGCGGGGGTGGCAAGTTTGAACTTTGACAACTCTATTGCTCTATAAGAATGTAATGTATTGCATTTCATTCCAATACTCCTTTGGATTGGCTGCTTCCTATCTCACCAGGGCTATATCGGATCCTGTATGGTGGGTCTGACTGGTCCGCCTTCACGGCTAGATCCCCAAACTCTGCTCGATATCACCGCCATTTCCACAGTGCAGGCTTTTCAATGAGCTCAAGCTCATGTTTATTCCAAGTCACCACTATCATTGTAGTCTCCATCCCAATTGTTTCATCACCACCAACTCCTTAGGGAACCAGGGTATTCAGCCAGCTCTACCCCATGAGAGGGGATGCTTAGAAGCAATTGTATGCATTGCCTTGACCATTTCCCTATTCCAGAAATCGGCCAAGACTTAGACAAGATCACCTGTCAAAACAACATCAAAGCTACCAATCCAAGAGCTATCAGGAATCCATCAAGGTCCATAAGTCTCCCAGGACAGCCTATCTTCATAGGTGTGTGTTCCAAAGGGAGCTGGAGTGGCACAATGGGTTAAACCCTTGTGCTGCTGAACTGCTGACCTGAAGGGTGGCAGTTCAAATCTATATTATATTTATATAAATAAATATAATAAATAAATAAATAAATAAAAGACAGGGTGTGCTCCCGCCTGTCAGCTCCAACTCCTGCCAATCCAGCAGTTCAAAAACATGCAAATGTGAGTAGATACTGTAAATAGGTACTACTTTGGCAGGAAAAGACAAAGAGGTGCTCCAAGCCACACAACCAGCCACACAACCAGGAGATGACAATACAGGCTCCTCAGAAGAAAACACCTCCCCAGAGATGAGCACCACCTCCAGAAGCCGGAAAAGAAAGGAGAAACCTCTGCCTTTGTTTGTGTTTGTGTGTTTCATTGTATATGATTGTAAAGGCATTGAATGTTTGCCTATTTATGTAAATGCTGTAATCTGGTCTGAGTCCCCTAGGGGAGAAGGGCACAATTATTATTATTATTATTATTATTATTCCACCACCCTAACAGAAGACTAGATCCAGAGTGTGGTCCTGCAGCATGGATTGCACAAGATACTACTAGAGACAGACCCATGATTGTCATGGAGGACAAGAAGTCCTGAGCTGCTACTAATAGAGAGGTCTTTGCTTGGATGTTGAAGTCCCAGGAAACAACTAACTGAGGGACCTCCAACGCAAATGCAAAGACCTACTCAGACCAGGAATGGAGGCTATTGATCAGTGGGATCCCTATTCTGTCCCAGCCACCTACCTAAAAGTGCACACATCTCAGTTAGGTTTCTGTAATGCAAGCTAAGCTGGCACGCTAATCCAATATCAGGTCTTGGATCACGGATGTTTCACTGTTTACTGAACTGGAATTAGGCAGCAGTATATTCTGCCCAGGGGACCTGTTGCTAAATCTAAACAAACTATTTGAGATGCAAGACAGTTTATCAGTAACCAACGCTCTATGGCTCTTCCTACTCCTATATTGACAGCTGTAACCAACCCCCCCATCTCCTTCTACTTGTAGTCCAAAATGTGCACTACATCTGGAGAGGAAGGCTCCAAGCTCCAAATAGATTGCTTTTTTGCTTCTAACAATACCAAAGAAGGATTACGAAAACCATTGTGAATCAGGAAATGGTGGGGTGATGTGAAGGGAAATTGGAAGGAATTTTCAGCTTACGATTGTGTAATGAAAGAACGTGAGGCTTTGCTTCAGTCAAGATGTGCCAAAAGTTACTAGCCTGAAAAAAGGAGGTCATTATTATGGCTAAGCATTTTAGAACTTGAAAGAAAAACAGACAGAAAGGGAATGAGTTAAAAGGGTCACAGCCAGATCAAGAAAGCTGGCTTAAATTTGGTGCTTTTTGCTTTGCTCCAGGAATGCAATTTACTCCCACCTGGAATTGAGCAGTTTCATACCAATTGCATTTGCTACACATCTTTCCCTCAGCAGAAATGTGAAACGTGAGCAATCTGCGTCCTGCAGTACTCAAGCATGTCCTGTACATGTAGTTAAAAATCCTGACAGCAAGGTTGATCCTAAGTATGTGCACCTGGATGTTTAGAAAAGTAAAGCTGTTGTTGACATTGCAACTCTGGGGTTGTTTAACAAACTAAACTGCTATGCAAGATGAAGAATATATATATATATATATATATATATATGACTTATTATTTACAGTATTTCTAATATGAGACTTATTATTTACAGTATTTCTACCCCCATGGAGGACCCCCATGGAGGACGACACGGCAGCTACACAGGGCAGCTACACACACACACACACATAATATACACACACCTTTTGGAGTGTAAGTATGTGCAATACGATCCCCTTATCCACAAATTTGATAGCCACAGTTTCACTTACCCACTTACTCTAAAAATATCCCTCCCCAATGTATTTCTGAGCCTCTCTAGGAGCTCTTCCAGACAGCCTCTTTATCCCAGGATCTGATTCCAGGTTTTCTGCTTTAAACTGAATTATATGAGTCCACACTGTCAGATAATCTAGGATAAACCGAAACCTGGGATCAGATCCTGGGATATAGGGCTTTTCTGGAAGGGCCCCAAGTCCTCCAGTGCAATTCAAATAGAATCAAAACATAGGGTTTGCTATCATTCAAGTTTTTAGGCATCCATGGGGAGCTTCCGAACGTGGGTACCGGAGCTGTACTTTATGCAAAAAATCTATGCCAGTCCAAATGCATTTGCTGCTTGTGAAAAAGGATGAGATTCTCTTCCACAAACAGAATACACATTTCAGTGCGGGACTGGCAAATATCCTGCATTGCATTAAAGGCAAAAGGCTAGTTTGGAGATCAGAACATGGCACATAAGAGGGCGGGTCAAGAAGTCTGTGACTTTTTGAATGAAACACAGGTTTTTGGATAAAAAATCATTTTATTTTTCAACGTAGTCTCCTTTGAGCTCTATACACTTTGTCCAACGTTTCTCCAATTTTTTATTCCTTCCATAAAATAAGATTTGTCGAGGTCATCAAAATAGGTATTTGTGAGATGATTTCATTGTTGGAGTCAAATCTCTTTCCGCCGAGCCATTTCTTCAGATTTGGAAACAAGAAATAGTCACTCGGGGCTAAATCCGGAGAAGAGGGCGGATGAGTGAGCAATTCATATCCCAATTCATGGCTTGTTACCATGGCAACAGCACATGTGTGCACCCTTGCACTGTCCTGGTGCAAAAGAACTTTTTTCTTGGCCAAATGTGGTTGGTCCCCCCCCCCCCCAAAATCCTCATTAAATTGACCCAATAAGTTGGCATAATATTCACCATTGATTGTTTTACCCTTTTGAAGGTAATCAATGTGGATTAAACCGCGTGCATCCCAAAAAATGGTCGCCATGACTTTATTGGCTGACAAACCCACCTTGGCCTTCTTTGGCGCCAATTCACCCCGAGAAACCCACTGTTTTGACTGTTGGTGTGTTGTGGTGGATCCACATTTCGTCCACGGTTACGAAATAGCACAAAAGCCCATCCATATTGCGGATGAACAACGCCAAACACTCCTGCGAAATTGTTACACGATTGTGTTTGTGGTCGATTGTGAGCAAATGCAGCACCCATCTTGCGGAAAGCTTTCTCATACCCAAGTGATCATTTAAAATTGAAACCACTGAGCCATGTGAGATGCCTATGGCATTCGGCATCTTCCATGCTTGTACGGCCACAACAAAATTCAATAAACCACTTTTTACCATTGAAATTGATGGTGCAGAGTCCCCATAGTATTTCTCAAGCTTTGCCTTGGTTTGAGTGGTGGTTTTTTCCCCGCAAAAAATAATGCTTAATGAGCACACGAAATCTACTTTTTTCCATTTTCTCCTCAAATCACGCGCTAGTCTGCTATCAATGGCTGTCAAACACAAACTAAATGATGTGACTTGTCCAAATTTTAACAGGAGTCAACTAAGAGGTGCCTGTTGACAGGAACAGTGTTGCCCTTTCAGTTAAGAGGCAGGAAATTCAAAAAGTCACAGACTTATTGACCCGCCCTCGTATACTTCTGTCCCTCCAAACAGTGAACTTAGGAGGAAGAGGCAAGGAGAGCGGCTGCTGTTCCCCAGCATCGACTGCCTGGGACAGTTGTCTCACTCATCCTATGACTTGCTCTAACAGTGGAATGCTTCTTTCAAAATTGCTCCAATGGTTTGTCCACTCTCCCTTTTCTCTAGTGAACTGTAACAAAGCAGGACTTGTCTCTAACTGTATCCCACACTGGACTGAATTAAGACCTTTAGACACCCTAAAATTTAGGGCCTAAATGCTTCAATATATATCTAATTCAAAAAATTAAAAAATAAAATTGTATTTTCTGAAATGAAATGAAACAAAATGTACAGTAAGATGGTAAACAATATTTATTTGTGTACATTTCCACTGTAACTTATACTTGAAAAGTTTTTTTAAAATTGTGGTAGCGCCTTTTTGTGGCGCTACCACCATTTGCAGTTTTGCACCATCTGGTCAATAGTAAATCTAGCAATGGAAGATTTCGCAATGGATTGACCTGGACTATGATTTTGAATCTGCGAACTGTTTTTAAACTGAATGTTTATATTTGTTTTAATTGTTGTTTAATTGTAACTGTGGTTTTTCATGTATTGTGTTGGCATCTAATGGCTGCCTGTTGTAAACCGCCCTGAGTCCCTCTTCAGAGGTGAGAAGGACAAGATATAAATGCTTGACATAAATAAATAAATAAATAAAATGTCTGTGGTGCCCTACGTGGTGCCCTACGTTTCTTGTAGCACATGCTTATTTTGCTTAATGGTTAATCCAGCCCTGGCACTGCCAAATGCATGGAAGACTGGGCATAAGGACACTTTGAGCTGAAGGACAGGAAGCAACAGAAATGTATTGTCGAAAGCTTTCATGGCTGAAATTACTGGGATGTTGTAGGTTTTTCGGGCTGCGTGTCCATGTGACGTTTCGCCTGCATCTATGACAGGCATCCTCAGAGGTTTTGAGACTCCATATAGCCCGAAAAACCTACAACAACCCAGCAACAGAACTGTTGCACATTCCTTCACAGGCTTTGAGAAAAGTGAAAACAAAACCTCTTGGATTGGAACACAACATCCATAGTTTTCTCTGGTACGGTAGAGTCTCGCTTATCCGACATAAATGGGCCGGCAGAACCTTGGATAACCGAAAATGTTGGATAATAAGGAAGGGTTAAGGAAAAGTATATTACGTTATGATTTTACAAATTAAGCACCAAAACTTCATGTTTTACAACAAATTGACAGAAAAAGCAGTTCAATACATGGTAATGTTATGTAGTAATTACTGTATTTACAGATTTAGCACCGAAACATCGCAATGTATTGGAACAGCTGTGGATCCGGGCGGGAGGCAGACAGTGTTGGATAATACAGAACGTTGAATGAATGAAGGTTGGATAAGCAAGACTCTACTGTATCATGGAGCTTTCTCTCTTACTGTGAATGCATACATATATGGAGCTGCCATCTATTACATCATCACCGTGAACAATGATTGTGTGAAGTCCAAAATGCTATGTTAGGCAAAGTTGTGTACCTTGGAAAGTTCACTGGGGTGATGTAATAGCCACATCCATTGTTGGAATGGGATACAGTGCACACTGGCATGGCAAAGGAGCATTTTCCTTTCTAGATACAATCTTTTAAAAAATCAAAGAATGAATTCTTTGTTAACAATGATCTAGAAACCAAACTTATCTTCTGCCAAGTGTTTGTTTTTAACAGTAGTGAGAGGTTCACTCGGAACCATCAACCATAGCTAGTGCAAATCTCTCTGGTGCATCAGCAAGAAGTGTGAAGGGAACAAAATGTACCATATATCTGTCAGTGTCAGTATGGAATGTACTGCGCATTGGCTTTATATTTCACAACACATATTAATAAAATATGTATTTTAAACAAAATCAAAACAGAATAAATACAGATTAAGAGCCTCATACACACCCAAAAGAAAAGTCATACCACCAACCATGATACAACCCATGCATGAGTGAATTCTGATAAGGTAGACAGAATGACACACATATGACAAACTTATCTATCCGAATGCATCTCTCCCTATCAACCTTCTAGGAAGTTGAGATCGTCAGAGGAGGCCCTGCTCTCAATCCCGCCTGCCTCACAGGCACGTCTGGCGGGGACGAGTAACAGGGCCTTCTCTGTGGTGGCCCCTTAGTTGTGGAACTCCCTGCCTAGGGATATTAGATCAGCTCCCTTCTCCTGACCTTTCAAAAAAAGGTGAAAACTTGGCTCTTTGAGCTAGCATTTAGAACTTCAGCATGACCAGATAAACTCAAATTGGAATATGAACAAGGAGCAGCTAAGACGATGGAAACAATTGAGGAATTGAACAGGAAGACATACTGTAGTTTTATAATTTTCATTGTTTTTTTTATTGTTTTATGGCTTTTATGGCTTTTTGATGTATTATGATGTAATTTCTTGTTTTTAGCTGATGTACTGTATGTATTTACATATGGCATCTAATGGTTGCAGGTTTGTACACCACCCTGAGTCGCCTCTGGGCTGAAATGGGCGGAATAAAAGTGAAGTAAATAAATAAATAAGACAAATATTGTGTCTGAAAGCTTATAGCAACTTTTGGTCACAAAGAACAAGGAGAATACCATGCATTATTAATAGGTTTTTTTCACAGAATGAATATCAGCCACCAAAAAACCCCAAACAAACAGAAGGTCACAGCTGAGTCAAGTTTCCCTTTTCTCAACTGGTTCCTTTATTCCACATCCCTCCCCGCCTCCATTCAAACTGGTTATAAGCTTTTAAATTCCATGTGCACTAATGATTGGTTCCAAAATAATATTCATGTCCAAAGCAATATCCATATCTTAAAATTGTGCAGGTTGCTACACTGAGGGAAATAAGCAAATAATACAATAATGTAAAGCAGGCATGGGCAAACATCAGCCTTCCAGGTGTTTTAAGAACATAAGAACATAAGAAGAGCCATGCTGAATCGGACCTCAGCCCATCTAGTCCAGCATTCTGTATCACACAGTGGCCCACCAGTTGTACACGGGGATCTTGAGCAGAAGGGAGGGCAAAACCTGACCTGCTCCCGACCCCCACAACCAGTACCCAGGGAAATCCTGCCTACCTCAACCAACTCCGACGTGGCACTTGAATGTCCTTTTCAGTAACTACCGATACACTTGGTATCCATGAATCTGTCTAATCCTGCCTTGAAGTTGTCCAGGCTGACAGCTGTCACAACCTCCTCTGGAAGTGAGTTCCATAACCCAATGAACCTCTGGGTGAAGAAATATTTCCCTTTATTAGTCCTAACTTTCCTACCTTGGAGCTTTAGGGAGTGCCCCCTAGTCCTAGTGTTTTGTGACAAAGAAAATAATTTTTCTTTATTCACCTTTTCTATCCCATGCATGATTTTATACACTTCGATCAAGTCACCTCTTAGACGCCGTCTTTCAAGGCTGAAAAGACCAAGGCGTTGCAACCTGGTTTCATAAGGGAGCCGCTCCATCCCTTGGATCATTCTTGTTGCCCTTTTCTGTACCTTTTCCAGTTCCGTTATATCCTTCTTAAGGTGCGGAGACCAGAATTGTACACAGTACTCCAAATGTGGCCTTACCATCGATTTGTAGAGAGGTAATACAAGATTTGCTGACCTATTTTCGATTCCCTTTCTGATCATGCCTAGCATAGAATTTGCTTTTTTCACTGCTGCTGCGCACTGGGTTGACATCTTCATGGAGCTGTCCACCAAGACCCCAAGATCCCTTTCCTGGTTTGTCTCGGAAAGCTTTGACCCCATCAATTGGTAGGTGTAGTTGGGGTTCTTTGCCCCGATGTGCATGACTTTACACTTGTTTAGGTTAAAATGCATTTGCCACTTTGTTGCCCATTCACTCAATTTCGAGAGATCTTTCTGGAGCTCTTTACAATCAGTTTCATTTTTAACTACCCTGAACAATTTAGTGTCGTCTGCAAACTTTGCTACCTCAGAATTTACTCCTACATCCAGGTCATTAATGAATAAATTAAAAAGTAACAGACCCAAAACTGAACCTTGGGGTACGCCACTTCTCACCTCTTTCCACCCAGAGAAATGTCCGTTTATTACCACCCTTTGTTTCCTACAGTTTAGCCAGGTTCCAATCCAGGACAAGACCTGTCCTCTGATTCCATGGCTGAAGAGCTTATTTACTTGAATACCCACAATTCCTAACAGCCTCAGGCCCCTTCCTTTCCCCTCTTGGCCGCTTAAGCTGTTAGGAATTGTGGGAGTCCAAAACACCTGGAAGGCTGGAGTTTGCCCAAGCTTGATGTAAAAAAACAAAACCCAGGTCAGTATACTGTTTTGAAATCAGAAGTGAATGTGGAGATGTTCTCCCTGGAAGGGCTGTGTTAGCTTGTATCAACTCCAGGAAATGCCAAGATGTCAAGCACGTGTCAATAACAAAATCATTTCATTTTATGGCTCATGAGATAGTTATGTATTCACAGACTTTTCATTTGAAACAGCTGTGAAAGAAAAAAGCTTTCCTATGGTAACTTCGAGCTTCATGTCTATGCAGGCATGTAGCCAGGGGGGGGGGGGGGCGCTAAGGGGGCTTCAGCCCCCCCCGAAATTCTCAGGGTGGTCTCCGCGAAAAGGCCTTACTGGTACATTATTTAAACTGTTATGTTTATTCATATCATGATCTGATCACCATGCTCATTATATCCCACATTAATGGGGTTATTGGGATAACAATATAAAAGGTTTGCTAGGGTAGACCCTCTTCCACCCAGTCTCAGCCCCCCCCCCCCGAACCAAACTCAGCCCCCTCCGAAACAAAATCCTGGCTACGGCCCTGTGTCTATGGGTTGCTGCATTATAAAAAAGGGATCAAAACTCACTACCAGGGACAGCTCGTGGCTCCCATTCCAAGGATGCAATTCCAGACTTTAAAAGAGCTGTCCAGGGTTTTGGAACTACCTGCACCTTTGATCATTCCTTTAGAATCTAGATCAGGTATGGGGAAACTTGGGTCTTCCAGTTGTGTTTTGGAGGTGGAAGGTGTTTTGGAGTGGGAAAAGGAAAGGGCATGAAGCTGTTAGGAATTGTGGGAGTTGAAGTCCAAAACACCTGGAGGGCCCAAGTTTGCCCAGGCCTGATCCAGAACAATACTGCTGTCCTGGCTGCCTCTTATAATATAAAGAGCACCATACAAATAAGTACACTGAACAGGAAAATATTGCCATATACTCAGGGCCGGACTTAGGTAATTTTAAATGGTAAGTGAACATTATTTTGCCCCCCCCCCCAAATCACTGAAAAATAAAAGGTAGACAATTATTCACAAGTTCGGGGTTGCATCCGGCTGCCAGGCACTCCTACTCGGTGTCTGGCCTTGTGGAGAGTGCGCATGTGCGCCAGGTGCGCATGCACGGGGCCAACTGGTTCCGCGTGTGCGCATTTGGTGCGGCGCAAGTGGGCCGCTGTCCACAGGGCCAGAGACTGAGGAGGAGGGTTTGGTGGCTGGGAGTGGAGGCTCTGCCTCTGGCTGCTGAGCACTCCTCCTCAGTCTCTGGCCTCGTGGAGCCACTGTGGGCGGCTCTGGCCTGCTCGCACCACACCGGATGCGCATGCATGGAACCAGCTGGTTCCGTGCGTGCGCATTTGGTGCAGCACGAGCAGGCTGCCTTCCACGGGGCTGGAAACTGAGAAGGGGCGTTTGGCGGCTGGATGCGCCCCTGAATATGTGGTGCCCCATGCGGGCATGTAGTTTGCTTAATGTAAGATCCAGCCTTGCATATACTTATCAGTGCTTACTGTCCGTCAAGCCTTCACTGCAATGCATACTGTTAAAATTTGGGAGAGTTTTTAAAAATTGGATTCTAATCAAATATATATCAGTGGCAGCAAGTTGTTTTGGTGTCAATGGAGAAAAGAACATGCTTCTTAATTTATCCCAAACTTTGAAGAAGTGTTGTAGCTCAGCAGTTTCAGCCGTCACAACAGCTAAGCGCTGATGGGTTCACTGATGATTTAGATTCAGAGGGGATTGTGGGCTTTCATGGGATTCAAAGTGATACAAGCCAAGAGAATGATACAGGCCAAAGAAATGAAATTGCGTCAGATAGTGATGTAGGCCAAGATAATGCAATTGCCTCAGAGCTCCAAGGTCAGTCACAGGAGTCAGAAACAACATCCTTAGATAAGGGGTCGAGTGAAGATGAACTGACAGAAAACTCAAGGGAGAACATCTGGTGATATGGAGCTAAGCAAGGATTTAGGTTTGCAGATCAGGGCAGGTAGTCAGTTCCACAGATCAACAAGGCTCCATGGGAAACAACTAGAAAAAGTCAGTAGGAAACGCCATGACTTTATGCCTGCTTTAAATTCAGTTCAGGCAACGTATCCTAAATTCAGTTCAGGCAACGTTGGTGACTGAGGGAAAACCTTGGCCTGAGATCTTACGTCAAGTCAAGTCCTGTTTTTAGTTTTACGTATCTTGGAAGGTTCCTGTATTCTTGTTTCACTATTCTTGCTCAAGTTTTCTAAGGACATCTGTTGCTTATGGATTTATGCTGTAATAATTATGACTTTTGGCTATTCTTGGACTGTGTGACCTTTGGATTTTCATGAGACATTTGGAATCCTGTGTGATTATCACTTACTACTAAATCTGTTTTGAATTATTCCTCATCTTTCTTTATTCCTGCTTTTTTCCATATATTTTATGTGCTTTTCCAATAATTTTTTTGCTTATATTCTGGATTCTTATGTGGTGCTGTGGTCATAGGTGGCTCCAGGCTTGGGGTGTAACAAGATGGTATTTAACATATTGGATTTATTTCAGGGTCAGGGTTCAAGAGCCATTCTTGATTTGCCATAACAATGGCAATTATCAGATCAGTGGTATTACGCCCCTACGGGGCTTGTTTGGTACTGCATCATGGACTGGGTCAGCCTTACTTGCACTCCTTTGTCCTCAACCATGCGGTCTTGGTGGGAGGGACTGTGTTTGGTGCCAAGGTGATGTCACCACCCTTACTCCACCCCTTTCTGAGGTCATCTTAGGGGCCGGACGTCCCCTCTTTGGCCATTCCAAGCTTAGTATATGGACGAAGCAGGCTGAAATCTGGAGCCAAGGCCCAGACAAGCACCTTCGTTCACGTATAACTTTCCACCAACGCTCTCAAGCCCAGGATTGCAGTGAAAGGAAGGTCAGCCCTTCACCCAAAGACTACAATTTCTGGGGACCTCAGAACTTCGTGTGTCGGAGGACCATTTGGGAGCAACAAAGGAACCCTGGAATCAGAATAAAGGTACCTTCACTCTGCAACAGAGGCAAGTGAACGCAATCCCTTTGTTTAAAGGATCCCCTTTGCAACCTACTTCAAGCTTTTTGGACCACCAGTTGTTTTACACTGGTTATTTAATAAACCTGTTTTGAGTTCACCTTTTCTGAGTCCTGAACTCATTGCCTAGAGACTCTCCAGGGTTTCTTGTATATGGGAAGGCTGTAACATGAACCCCAGGGTCTATAGAAGCTTCGCCCTTTCTTAAAGCCCCTTTTTTGGCTCTGGCGGGACACCACAAGTCGCCCTTGAAGCATTCCTGTGAACATGTAAAACTGGTACACTGTTTGTTTGTTTCTTTATATCCCCCCTCTTTAGCCACAAAGGCTCCCAGCGCAATCTGCAAATTGTGAATAGAATGCATTAACTGGAAGCAATTGCACTGCATATCATAATCATAACACAACCATCACTTTTTTTAACAATCTGTAAAATATGTTTTCTACTTACCCACACACTGGTTGCTGTCACTCATTTGGTATCCAAACCTGCACATGAGCGGAGCTCTTGCAGCTGTGGGATAATTGGGAGCAGGAGCTGGGGCCGGAGGTGGTGGGTATAAACTAGGTGCGTACGGATTCATAAATGGCGTTCGAAAAACAGAATCTGTTCGTGGAGCGCACAAATAGCCACCATGCTGGTTAACACACACCATGTCTCCCCTGCAGGCTTCAGAAATAGTCCGACATTCATCGACATCTGAAGGGACGTAGACATGGAAAAGTTTTCTCTTGTTTAAATCAGTTAATAATTCATGTATCTATTTTATTCAGGTTATAATTCATTAATTACTGGAATACATGTCCACAACACTGCTATATTGAAGGACAATCGCAAACAACACGCGCTCAGCTAAGACACTGATTGTAAAAAGGGCCTTTTGTATCTGCCGGGGTTTGGCTCCAGGCCCCTATGGGTACCAAAATATGCAGATGCTCCTGTCCCATTATATAGACTGGCATAGTAAAATGGTGTGCCTTATTCAAAATGGCAAAACCCATGTTTGCTTTTCGCAGTAAAAAAAAATGTTTTCAAGCAATGGATGGTTGAGTCCTAAGGAAACAGAATCCGTGGATACAGAAGACTGATTATACTGGGTTGTGCAAAATCCAGTTTAAATAATAATAATAATAACCATCATCATCAGTTTCTCACTTGTTAATCGCCCTCCATTAAAATGCTCCAGGTGATTTACATAAAACAATAGCATTAAAAATACACAATACCAAATAGACTGCATTAGACATTAAAAGCTCTGCTAAAAAGCCAGGTCTTGACTGCCTGAGCAAAGGGTCACAGGTCACGCATGGCCCTCAAGTGGGGAGGCAAGGAGTTCCACAAGACAGGGGCAGAGATGGAGAAGGCCCTACGTCTTGTGCTCTCGAGACGTACTTCCCTGGGGCCTGGAACATACAGTAAGTTTAGTTGGAGGAGTCGTGGTGACCGCTGGCAGCGAAGAAGGGAGAGGCGGTCTCTGAGATATGCTGGCCCCTGACCATAAAACGCCTTAAAGCTCAGAACCAACAACGTAAACAGGGCCCGGAATTCCATTGGAAGCCAGTGCAAATGTAACAGAGTTGGAGTTATGTGGTCTCTCAAAGGTGTTTTTGCAAGTAACCTGGCAGACGCATTCTGAATAATGCGGATCCTCCAAGTAGTCGACAGGGGAAGGCCAACATACAAGGCATTACAATAATCCAGTCTAGATGTAACAGCCGCATGGATGATTGTAGCCAAGGCTTCCTCTGAAAGGTAAGGTGCCAGCTGTCTCGCCTGCCAGAGATGGCACCATCTGTACCCCTGTATTTGTACCCCACCAACATCTCCCCGAAAGGGACTCGGGGCGGCTTACATGAGGCCAAGCCCAGAAATACATATCAATACAACAACATAACAAACATAAAACAACATTTCAAATCAAATAAACAATCAAATAAAATAAAAGGAGTGGGCCACATAAAATGCAATGATATAAAAAAAACTAAGGATGAGATAAGATTAAAAACATATATATTTATAGGGGAGGTTCTAAGACAATGCAATGTGAGGACGCCCATTTTTGGAGAGAATGACAGGGAAAGGACCTAATGCAAGCAAAATCTTACCTAAGCATCGTCCTGTGGAACGATCCACCTCAAATCCATTGGAGCATGGTTGCTAAATAGAGAAAGTGAGAATTCAGCGAATGATAAAACTGCAGAACACAAAATTACAGGCCAGAAGTTAATTGATGAGGTGGAACAAGAACAAAAACATGTTGGGTAGATTGAGTTGTGTATTAAACGAACTAGCAGAAGTAATTTCAGAACCACTGGCAATAATCTTTGACAATTCCTGGAGAACAGAAGAAGTCCCAGCAGACTGGAAGAGGGCAAATCTTGATGGAGCATGTAAGAAATCAGTTGGTGAGTGTGTTAACTGTAAAATGCAAGGCAGGAAGCTGATTGGTTGGACCTCACCCAGGGAGCTAGCTGAGCCTGGGAGTTTTGGCTACAGTTACATATTTTTAGGCTTCAGTTGTGCAGGTGTTTCCAGAGAGAGAGAGACTGTTTAGTGTTCTTGCTTCATGAGCTGCTGGAAGGAGATTATCCACATGGACACCTAAAGACCATTCTGAATCTCTCTAAAACAGGGGTGGGCAATTATTTTTTCCCAAAGGGCCACACGAGAGCCAAAAAATATTATGGAGGGCCGCACCTAAAGGCGGAACTACATTCTAATCTACATTATTTATTTATTTATTTACTATATTTACTATATTCACTATATTACACAGCATTAATATTAACATAATAATATATCAAGAAATATTCATATATTATTAGTATTAATATCATAATTATTATATTATAGTATATGTAGAGACATTATAATATATTGAAATTATAATATAATATAGCATTATATTATATTATAATATTATTATATTATTATTATAAAATTATTATAAAATAATAAAAACCACTAAAATAAAATAAAATAAAATTCAAGAAGACAAGGTGCGAACCAAGATGGAATGGCCCAATGGATCCAGCCCAGAGGATGGCAAAGCGGACCCAGCCACTGCTGCAGCAGGCGATCGGAGGCTGCAGGCCTCCGCCTGCTCTCGCCCCCAGCCGTTCCCCGTATTGCCATGGTCCTCCTCCAAAGTGGGGGCTGCCGCAGGCTGCACCAGAGCAGCGGGGGTTCCTTCATGCCTTCTCTGGTGGCTCCGGAGTGCCCTCGCGGTGGTGATCCTGGGCTTTGGCCCTCATGCATGGAAGGTTGCGCATCGGAGTGAGGGAGGGCCCCGAGGGTGGAGGCAGCACCAGCTCCGGGCTCCCCTCCTCCTCCTCCTGCCTCCGGCATGGAGAGGCACCGGAGGGCCAGCATGGGAGCGTCTGCCGGCGGTGTGATTGGGAGGATCCTTTGGATGACTTCCTGTAGCCCCGGATGAGCTAGCTGAGGCATTCTGGGAACTGTAGTTTCCTGACTCCTACGGCTCCCAGAATGTCTCAGCCAGCTCATCTGGGGATACAGGAAGTCGTCCAAAGGCTCTTCCCTGCCACGCCGCCGGCACTGATGCTCCGACACTGGCCATCCGGAGCCTCTCCATGCCGGAGGCATGAGGAAGAGGCGGAGAGCCTGGGGCACTCCAAAGCCGCTGCGCCATGATGGGATGGCGGCAGCGGCACCCCTTCCTCTTGGACCCGCTCCCGACGCGCTGTCCCGGGCTGGACAGAATCGGCTGCCGGGCCGGATGTGGCCCGCGGGGCGTAGGTTGCCCACCCCTGCTCTAAAAGGACATTGCTGTGAGTCAATGCAACTGTTCACGTGCTTGAATATATGTTGCTCTGCACTACAAAGAGTAAACTTCTTGTTCTTTACTGTTCATCTGTGTGGCATGCTTTCTTTCTCTGGCAAGACAGTGTGTGGACTGATAAAACGTTAACTACATGTGATTTTCATTATGCCACAAATGTTGTCCCTATCTTCAAGAAGTGTGGGGGGGGAGAACAAAAAAATATTTATTTATGTCATTTCTACCCCGCTATTCTCACCCCTGCAGCGGGACTCACTATCCAGTCGGCCTGACATCAATACCAGGAAATATTCTGGAACAGATCATTAAGAAGGCAGTTGTGTACTTAGAAAGGAATGCTGTGATCACTTAAAGTCATCGTGGGTTTCTCAAAAGCAAGTCATTCCAGACTAATTTTCTTTCTTTTTTCAATAGATGCAGGGAACGCTGTGGATGTAGTGTACAGTGTTCCCTCGCTACTTTGCGGTTCCCTTATTGCGGACTTGCTGTTTCGCAGATTTCAAAAAATATTAATTTAAAATATATATCATGATATTTTGGGTGCTTTGTGGCGTTTTGCCACCACCGCTCTCCAAGGCGCTTTCCCTCCACAGCCCTCCCTTCCTCTAGCCTTGAAAGGCGTTTTCTTCATTTTATTTTAAGTTTTTAAAGACTTTAAATAGTGTTTAACTATTAAAATAATGTATAAATATTAAAATAGAGCTTCCCTACATCACGGCTTTTCACTTATTGCGGGAGGTCCTGGAACCTAACCCCAGCATTAAGTGAGGGAACACTGTATCTTGATTTCAAGCATTTGATAAGGTTCCCAATGATTTTCTTGCAAACAAACTAGTAAAATGTGGGCTAGGCATTACTACTGTTAGGTATATTTGTAATTAGTTAATCAACTGAACTCAAAGGGTGCTCACTAATGGTTCCTCAACATCCTGGAAAGAAGTGGGGTGGGGTGCCACAAGGTTCTGTCATAAGCCCGGTGCTGATCAACATCTTTATTAAGCACTTGGATAAAGGTTTAGAGGGCGTGCTTATCAAGTTTGCAGATGACACCACATTAGGAGGGATAGCTAATACTCCAGAAGGCAGGATCATGTCACGATGCACGGACTTGACCGGCCCCTTAATCACACACACAGAGACGGACTGAAGGCTAACTACTTTATTGAATATAAAACAGTTCAAAAGGTATAATGTCCATAAGAATAGCAAAGTAATCCAAAAGGCTTGAAGCAATCAATGTCCAAAACAGCTTGGAAAGGCAATCCAAAGGCTTAAGCAGGGCTCCGCGCAGCAATGCGGATTCAGGAACAAGGCAAGATAATTGCAAGGCAAGACTTGGTGACCACGAGCCAACTTAGCTCCGTAGACCCACTTCGCTACACGTCTGCTCAGAAGAGACGTGGCCGAAGCACTGGGGATTAGTTCCCACGGATGCTATACTTAATCTTTCGGCCGAGGTCCCCGACGCTCTAGGCCTTGTCGTCTCCAATCTTTGCTGACGGACCTCGGCCTGTCTAGGCTGCGGTGCCATCCCCTTCTCCTGGACTCAATGCTACTTCTCCTATCAAAGGTTCGACCTTGTCTCTCAGCAGCTGGGTCCCTATCTCCATGAGAGCTCTCCTCCCTAGAATCTTCCCAGCCGCTTTCTTCCATGTTTTCACTTAAAAACTCCTGCGATCCTCTCCCACCCGGGTGTTCATAACTTCCGCTATCACTAGATTCCATTTGCACCTGGTTATCATCTATGTCTTCATAGGGGTCAGGCCAACCTTCATCCCAAGCCAAACTTTCAGTGGGAGAAGGGGGCCCAGTGAGGGGAAACGCACCTTCAGGTAACCCTTCCAAATCCTCTTCAGAATCTATCTCTGCTGGTGCAGGCCCTAATGCTAATGGAACTCCCGGTGCTGTTCCCTGGCCCCCAGGCACAAACGAGAACTGCTGTGCTACAGATCAGAATTCAAAATGATCTTAACAGATTGATCAAACAATGGGACAAGTGGGCCTGCTTTTGTCTGATGAGATAGTAAATTAGGATTGTTGTTGTTGTTGTTGTTGTTGTTGTTGTGTGCCTTCAAGTCATTTCAGACTTCTGGTGACCCTATGTCTAATGTTTACATTGTGGGCCTGGTATATGACCTTGGAGGGCTGTATCCATCCCATGGGTCTTAGTCCCTGGATTAGAGAGCTGAAACTATACTAAGAAAGTTAATTTCAAGAAAGAGAAATGTAAGATTCTTGGCTTTTCTTCACGAACGAAGATTCAGAAAGGACTCATCCCACGCTTTCTACAAAGCGCGTTGATGATTCGGAGGTTGGATGTGTCCTTCAAGCCTGGGCAAAGGATTTTTCTGGTGGAGCGCAGCATGCACAGAACTGGCCTCACCCATTAAAACCAAAGGTTCGTCTTCCGGGGCCTAGCAAGCTTGGACGGTGGCAGCAAGGTCCTCAGGTCGTAGGTTTGATTTGAGTTTCCTTCTCTTAGATGGTTGACCTTACAGGGTTAGATGAGCACCATCTGCCCGGGTTTGAAATCAGAGTTTTCCTTCTCCTAGGATGGTTGCCAAAAGGCTAGAGAGCCCACCCTGCCCTTTGACGCTCTTTGCCAGACCTTCGGTTGTGACTTGTCTGGCACCGGTAGGGTGGCTATTATGCCACCGCCAGCATAGCTCACAACTTCATTAGGGTACGCAAGCCTCTCCCCCACGACAAGGGGCCGCCAACGGAGAGGTACACTTAGACAGAAAAAGTGAAATGCATAAATATAGTATGGGTGACAATTGGCTCAGTAACAGTACATGTGAAAGAGATCTTGGAGTCTTAGGACCTCATCCCATGGGACGGGGGAGGGAGTGTGGAAAAGCGGGGGAACTGTCTTCTGTAGTGGTTTTTTTTTTTTTTTGCCTTTCTGTGTTGTTTAAAAATGGATAATTGCTGTCTCACTAATCAAACATGTTTATTATTTATTTATTTATTTATTTATTTACTTCATTTATATTCCGCTCTTCTCACCCCAAAGGGGACTCAGAGCAGATTACAGTACATATACTTGCAGACAATCCCTGCAGTTCAACATATATAGACATATTTTTAGACATATATTGACGAACATAGATGAACAAAGAAGCAAACTTCTGGCCACCAGGGGAGCTGACGCACTCCTCATCTCTCTCAGCATTTTTTCCCAGCGTCCCTTGTTGTTCCTCCTCAATCTTCAGCGACTCCTGGAATTCTTATGGCTTCATAAATCAGTCAAAATTTGCCTCCCCACTTAATGTGGTACCTTTATCTCCTACTTGACAAATGAACTGTCTTTCGGGCTGCAAAGGTCGACAGCAGGCTACACTTAAGGTCGGGCACCCACCCTGACCCGGGCAGGCCTCGAACTCATGACCTACAGGTCAGAGAGTTCTTATGCAGCTGACACTTAGCCAGCTGCGCCATTTCCCGATGTGTTACTCCTACAATTTTAACAGCAATCACCCACTCCATTTGCCATCATAAAATACACCAGATACAGGGCCGTAGCCAGGATTTTGATTCGGGGGGGGGGGCTGAGTTTGGTTCGGGCTGAGACTGGGTGGAAGAGGGTCTACCCTAGTAAACCTTCTGTATTGTTATCCCAATAACCCCATTAATGTGGGATATAATGAGCATGGTGATCAGATCATGATATGAATAAACATAACAGTTTAAATAATGTACCAGTAAGGCCTTTTCGGCCACCCTGAGAATTTCGGGGCTGATGCCTGAGGCCCCCGGATGCCTGACCGGATACAGCTGCCATAATACCTTCACGTATCCACCTTTCCCCACTTCCAAGAAAATTGAGAGGTCTGGAGTTGACAGCTAACCGATTCCAAAAATGCCTATTTCTAGACACTTTTAAACCGGAGCCCAACGGTCAACCCCCAGAAGTAGTCTTGCGTTGCCTCCATGGGACTCAGTTTTTAAAGTGTCTAGAAATGACCACAAGGTGAACATGAGAAAACAATCTGATGCATCAGCTAAAGAAGCCAATGGGATTTCAGGCTGCAATCAAAGGGAGTATAATGTCTAGAATAGATCAAGAGGAGTAATGGTGACCCTCTACTCTGTTTTAGTCGAACTTCACCTGGAATATTGTGCCTGGATACCACAATTCAAGAGGGATATTGACAATCTGGAACATGTCCAGGGGAGAGCTACTAAAATGATAAAGGTCTGGAAGGAAATCATGCTCTGCAAGGAACGGCTTAAAGAGCTGGGCATGTTTATCCTGCAGAAGAGAAGTTTGAGAGCAGACATGATCGATCGGCATGTTTAAATATTTGAAAGGATGCCATAAGGGAGAGGGAACAGGCTTGTTCTCTGCTGCACTGGAGACTAGGACTCAAAGCAGTGGATTCAAATTACAGGAAAGGAAATACCAACTTCCTGACCATAAGAACTTTTCAACAGTGGAACTCACTGCCTCAGAGTGTGGTAGAGGCTGCTTCTTTGGAGAGTTTTAAACAGAGGCTGGATAGCCATCTGTTAGGAGCGGCTTATGCTTTTCCTGCATTGCAGAGAGTCGGACTGGATTGCTTGTGTGATCTCTTCCAAATCTATGATTCCACGCATTCTTAACCTCTCAGCCTCCCTTGTGTCCTGGGTCCATTCATGGACAGTACAAAATTCTGACAGTTCAGAAGATGGTAAGTTTGGAAACCAAGTACAGGTGGAAGAATATTATACAATAGATGTGGCTTGGCCTTTGCTGCAGTAACTGTGCAATGAATGGAGGCATCTTAGGTGGATCACAAGCTGACTGTGAGCCTGTAATGTGACTATTGCCTGCCCATCCCCGAAAGAAGACACACGACAACAGTGGTTGGGTTCAAATTGGGCAACATTTATTTGAATTGTTACCTATTTAACTGTCCTTAACCTTAACTCAAGGGGTGTTAGGAATTTGGTGTATCCAATTCAGGTAGCCACCCTACCTGTTTTGATGTTAATTTGCGGGCGAAACAACTGTATTCCTTGACAACCGGCCAAGGCACCCCGTTAAAGG
Organism: Anolis apletophallus; assembly: GCA_030556195.1. Classification (NCBI taxonomy): domain Eukaryota; kingdom Metazoa; phylum Chordata; class Lepidosauria; order Squamata; family Anolidae; genus Anolis; species Anolis apletophallus. The sequence goes on along the minus strand of JARBWK010000002.1, from coordinate 11,389,081 downwards.
GAATGGGAGCGAGCTCTGCTCCCCAAGATATTGAGACCAGACCTGTCCCATTCCCGGCCATAAAACCGAACTTCTCTGATCAACTTGAACTTTGATTGAGTATTAACATGATGGCCTTCACTCCCAACGGGGGGTGCCCTGAATGCGTGCCAAAACGAGGGAGTTTCCCTATCTATTTTCTGCTAAGCCTACTTATAACATTGGGGGAAGGTGGCCTTGTCAACAGAAGCACAAGTAGCAAGATGCCCTCTACAGGAATTTAGTTTGAATGCATGGGACTAGCTACACACACCTGCTAGTTACATACACCTGACTGATGCCTGATCACCTCAATCTAAATGGAGTCACCTTCGTGTGCACAGATATATTATTTATTTATTTATTTATGTATTTATTTATTTTATTTACAGTATTTATATTCTGCCCTTCTCACCCCGCAGGGAACTCAGGGCGGATTACAATGTACATATACATGGCAAACATTTAATGCCATAGACACATAACATATATAGACAGAAACTCAGGAGACTATTTAACATTCCAGCTTCTGGTCAACAGGGGAGCTGTTGCTTCCTTGTTCTTTGCATACTTCCTGGAGATTTTTATGGCCTCGTAAATCAGTTAAATTAGCCTCCCCACAAAGTGGTACCTAAATTTCCTACTTGACAGGTGCAACTGTCTTTCGGGCTGCAAAGGTCAGTCAGTCAGTCAGTCAGTTTATTCTTTCATGAGTCACTTCCCACTAAAGTGCTCTAAGCGACTTACATAACAGATAAAAGCAACATGTACAGTATATTAAATAACTACAAATTAAAAGCTTTGACAAAGGTTGACAACAAGCTACACAATTTGGGTCGGGAACTCACTCCAACCTGGGCTGGATTCGAATTCATGACTTTTCGGTCAGTAGTGAGTGATCTTAATGCAGCTGACTAAAGCTTACTAAAGCAGAGTCACTACAAATGATCCAATGTATTTTGAGCCACCAAGTAAGTTCAGCTGAATTTTGCAAGGCTGCCAAAATTTTGGCATTGTGTTAATTGTGTTAATTGTTGTCTGTTTTTTAGAGAAAAAGAAGAAAATTGAAGTTTGTAAAGATACAAACTTCAGCTTTAAGAATGTTGTTGTTAAGCTTTGCTAAGTTCAAAAGACCAGGTGGCCCAGCTGAATTGCTGGCTCCTGTCTCTCCAAATTCCATTCTGCATCATCTGGCAGAGTATGAGAGGATCTTGCTGCATGAACACGAGGTCTTTAAAATAATACCCTCTCTTCTGTCTCTTTCCCATATCACTCCAATGTTTACACAAGGCACTGTGCAGACCCAACAATATAATTTTGTTCTCTGGGCATATGTATGCATCTATGCTGCACCACCGAGAATGTGGTGCAGCTGGCTGGGAGTCAGCTGCATAAGATCTCTACTGACCAGAAGGTCATGAGTTTGAGGCCTGCCTGGGTCGGGGTGAGCGCTCGACCATTTGTGTAGCTCGTTGTCGACCTTTGCAACCCGAAAGACAGCTGCATCTGTCAAGTAGGAAATTTAGAGACCACGTTGTGGGGAGGCTAATTTAACTAATTTACGAGGCCATAAATCTCTGGGAAGTGTGCAAAGGAGTGAAGGAGTGTGACAGCTCCCCCTGGTGGCCAGAAGCTGAAATGTTAAATCGCTTCTGAGTGTCTTGTCTTACATGTTTGTATGTCGAAGGACATTGAATGTTTGCCTGTATATGTGCATTGTGATCCGCCCTGAGTCCCCTGCGGGGTGAGAAGGGCGGAATATAAATGATGTAAATAAATAAATAATAAAAATAAATAAATTTCCAGTAATACATTAATATATCCAAATTACATTGCAGAACTGTCTTCCTATATCAACATGTGTCCAACACCTCAGCAAGCGGCAGTCCAAAAGTGGCAGGTTAAAATCCAGAACCTTAATCAGTGGTTGATACCACATGAGAAACTCCCCCCTGGGCACACAGAAGACTTGGCGACTTGGAAGGCACTGAACAGGCTGCACTCCGGTTCCATGAGATGCAGAGCCAACTTTAAGAAATGGGGCTACAAAGTGGAGTCAAAGACATGCAAGTGTAGAGAAGAGCAAAACACCGACCACTTACTACAATGCAGTCTGAGCCCTACCAAATGCACAATGGAGGATATTCTCATAGCGACACCAGAAGCACTTGAAGTGGCCAGCTTCTAGTCAAATGAAATTTAGTACAATGCCAACCTTTTAATTTTGTTTGTGGTTTTTGTATGCATTATAAAATTCCCTCTCCGTTGGCGCCCCCTTGTTGTGAGGGAGAGTCTTGCGTACCCTAATGAAGTTGTGAGCTATGCTGGCAGTGGCAAAATAGCCACCGGTAGGGCCTCCCATGCCAGACAAGTCACAACCAAAGGTCTGGCAAAGAGCGTCAAAGGGCAGGATGGGCTCTCTAGCCTTTTGGCAACCATCCTAGGAGAAGGAAAACTCTGATTTCAAACCTGGGCAGATGGTGCTTGTCTAACCCTGTAAGGTCAACCATTTAGAGAAGGAAACTCGAACCAAACCTACGACCTGAGGACCTCGCTGCCACCGTCCAAGCTTGCTAGGCCCCGCAGACGAACCTTTGGTTTAAAGGGTGAGGCCAGTTCTGTGCACGCTGCGCTCCACCAGAAAAATCCATTGCACATCCAACTCCCTTAGTCATCAACGCACTTGTAGAAAGCGTGGGATGAGCCCTTCCTGAATTGTCGTTCGTGAAGAAAAGCCAAAAAGGAGACAACTATATTCTCAATTCGCTTCTGACACAATCAATAAACAAATGTGTCCAACAAAACAGATGTTTTTGTCAATAAACTGTTTGTGAATACAGAAGGCTCATTTCTCAATTCCTTTAAAGGTGTTCATGAATGCAGAAAATTGGTTCTATACCTATGTATCTCTCACCTGTGTTTTTCCATGATTTAAGAGGCAGCCCGTCACCATCAAAATGGTCATTAGCCTGCAATAGGAACACAAATTGTATTATATGAAATCTCTCGTTGAAACTGTTGACCAGCCATAGATGATCCAAATAATAGCAAATATTTGACTCAACCCTTTCACCCATCCATCCAAGCCAAGATGTGTAGCAGTCCACGTGCTAAATTAGGAAGGCCACGTGCATGGGATTAGGAGCAAAGTTTCAACTCCCAGGTCTTTCCAGAGACTGCACAGATTCCCACAAAATCCTAGAAACTATAAGAAGTCCACTTCTAATTTTGAACTTAAACATTTCAAAGTCAATTCTCGTATTTTAAAGGTGAATTATCTCCCCAGCAGGATTTCCAAGAAAAAAAAAGCTGACACACATATTATATACATTTAGCCAGGAAAAAAAAGACAACCCAGAGGAATCATGGGCTCAAAAATTGCCTTTGGTAGTCCTTAGCCTATTCCACACAGCTGAAAAAAAATCCCACATTATTTGCTTTGAACTGAAATATATGGCAGTATGGACTCAGATAACCCAATTCAGAGCAAATACTGTGGGATATTCTGCCTTGATATTCTGGGTTATATGGCTGTGTGGAAGGGCTATTATACACATGTCTCCCCAGAATTGGCCTCCACCCAATCCTACTCTAAACAGTTAAGACCATGTCACCTGGATGATGGTTGCAACCAAATGTGTCTATCTTAGGCTATTGAAGCCTTGTTCATAGGTCTTCTATTCGGGTCTGTTAGGGCCCTCCCATACTGCCCTATATCCTAGAATATCAAGATAGAAAATCCACAGTAGCATGTTTTTGAATTGCTAGGTTGGCAGGAACTGGGGCTAACAGCAGGAGCTCACCCCGCTCCCCAGATCTGAAGTGCCAATCTTTTCAGTCAGCAAATTCAGCAGCCCAGAGTTTTAACCCGCTATGCCACGGGGGGCTTCAATATATGTAGGTGTGTGTGTGTTTGTGTGTATGCTATTAAATGATCAAAAAATCAAACTGAATTTATAAATATATTCTGTATTATTACATGTATATATTCCTGCCGATGCATGCTGGACTTCCTGATAATGCACAACATGCCATCTGCCAACACGTTCTTGTTGAGACCTGTCAAGGACTTAACCACTGATCATTATAACTTGCATTTTGTGTCTGTAATTGGTGAATAAAATAATCACTACAATGTCATGTTACACTTACACAACACATGAAACATTTACAAACAGTTTTCAAAACTCTCTTATCTTCTTCCTTTATGCTTCCACTGGCCTCTTATTTTTATTCAAGGTCCCCCAACTGCACCCAAGGGGCAATATTGCCCACTTTGGGAAGGCCTGATCTAGGCAATAATCACCTGTACAATGTCCTTGGGAACAGGAACTTCTGAAATGTAAGGCTTAAAATATAGATTGCAATGTGGGAAACAAATGTTAAGAGCCTGGCTATTGCAATGAGATTTGGGGTTGGTGTATATCAGGGGTCGGGAACCTTTTTGACTCAGAGAACCATGAAAGCAAAATATTTGGAAATTTATTTCAGTGAGACACATAGAATATATATATAATATATTTTAAGACTGAATTCAACTAAATGTGACTATATAAGTACATACTATGAGAAAAGGATTCCCCCGGCAGAATGACGGGACACTTCAGACCTGGCTCTGCAAAAGGCATGCTCAGGACTCTGGGAAGGAAGACAGACGGAAGGAAGGGGGAAAGAAAGAAAGTCAGAGGAAAGGAAGGAAGGAGGGGGAGAGGAAGAAAGAAAAGAAAAACAAACTATGGAAAAGGAAGAAAAAAGCAGGAGAGACAAGGAGGGGAAAAGAAAGAAGGGAATGGGAAGGGGGGAAGGAAAGGGGGTGAGGAAAAAGTAAAATAATAAAATAAAGAAAGAAAGAAGAAAGAAAAGAAGGGGAGAGGGAAGTGAAAAGAAAGGAAAGGAGAAGGAAAGGAAGACTTGGGGGAAAAGAATAGAAGAGGAAGGAAGGAAGAAGGAGGGAGGGAGAATGGAGGAAAGAAGGAAGGGGAGAGAGGGAGAGAAAAGGAAGGAGAGAAGGAAAGGGTGAAGGGGGAGAAAGAAATCAAGGAAGAGGAAGGAAGGAAGGAAGGAAGGAAGAGGAAGAATGGAAGAAAGAAGGAAGGGGAGAGAGGGAGGGAAAAGGAAGGAGAGAAGGAAAGAATGGAAGAGGAAGGAAGGAACGAAGAGGGAGGGAGGAAAGAAAGTAGGGAGAGAGGGAGGGAAAAGAATGAAAGCAAAAGAGAGGGAAAAAGAAAAGAAGAGAAAGGAAGGAAGGGGGAGGAGGGCGCGGGGCCAAGGTGGACCTTGGTGTCGACATCGGCGAGGCGCGGGAGTTGAGGAAGAGGTGTGGACCTTGGTGTCGACATCGGCGAGGCAGTCCCTCTGGAAGGCGTCAAAGAGGCCACGGCTCTTGAGCTGCCCGACGATGAGGGCAATGAGCTGGGCGTCTCCCAGGGGTAGCAAGGCTGGGTCTGTGGGGCCAGGCCTGCCTCCGCCGCCTCCCCGAAGGCCCGAGGTGGAGGATGAAAAGGAAGACGAGGATGAGGTGGCGCCACCAGGCTCTGCCATCCCCAGCAAAGAGGACGCAGGGCCCCAAGAGCAGCGGGAGTTGAGGAAGAGGTGGCAATGGCGGTGCGCATTTGCGCCATTCCTCCCCGCTACATGCTGGGAAACCGAGGCCCGGGTTGCTCTGGAGAGCCAGATGCAATCATGAAAAGAGCTACACCTGGCTCCCGAGCCATAGGTTCCCTACCCCTGGTCTATATCTTTAATTCTTATATTTCTGTTTTATATTGGCAGAAATGCCAAGTGCAGGATAGATACCCTGAGGCCATGTTTTCCTGACAGTCTGGTGATAAGCAGTGGCATAGGGAAATAGATATGATGGATAGCCATGTCTCATTCTCTCTGCTTCTGCTGTCCTAGAGGGAGATGGCAAAGCCATAATAAAATAACAAGCCAGCAGTTGACAAGTCAGCAAAGTATACACTAGAGCAGTGTTTCTCAACCAGTGTGCTGTGGCACACTAGTGTGCCGTGAGTGATCATCAGGTGTGCCGCGAGAAAAGCTCTCTGCCCCCCTTCCTTCCCCCCTCCTCCTGCTGAACTCCTGATGCTTGAGAGAGGAGGAAGAAGGGCCGAGCGGCGGCGAAGAAAAAGAAGAAGGGGCCGGGGCACCGCCTCCTTCGGCCGTTTCCCCAGCCAGCCTCCAATCTGCCATGACTCCTGCCACGACTCTCACCCCTCGCTCGCTGAAGCCGCGCGGAGAAGCCCCGCCTACTGAAGCCCGTCCACCGCTCACGCTTCTCCTCTGTGGGAGAACTGAAGCCGGGGGGAGGGGGTGGGGCATGGTGCGGCCTGGCTCCGCCCCCTCCCCCGGCTTCAGCACTCCCACAGCTTCGCCAGCCTTGAGGGGGCAGTGCCAAGCCAGTATTGTGCTGGCTCTGCCACCGCTGGCTTGGCACTGCCCCCTTAAGGCTGGCAAAGCTGTGGGAGAACTGAAGCCGTGTGGAGGGGGCGGGGCATGGCACGGCCTGGCTTGGCCTGGCTTCTCCCCCTCCCCCGGCTTTGGCACTCCCAGCAGCTGCTCCCAGCAGGTCACCATCCCCCAGCCATTCTTTACTGTGTTAGAGTGTCATTTTGTGTCATTTTGGTTGGTGGGGTGCCCCCGGATTTTTTTTAATGTTAAAAGTGTGCCGCGGCTCAAAAAAGGTTGGGAAACACTGCACTAGAGGGACTGAGTTGTTCTCCACAGGAGTGCTATCATACTAATAGGTCCTTTGCAAAACTGGGGAGGGGGTAGCAATGGTTGAGAGTGTGTGACAAGGTGAGGAGAAATTGTTTTATAATCTATTTCAATATGTCCTTGTAGAGAGGTGTTAACTTTTAGAATATTTTTACTATTCCTACTCCTGTAGTTTGCTTCATTTCTAAGCCAATGAAGTATTTGCCCAGTTTGTGCATATTGGAAAAGGCAGACAAATCTGTTCACAGTTCTGACAGGAACTCCTTAAACTATTCCAGAACAAGTCCAAAAAAATAAAGCATGAAGTCTAAAGGGAACAAATCACTCAGTCATTAATTATATGCAGGGGGATGTTGCTTTGTTTGGCAGAAAAGGAGAATCATTCCCTAGAGCGGCAACTCTGGAATCAAATGCAACATAGTTTGAAGCCTTCCATGGCTTCACTTGAGGAAACAGATCAGTGGGTCTGACACTCAGTTCTTGGAGAACAGGGAGAAAGTTTGTAAAAGTGTACTAAACCGCCTCGAGTCGCCTTCGGGCTGAGAGGGGTGGTATAGAAATATAGTAAATAAATATAGAAATACAGTAAATATAGAAATATAGTAAATCTAGAAATAGAGTAAATTATATTATAGAGGTTCCATGGTCGGATCACAGTGTCCTGGAAGTCCGTCTGGGAGTGGCCCCTCCACCCGGTAAGGGTGCTGAAGAGACTTATGGAACCCACTAGGTTCCTGAATGCTCTGAGGGATTTGGAACTCACCAGCGACTCAGTCGACGGGCAAGTGGAGTGTTGGAACACCTGTCTTTCCATTGCCTTAGATGAGATCGCCCCTAGACGCTCTCTCATCCCCCGCAGAAATCGCTCGCCTTGGTTTACCGAGGAGTTGCGAGCGATGAAACGGAGGAGGAGACAGTTAGAGGACGTGTGGCGAGACCTCCGTGACGGAGCATCGAGATCGGCTTATAAACAATTCAAGGATGTTTATGAGCGTGCTATCAAGGAGGCCAAAAAGATCTACTATTCCTCCTTGATAGAGTCGGCTAATTCACGCCCAGCTCAACTCTTTAGAATAATTCGGTCATTGACAACAATTTTGACTGTCCCAAATGATAGGGGTTTGGCGCCCACATTTCAGAATTATTTTGCCGACAAGATCTCGACTCTCCGCCGGGATATCCCAGCCACTCTTGATACAGTATGTGAGCTCGAGACCCCGCCGCCACTCGGCGGGCCCACCTTCACCCGGTTCCAACTGCTGGACGCAGCAGCTGTCGATAAGTTACTGACTGCAGCTAGACCAACTACCTGCTCCCTTGATCCGTGCCCCTCCTGGCTCGTTAGATCTTGTCGGGAGGGGCTACGAGACCCTCTGGGAAAGATTATCAACAGCTCCCTTGAGCAAGGAGTGTTCCCAGGGGTTTAAAAGGGGCAATGGTAAGACCGCTTCTGAAGAAGCCGATCTTAGATCCCTCGGCTTCCTCCAATAACCGACCTGTGTCAAATTTGCCTTTTTTAAGCAAGGTAATTGAGAGGGCAGCAGCGGATCAGCTGCAGCGGTTCTTAGAAGACACAGCTGGACTCGATCCCTTCTAGTCCGGCTTCCGTATTGGGCATGGGACGGAGACCGTGCTTGTCGCCATTACAGACCAACTTCGCCGCCAGCTGGACCAGGGCGGATCAGCCCTGCTTGTTTTGTTAGATCTGACAGCAGCATTTGATACCGTAGATCAGGGCTGTCCAACAGACGGCCCTGGGGCCATACATGGCCCCCGAGCCCCTTCCCTCCGGCCCCCCTAACTTGTTTTAATAAAGTACATTTTTTTTATTAAAAACCCTACTTCCAGGTTTAGGCAAGCATCGCGAGACTACGCCAGCCACAGACGGGATTTTGAGGGAGGTTGAAATCCCGTCTGTGGCTGCGTAGTCTCGCGATAGCTGCCGAAATCTCGGGTCCCGCGGGATTTGCGGCCGGCCTGGGCGCACGCCTCCTCCTCCCTCGCGGCTGCTTCCAGGCCAGCCCCCATTCCCTCAGAGAGAGGGAGGAGGGGAGTGAGGCAGGGAAAGCCCCTCCTGGCTCCGTCCTCTTCCTGTGGAGGGCCCTCGCTTCCCGCCCCGTGGATGGGCTTGGCTTTGGCTCCAGAGGGGCTCTTCAGGGACGGCGGCGGCGTTGGCGCTTCGGCCCTGTGGCGGGGCTCCCGCAGTATGGGTAAGGAAGGGCCTGGCTCGAATCAATCAATCTAAAAACAGTGGGACGTTGGGTGAGGGGGGGAGGAGTCCCTCAGCGGCGGTTTCCTTGGCGATGTTTCCTTCCCCTCCTCCACGCCCCCTCCCCCTTGTTGTGCTGCCTTCCCCCGCGTGCAGGGCGCAACGTGGCTTCATTTGTGCCTGCCCCCGCGGCTTGTTTTCCCTTCAGGGAGGGAGGGAGCTCTTTGGGCCTCCTCCACCTGCCTCTGGGAAAGGAGGCCCCATCGAGCCCTGCGACGGCATTGAGGTGTTTGGTTTTTTTTGGTGTGTCCCAATTTGAGTGTGGACTCAAATAACTCAAAGGTATTAGGAAACATTCCCCCAAATCCACCAGTGTTCCCATTTTGGTATATTGAGTATTCATGCCAAGTTTAGTCCAGACCCATCATTATTTGAGTCCACAGTGCTCTCTGGATGGAGGTGAACTACAACTCCACAACTCAAGGTCAATTGTAAGTAAATTGGAGCCGGGGAGGGGGCGGAGCTGGGGGAGGGGTGAGGGTGGAGCCAGGGGAGGGAGCAGAGCCGGGGGCGGAGGCAGACCCTTCGGCCCCCCAGGTGATCAGTGACCGGAATTCCGGCCCTTGGGCCCATAGAAGTTGGACAGCCGTAGATCATGCATTGTTAGCCCACCACCTAGCCATGACTGGAGTCAAGGGGACTGCCCTTAAATGGGTGGCCTCCTTTCTTCAGGATCGGGGACAGCGTGTGGAGAGGAGAGAGGAGGTCTCCGGGAGGCTCCCATTAAGTTGTGGGGTCCCCCAGGGGGCCATCCTCTCGCCCTTATTATTCAACATCTACATGCGCCCCCTGGCCCAGCTGACCCGCGACTTTGGTCTGGAGTGTTATCAGTACGCTGATGATACCCAGCTTCTGCTGAGAATGGATGGCAGGCCGGATACCGTACCCGATTGTTTCCATCAATGCCTTGAAGCCGTGACTGGATGGCTGCGTGCCAGCCGGCTGAAGGTGAATCCGTCGAAGACGGAGATCTTGTGGCCCGGTCGCCCTGGGCTGGATGAGTGCCGGTTGCCTACCCTGGATGGCGAGCAACTTAGCCGTCACCCTTGGTTAAGAGCTTAGGTGTTAAACTGGACTCCTTGCTGACCATGGAGGCCCAGGTCTCCATGGTCAGCAAGGCGTCGTTTTTCCACCTACGACAGGCTAGGCGACTGGCCCCCTACCTGTCCAGGGATGACCTGGCCACGGTGATCCAAGCGACGGTCATCTTGAGACTGGACTACTGTAACGCCCTCGTTGGCCTTCCCTTGTCGACAATCCGGAAACTCAAGCTGGTGCAGAATGCCGCGGCTCGCTTGCTGGTGGGAGCACCAGTGAGGGAGCACATCACTCCCATCCTCCGACAACTGCACTGGCTTCCCATCGAGTACCGGATTGCCTTCAAGGTGTTGGTTTTAACCTTTAAGGCCTTGTACGGTTTGGGGCCTGTGTACCTGAGGGACCGCCTTACCCCGTATGTTCTCCCGAGATCACTGCGCTTGGAAGAGCAAAATTTGTTGGTTGTTCCATCGTCCCGCTCCTGCCATCTGTCCAGCACTAGACAGAGAGCTTTCTCTGCTGCGGCTCCAGTACTCTGGAATTCGCTCCCTGAGCACATTCGAGCGATCCCTGAACTCCTTCCCTTCCGAAGGGAATGTGAGACGGCTTTTTTCAGGCTAGCGTTTGGCTAAACTCAAATGTGATTGGCTCGTCCTTATAGCAAATAAACATTTACAAAATAGCTGGAATCCTATTTTGAATTTAATTATTTATTATTTACTGTATTTCTAACCCGCCCTTCTCAACCCCCGAGGGGGGACTCAGGGCGGCTTACAAGGCACAATTAGATGTCGGCACAATACACAATATAAAATACAGTAGGATTAAAACATCAGCATTAAAACATTAGCTAACCAATTAATTTAAAATTCTATCAATACAATCCACATTCAATCAATCAATTTAAGCATGTATAGGTGCTAGGCTTGTGCATTTGGAGTAAACCTTGACCCGTTTCGTGTTCCGGCTTTCAGTGGGGCTCCGTATTTTTGGACCTTCCAAAATTAGGAGGGCAAATATCTGTTTTCGCTATGGGGTGCCAAAATATCAATTTTCTATTGTCCCATTATGGGGGGGGGGGCTTCCCACGCTCCCCTTCCCATCATTTTAGGCTTTTAAGATGTTTTAATCTAGATGAGAGGTGCTCAGCTGCAGGCAGGCACACCCTTTAAGGAGGCTTCTTACCTGTTTCTTTTCTAGAGGAGAGGCGCTCGGCTACAGGTAGGCACGTGCACTGGGCCTACACACCACACACACTCTCTCTTTCCAAGGCAAGAGAGAGTGCCTTACTCTAGAGCAGTGATTTTCAACCAGTGTGCCGTGGAACACTAGTGTGCTGTGAGAGATCATCAGGTGTGCCGTGGGAAATTATTTTCGAACTTCATTCATATATAAACTATAAGGCGCATCTGTCCCTTTAAGAAATGGAACCATAGCACTCTCGTATCACCTAAGAACTGACGCAAGAGTGCTATGGCCGCGTCATCTTGGATTCGCTCAGACGCGGCTAAGCAAAGTTAGAGTTAGTGCTGCAGCTGCGCGTCAAGTGACAGTGGCAATTTGGGATCACAGCAAGACAAGCAAGTGACTTTAAAGGAGCAAGAGGAACTCATTGAACTGAAACAAGATCGTAGTTTAAAGCTAAAATTTGCTGATCTTCCTTTGGACAGTTTTTGGTTATCTGTTGCCAGGGAGTTCCCCATTCTGGCCAACAAAGCTATTTTGACATTGCTCCCGTTTTCAACCACATATCTGTGTGAGATGAGCTTCTCAAGCTTAACTGAGATAAAAACTAAAAACAGAGAGAGACTGACAGCTGTTGAGCAAGAGCTTCGTGTATGTCTTTCTACCATTCCTGCCAGGATATCTATTTTGTGTTCATCGAAATAGGCCCAGGATTCACACTAAGTGAGTGTATAAATACATTTAAAAACACATTAACTATATGTATGACTGTGTTAGAGTGTCATTTTGTGTCATTTTGGTTGGTGGTGTGCCCCAGAATTTTGTAAATGTAAAAAATGTGCCGCGGCTCAAAAAAGGTTGAAAATCACTGCTCTAGAGAAGGTGCTAGGCTGCAGGCAGGCATGCATTCTGGGCCTGCACATCACACGTAGTCTCTTTCCAAGAAAAGAAGGCATGGAGCCACACGTCTCATGAAAGCAGATGGGGGAACCAGTGGTTGGCTCCAGCTTGCTTTCATGTTGAGTGGATTTTCGTGCCTGCAACCCTCTTCCCATTACATGCTCCCAAAGGTGCCGGAGATACCAAAGTAAATGGGATCTACACTGTAATTGCTATGCTATGCAGTGAACCTTGATCTGATCTTTTCCCTCTCCACTTACTATGCAGCAGCTACTGCAATTGAAAAGGATCTGTTCCCCTGTCACTCTGAAAGCAGCTGACTGATGTTTCCAGCCTTTCCCATGAGAAATCTCCAGTGAAGTGGTCCTCAACCTGGGGGTCCCCAGGCATTTTGGCCTACAGTTCTCAGAAATCCCAGCCAGTTTACCAGCTGTTATGATTTCTGGGAGTTGAAGGCCAAAACATCTGGGGACCCACAGGTTGAGAACCACTGCTCTAGTCTCTGCCACAATTTCCCTTTGCATCTGACATCAACTACATGCAGAAGGAAGAACATCAGTGAACTGCTTCCCAATAGACCGGGGAACAGACCTATTGATCGCAACAGCTGCATCTTGGTAAATGTGGACTGGGAGACTTTCATGAACTACGGGAAATGCAGGGATCATGAATACATCCGATCACAAGTGTGCGACTCTAAGTAGATGATTCTGGCCAATCACAATAAAATATTGTTTGATAACCCATGTTTAAGGTAAACTCTTTAAGTGAATTATGTTTCCAAAAGGTACCAAATCCAAAAACATTGAAAAATGTGTTATAGGTGGTAGCACATTTCTTGGCTAGGAGTAGAATACTATGTACAGATCAAAACTACCAAAATGTATCAAATTATTTCAGTACAGGGCTTGGAAAATTGTATTTTGTAGCACAAGAATGCATATCCTCAGCCTGTCTTTTAAAAATTCCTGTAAAATATTGGAAACAAGCTCCACATACATTAACACAGCGTTTCCCAACCTTTTTTGAGCCACGGCACACTTTTAACATTAAAAAAATCCGGGGGCACACCACCAACCAAAATGACACAAAATGACACAGTAAAGAACGGCTGGGGGATGGTGGCCTGCTGGGAGCTGCTGCTGGGAATGCCGAAGCTGGGGGGAGGGGGTGGAGCCAGGCCACGCCATGCCCCGCCCCTCCCCCCGGCTTCAGCTCTCCCAGCAGCTGCTCCAGCCTTGAGGGGGCAGTGCCAAGCCAGCGGTGGCAGAGCCAGCACAATGCTGGCTTGGCACTGTCCCCTCAACGCTGGAGCAGCTGCTGGGAGTGCCAAAGCTGGGGAGGGGGCGGAGCCAGGCCACGCCATGCCCCGCCCCTCCCCCGGCTTCAGCTCTCCCACAGAGGAGGAGCATGAGCGGTGGACGGATTTCAGTGGGCTTAGCTCCTCCTCCGCGCAGCTTCAGCGAGCGAGGGGCGAGAGTCATGGCAGATTGGAGGCTGGCTGGGGAAATGGCTGAAGGAGGTGGCGCCCCGGCCCCTTCTTCTTTTTCTTCGCCACCGCCCGGCCCTTACTCCTCCTCCCCAAGCAGCAGGAGTTCGGCAGGAGGAGGGGGGGAAGGAAGTGGGGCAGAGAGCTTTTCTCGTGGCACAGCAGGAGGTCCGTCACGGCACACTAATGTGCTGCGTCACAGCGGTTGGGAAACACTGCATTAACAGACAGAATTCACCAAGATGTTCTTCTGTGTAAAGCCATATATTTGAAAGATTTGTTGAAATGCTTGGATCTTTCATATATTCAACAAATCTTTCTCATATATATATATATATATATATATATATATATATATATATATATATATATATATATGAAAGATCCAAGTATTTCAACAAATTGCGGAAGACAATGACATTTTGCATCCATAAGAATTTGCCCATTATGCCTATTAAAAAGATTATAAAACACTTACACTATATTTTGGGACAGGAGAAACAGAAATTGCTTTATGAGCGAATGCGTGTGTGTTTTAGGGAGGTTTTTGCTTTAGGAAAACTTTTACTGTTCCCACTTCTGTAGTTTACAGTTCCCAGTTTCTAAGGAGCTGCTAATGTTTCTCCAGTTTGCACAAATTAGAGAAGTCAGAGAAATCTGCTTACGGTTCCAATCGTAACTTCTCAAAGGATCCAGAAGTTCAAAAAATAAAGCACAGAGGAGGAAAAAAGCAAGCAATCTAGCTTGCTAGCACAAACTGTTTAGTCATTAATTACATGCAGGCGGATGTTGTTTTGCTTGGCAGAAAATGAGAAACGTTATTTGGAGCCATCACTCTAAAATCAGATGCAATACAGTTTGAAGTCCTGCAGAATTGTGCATCTTGGTGTCTCTGGATCTCCTAAAAACTTTCTGGAGAGGCAGTTTAATGTCAACAGTGCAGTGGTGAAGCTACCAAAAGGGGAGGGCCTTGGAAGCTTTGACTCTCTCGCCAAATGTGAATTCTGCCTTCCTAGAAAAGTTTCCTTTAGTTCCTCAATTTCTAGTAACTTCAACCTTCAGTTGAGCATTTAGCAATACAGGCTGAGATCCTGCACTGGAAACGCCTTCTGACACGGCCACCCCAAAAGGCTTATCTCTTAAGGTAGGCAGCACCCCAATTGAATGATACCCAAGCAGATTGGACACCAGGAAATAACTACAGTACTCTCAGTGTCTTGCCACAGCTATTTCTTTTAACATGTCCAGTGGCTAGGAAAAAGCTGTGGTTGGTGTTGCTCAGTGCTATAATAATAATAATAATAATAATAATAATAATAATAATAATAATAATAATAAATGTCCAGTGGCTAGGAAAAGCTGTGGTTGGTGTTGCTCAGTGCTATAATAATAATAATAATAATAATAAATGTCCAGTGGCTAGGAAAAAGCTGTGGTTGGTGTTGCTCAGTGCTATAATAATAATAATAATAATAATAATAAATGTCCAGTGGCTAGGAAAAAGCTGTGGTTGGTGTTGCTCAGTGCTATAATAATAATAATAATCATCATCATCATCATCTTTATTTATAACCTGCCTCCATCTCCCCAAAGGGGACTCGGGGCGGCTAATATGAGGCCAAGCCCAAAAAAACAATAAAACACAGTTGAACATAAAACAGCAAAAGAAGAAAACAAAATCATAACAAAATATATAAAATGACATATAAGATAAGCAATATAACAACACATAATAAAATGATCTGATTTTCCCTACAGAAGGTATTTCCCAGTGTCTTAATTGGAAACCTTCAGCTAGGATGCTGCTTGGCTTAAGAGACATGTGTGGAGTTGTCACAAATCTGGCTTCTGATCTCATAATGAACAGGATGTCAGCAGGGGCGGTCTAAGGTAATTTTAAATGGTAAGTGAACATTATTTTGGCGCCCCCACATTATTTTGGCGCCCCCAACATTATTTTGGCGCCCCCTCAAGCATGCCCAGAAGCTCCTGTGCGCAGACACAGAAGCCTGTAAACACAGCACTCCCGATTTGGCACGCCCCCCCTCCGCGTATGCCCAGAAGCTCCTGTGCGCATGCGCAGAAGCCTGTAAACACAGCACTCCCTATTCGGCACACAGGGAGGTTTGCTACGGCGCGGCGTCGGAGCGCACAAGGCTCAAAAGCAGAACATTGGCCGGACGCTGTCTAGCGGGCGGGGGAATGCGCCCTTTACCCATATGGCGCCCCACACAGCGGCGTCCTTTGCCTACCGGTAGGACCACCCCTGGATGTCAGTCAATTTAGACGTCCAAAACAAATGGCAGACAAAGCTACTAAGGGAATGCAAACATATGTTTGCCATTGCCTTCCTCTGAAAATGAGGGTGCATCTACACTGTGGAATTAATGCAGTCCGACACCACTTGAACTGCTATGGCTCAGTACAATAGAATTCTGGGAAACCTCAAGATTGTTGAGGCACTAGAAATCATCTGCAGATAAGACTAAAGACCCTGTAAAACTATAATTCCCAGGATTCAGTAGCATTGAGCCATGAAAGTGGTCTCAAACTGTCTTAATTCCATAGTGTGTATGCATCCTCAGAGAGTGTGACTTGCCAAGGTCACCCATTGGGTTTGATGGCTGAGCAGGGATTCAAACCTTTATTTCCAAGGTGTAACGACTTTATCACACGTGCTGCCGGATGTGCAGTGAATCGCGGTGATCCCAGCTTCACCTGTCCAAGGGGTGTGGGAACCTGTCGCCTTGCACTGTCCCAGCTTTCCCGCTACTGCATCACATGGGGGGGAAGCCTCTTTAAGTGGTCTCAACCTATCTTTCCTTATGGAAAGATGGGAAGCCTCCTATTGTGTGTCACCAGCAATCTTTCGGCAGCAGGATTTTTGCAGCAGTTCAGCCATGGAGCTGCCCCAGAAGTACTTTTCCGGGCTGTGATGAAAACCAGCAGGCTCAATGGCTAAAGTAGAAAAGACCCATTGCCCACACTGAATTTGGTCTTGTTGAGAGATCCTTAGTTCAATGCTCAGACCACAACACCACGTTGGTAGCCATTGATACATCTATACCAGGGGTGGGCAATTACCAGCCCTCCAGGTGTTTTGGACAACTCCCAGAAATCCTAACAGCTGGTAAACTGGCTAGGATTTCTGGGAGTTGAAGTCCAAAACACCTGGAGGGCCAGTAATTGCCCACCCCTGATCTATACTTTTGAAGTGCAGTAATGTTGTCAAAGTCCTGCTGTTAGTTGCTGCTGGCTGACATTAGGTGCCTGGGGTTGTTTTCAGCAATAGCAAATAAACAGTAAATTAATAGCTGCAGATTTTAAGTCTTGTATCCTTAGTTCTCTCAACTTCTACTGAAGCAAAGGTCATGACCAGACAGACCTTTAGTAGTGCTACTAATTACACTTCACTCTGGACACTGATTTTACATTTCCTTCCTTAGTGTAATCGTTGGGAAGAAGAGAAAAAGAAGGCATGATGGGAAAACATTAAGAGGTTTACAAATTAGAGATGTCATCAGTTGGACCTTCTGCAGCTACAAAATTCTATGTTTAAGGTAGAGCGACTGAAAGATTTTGTCTTGAAGCACCAAAAGCCTACCTTCATGTTTGTATTATTTTCCCTCCTGTTCATAATTTCAGCCGTAAGTTCCTTCTGATAGGGATTTGTTTTGCATGCATTACTCTGGTCAAACTCTACTTGTTGCACACACAAAAAAGGGAACATGTGGCCTTCTATGCTTTGGGTTGCAACTCCTGTCATGCCTCCCTACTAGATAGATAACGTTGACTAGGACTTGCAGTCCCACAACATCTACCAAGCCACGTTACCCACCCTTGACCTACAGGGATGGTGGACATACGGTATGTACAAATTGTTGTAATTCTACACTGCAGAATTAATGCACTTTTACTTCCATGGCTCAAATGCTGCAGGATCCTGATTTGATGAGATAGACACACTTTTTGGTAAAGGCTAAAGAAGACCTCATAAAACTGCAACTTCTAGGATTCCATAGCATTGAGAGAAAAAGTGGTGTCAAGCTGCATTAATTTTAGTCTGTTTAGTAGTTTCTATATAGCCTTTTCCTGTCATGACCGATTGGTTCAAATATGTTCCCAGTTGCAAAGGAATTAAAGAATTCCTTGTCTTTATCTGCAATCACTTCTTCGAGACACATACTCTTCTCAAGGGAGACAGTGGGGCATAATACATAATACTGGTCCATCACAGATTTTGGTGCACAATGGGTTAAACCAGTGTTTCTCAACCTGGGGGTCGGGACCCCTGGGGGGGGGGTCACAAGGAGAGTGTCAGAGATGGTTGCCGAAGACCATCAGAAAACACATATTTCTGATGGTCTTAGGAACCCCTTTGGTAAAGAAGGCTGAAGATCTCTCCACCTGTCCTTTTCTTCATTTTTGGAAACAGATGGTGGAGGGGAGAGCGGGTGTGCTTGATGCATGGCAGTGTATCAAGGTCAATTTCCCCTAAACTCCACTAGTGCTCACATTTGGGCATGTTGAGTATTCATGCCAAGTATGGTTCAGATCCATCATTGTTTGAATCCATAGTGCTCTCTGGATATAGGTGAACTACAACTCCAAAACTCAAGGTCAGTGCCCACCAAACACTTCCAAGATTTTCTGTTGGTCATGGGAATTCTGTGTGCCTAATTTGGTTCAATTCCATCGTTGGTGGAGTTCAGAAGGCTCTTTGATTGTAGGTGAACTATAAATCTCAACAACTACAACTCCCAAATGACAAAATCAAGTGCCCCAATCCCGCCAGTATTCAAATTTGTGTGTATCGGGTATTTGTTCCAAATTTGGTCCAGTGAATGAAAATACATCCTGAATGTCAGATAGTTACATTACAAATCGTAACAGTAGCAAAATGACAGTTATGAAGTAGCAATGCAAATAATTTTATGATTTGGGGTCACCTCAACATGAGGAACAATATTAAGGGGTCGCGGCATTGGGAAGGTGGAGAAACACTGGGTTAAACCCTTGTGCAGGCAGGACTGAAGACCGATAGGTCGGAGGTTCGAATCCGGGGGGAATGTGGATGAGCACCCGCTGTCAGCTGCAGCTTCCCATGTGAGAACATGAGAGAAACCTCCCACAAGGATGGTAAAACATCAAAATATCCGGGTGTCACTTGGGCAATGTCCTTGCAGACGGCCAATTCTCTCACACCAGAAGCGACTTGCAATTTTTCAAGTTGCTCCAGACAAACAAAAACCCAAAATACCCAGGAACAGTCCTAAAAACGAAGGCACCAGGAATTGTATCTATCGTGATAGAGCCAAAAGTTGAAACTGTGTAAATCAAAACCAAAAGAGCAAGAAAACTTTGACAATCACGTACTCGTTTTCAGTCTGAAAATAACTCATACGTATTTGCACAAAAAAAGTTTTACACTCTCTGTAAGTAAAGGGCAGAAAAGAGTGCATAGGAAAATAAGTCTATAGGTTGTACCACAAATAACAGAATGGAACCAAATCCACTCTCCCACTTCTGTCCTTTTATTGGCAACTTAAGCAAGTGTCATGCAATCGGCAACCTTGGAGACTGACTTCCAGGACAAGGAAAACCGCAGAATTTAGAGCATCCGCTTACCTTTTCAGTCCTGTCATGTCCAAAGCTGAGGAAGAAAGCTGAGGGAGAGAGAAATAGGGTCCCAATAGGTAAATACCGAAATGCAGATTTGTACATGAAATCTTTTGCTAGAACTTCGGTCTTGCCATCATTTTTATTCCAGAGAATGAAAGACCAAATCATAGAGAAACAGAGGAAGACAATCAGAAAGAGAGAGAGAGAGAGAGAGAGAGAGAGAGAGAGAGAGAGAGAGAGAGGGGAAGGAAGGAAGGAAGGAAGGAGGAGGGAGGGAAGGAAGGAGGGGAGGAGAGGGAAGGGAGGCTTCTGCTCCTCCTCAAACACTGGAGAGAATACAGCAAGAAAGCACCTGGTTTTGCTTAGTTCTCTTCTGTAATTCAGCATTAAACCAATTGGAAGAGGAATGTTAAAAATGAACACTTCATTTTCTAAGTATGTTAAACAATGCAAATGGGAGGCCTCAGTTTGGGGACAGCTGGTTTAGATTAGAGTGTTCACCAACTGGCTAGACTCCCCACAACACTCCTAAGGAGCCTGCCAGGATTGAGGCACACACACACACACACACACAATCCACAATTTGAAGGGAAGCCTTTTCTGCACTAAATGAAATACAGGAGTGTGCTAGAAGGGAAGATAGTACTAGCATTGGACAGTCAGAAAGCATTATATTAGGAATCCGCCAAGTATAATAACGCACACATACCAGGGTCCTATACTTTGCAATGTTGCACAAATGCAAACAAGGACTTGAGTGGTCAAGCAATTTCAGAGTGTGTCCAAGGAGGCAAAAGTTATTAACGCGGAAGGAAACACAAGCTAGAAGAGTCTGCAGCAGTTTGCTTTTGCCGAGTCTTCTGGAAAGGGCAATTCCTCCTCCTCCCCCCTCCTCTCCTCTCCCAACATGCTGAATTAATTAATTGCAAACTATTCTCGCACTGCGAATTCTGTTTACAGCTATGGAGTAAAACCAAAGAAAAAGAGGAAAGGGGAAGGAGGAGAAAGAGACTGCAATAAAGCAGCTGAAAATGTGCGATGGCAAAGAATTAATTGGGACCGAATCTGCTTCGAAGATCATCTTACATCTTGTCATAGTGTTCCATCGTTGCTCTAACAATTTATTTTTAGTGGCAAACAATGAAGAGAAAATGGACTGTTGGTTAAAGAAGAAGTACAATCAGTGGTTCATAATAAATTGTGGCAAGTTCTTGGTGGTATTCTTGGGGATATTTATTTATTTCAATCATTTATAATCCGCCCTTCTCTACCCCCGAAGACGCAGGGCGGCTAACAAAAGACAACAATTTGATGCCAAATAAACGATCAATACAAACAACAATACATCTTAAATGCATTGAAATAGATTTAAACCAATGGAATATCCATAACTAAACACATAGTCCGAGTTCCGCATTCATAAGTTGTCCAAGCCAATCTGTAGTCCATTTCCATAACCTTGTCATCATTATCAAGTCACTTTGTCTGTCTCCTGAGGAATCTGTATAACGGCCAAGGAGCAACAGTAAGAACTGACCATGGAACAACAGACTGGCTCAAGGTGTATAGCAGGGCTGTATACTCTCACCCAACCTTTTCAACTTGTATGCAGTAAACATCATGCGATAGTCAGGCCACGACCGGTAAACCTTAGAACCCGCAATGGATTTTTCTGGTGGAGCGCAGCGTGCACAGAACTGGCCACACCCTTTAAACCAAAGGTTCATCTGCCGGGGCGTAGCAAGCTTGGACAGTGGCAGCAAGGTCCTCAGGTCGTAGGTTTGGTTCGAGTTTCCTTCTCTTCGATGGTTGACCTTACAAGGTTAAATGAGCACCATCTGCCCGGGTTTGAAATTAGGGTTTTCCTTCTACTAGGATGGTTGCCAAAAGGCTAGAGAGCCCACCCTGCCCTTTGACACTCTTTGTCAGACCCTTCGGTTGTGACCCGTCTGGCATGGGAGGCCCTACCGGTGGCTATTATGCCACCGCCAGCATAGCTCACAACTTCCTTAGGGTACGCAAGCCTCTCCCCCACAACAAGGGGGCGCCAACGGAGAGGACTTTCCAAGTAAGGTATAATCAATGATTAAATTGGGATTGTTGTAATTGTAAACCTTCAAGTTATTCCAGATTTAGAATGACCCTAATGAAACACCATCACAGAGTTTTCTGACTAAGATTTATTTAAAGCGGGATTGCCTTCGTCTTCCCTCTGAAGCTGAGAGAATGTGACTTCCCTAAAGTTATTCAGTGAGCTTAGAATCCTGAATTCTTTCAGGATTCTAAGGTGAACCCCAACCATAAAATTATTTTCACTGCTACTTCATAACTGTAATTTTGCTACGGTTCTGAATCATAATGTAAATATCTGATACGCCGGATGTATTTCCATTCATGGGACCAGATTTGGCACAAATACCCGATACGTCCAAATTTGAATACTGGTGGGGTTGTGCAGATTGATTTTTATCATTTGGGAGTTGTAGTTGTTGGGATTTATAGTTCACCTACAATCAAAGAGCATTCCGAACTCCACCAGCGATGGAATTGAACCAAAGTAGGCACACAGAATTCCCACGACCAACAGAAAATCCTGGAAGTGTTTGGTGGGCGCTGACCTTGAGTTTTGGAGTTGTAATTCACCAAAATCCAGAGAGCACTGTGGACTCAAACAATGATTAATCTGGACCAAACTTGGTATGGGTACTCAATATGTTATAATGTGGACACTGGTGGAGTTTGGAGAAAATCAACCTTAACATTTGGGAGTTGTAGTTGCTTGTGTTTATAGTTAACCTACAATCAATGACCATTCCGAACCCCACTGATAGAATTGGGCCTGGCTTCCCACACATAACCCCCATGTCCTGATGGGACTCGCTGGTGCAAGCCTACCTTCAGCCTTGTATGTTCTCCCTCATCCGCACAGGCACGCCTGCTCTCCCCATCCCACTTGGAGTCACAGAAAGAGCCCTCCCCTTGGCTCTTCCAAAAAGGAATAAAAGGACAGGCAGAGAGATCTTCAGCCTTCTCTTCCAAAGGGGTTCTTAAGACCATCAGAAATATGTATTTTCTGATAGTCTTTGGTGACCCCTCTGAAACCCCTTCACGACCACCCCCCCCCCCCCAGGGACCCCGAACCCCAGGTTAAGAAACACTGTACTAGATTATTAGTGCTGGTGTCTCATGAAACTTAAAAAGTAAAATAATAACAAAAAAGTTAGAGACAATCCCAGAACTAGCGTGTTCCCCTTAGAATAATAGGTGTCAGCAGTAATAAATTACATCTTATATTGTATTATAATAATGAGCATAGATATCTAATCTCAGAAAAGCTGCAGAGGTGTTTGGGCTGGAAGTCAGCCTGAAGAAAACGGAAGTTCTCTACCAGCCCGCGCCACAGGAAGAACACCATCATCCCCACGTCAGCCTAGGCAAATCTGTGCTTAAGTCCGTTCAGCAGTTCACCTACCTGGGAAGCATCATCTCTTCAGACGCCGAGAATGATAAAGAGATAGATCACAGATTAGCAAAGGCACATAGTGCATTTGGAAGGCTTCACAAAAGAGTCTGGAGCAACAAGCACCTGAGGCAAAGTACCAAAATCAGGATGTACAGAGCTATTGTACTGTCTATTCTACTATATGGGTCTGAAACATGGGTCACCTATTGCCAAAACCTACAACTCTTTGAACGCTTTCATCTGCGTTGTCTTTGCTCAATCCTAAATATACACTGGACTGAGTATGTGACTAATGTTGCTGTCCTTGAGCAAGCAGGGATCACCAGCATTGAGGCCATGCTATTGAGAACTCAGCTGCGCTGGGCAGGGCACATCTCTAGAATGGAGGACCACCGCCTCCCAAAGATACTATTCTACGGTGAACTTGCCACGGGTCAGCGCAAGAGAGGTGCCCCAAAAAAGAGAGATATAAGGACTCCCTGAAACAACACCTCAGGCTCAGCCAGATTGATCACCAACAATGGTCCACGCTGGCTTCACATTGGGAGGCATGGAGACGCACTATCCTCTTTTGAGAAGACACGCCGAATGTGTCTCGAAGAGAAACGACAACACAGAAAGAACCGCAACTTGGAAACATCATCCAAGGAGACTTTCTGCTGTGCTTTCTGCAACCGAACTTGCCTATCTCAGATTGGCCTTTTTAGTCATCAACGCGCTTGTAAAAAGCGTGGGATGAGTCCTTCCTAAGAATCTTCGTTCACGAAGTAATGCCAGAGAGAGATGGTGATGAGAGACCCCCAAGAGGCTTGCTAAGGTTTTGCAGGAAACTATTTAGTCGCTAAATCTGAATAGCATGAGTTTCAAAATATCTGGAAATTAGCCTGTCATTTTCAACATTCTTTAGTGATAAATATACTGCTGATCAGACATATGTCTGCCTTAGATATGCTGGATATGTTTCTTTTGTGTCGTGCCAAGAAGGGGAATAAATAATCACTTGCCTATCAATACATGGATTGGGAAGGTGCGTAGAGAACTCTTCGCTGAAAGCACAATAGAGTACTTTTTTTCAAAATCAATTAATGCTATGTTACATTTCAGAAATGATTTTGCTTACCATGTCCATGAAGAATTATATCAAGGCTTTCGGCTGGGTAAGAAAAGCTGGCCAAAGAGGAGATCATTTTCCTAGGAAACCACTTGTCCTCTGCAGATTTTTTTGGCTTTTTTGGCAACACGCACGGAATATCATTAATTAAATCAAGGAAAGAGTGTAGCAGATGTTATCTGGCGTTGTTTGAAGTATCTCTTTATAAACTCGGTGATCCGTGTGCTGTCATTATGAATTTTACATGGCTTTTCTCAAGGTTTAATCTTTCCTTTGGTCGGGGCAAATTAGTTTAGTCTATACTGTAATTCTATCAACCATAATAGAAGCAGTTTGCAAGGAGAGTGAAAAATGGCACGTTCTGCTTTTTTTGTTGGTTCTCATTGGCCAATTTTGTCAGCGCTTAACACTGACAAATATATGAATTGAATGGCTAACAACCCTGGAAATGTTTTAAACATGAAATATTATACATTTTTCACTGGGTTGTCATTGAAACTGTGGCATAAGAGGAAGTTTAATGGTTTACTTTACAGCCAGGATCCTGTCGAAAGGTACCTCCCGGTCCAACATACATTATTTAGCTTTAGGAGGAATTGTCTAATGGCAGCAATATGAAATTTTCCCCAGCCTTAAAGTTAAGCATATTCATGAGGTTGTACCCCAGTGGACTTGGGGGCATTGCTCTGCAGTGGGTCCATTCCTTTCTGGAGGGCTGTACCCAATCGGTAAAGCTGGGGGATTCCCGCTTGGACCCCTGGCCTTTGACTTGTGGGGTCCCGCAAGTGTCTATTCTATCTCTCATGCTTCCCAACATCTACGTGAAACTGCTGGGTGAGGTCATCTGGAGTTTGTTGCCATCTCTATGCAGATGATGCTCAATTCTACTATTCTTTTCCACCTAATTCCAAGGAAGCCCCTTGGGTCCTGGATCAGTGCTTGGCCGCTGGGATGGCCTGAATGAGGGATAACAAGATTAAGCTTAATCCTAACAAGACAGAGGTCCTCCTGGCCAGTCGTGAAGCCGATCAAGGTGTAGAGTGGCAACCTATGCTCAATTGGGTTACACTCCCCCTTAGGACACAGGTCCGCAGTTGGCGGTGGCTGGGAGGGCCTTTGCACAATTAAAGCTTGTGTGCCAGCTGCGACCATATCTCAAGAAGTGTGACTTCACCGTGATGGTCCACGCTTTAGTTATCTCCAGGTTGGATTACTGTAATGCACTCTACGTGGGGCTGCCTTTGAAGATGGATCAGAAACTGCAGTTACTGCAAAGGTTGGAGGCCAGGCTAACTGGAACAAATTACAGGGAGCGGACAAGCCCCATTTAAACAGCTCCACTGGCTGCAGATAAGTTTCCAGTCCCAATTTAAGGTGCAGGTTATCACCTATAAAGCCCTAAATCAGGGGTGGGCAACTACCGGCCCTCCAGGTATTTTGGACTTCAACTCCCAGCTGTTAGGATTTCTAGGAGTTGAAGTCCAAAACACCTGGAGGGCCGGTAATTGCCTACCCCTGCCCTAAATGGTTTAGGACCTGCGTATCTTGCAACCACATCTTCCCTTACAAACCAGAATGATCTTTTAAGATCTCCCAGGGAGGCTTTTCTCTCGCTCCCACCCCCATCACAGGTACGGTTGGTGGGGATGAGAGAGGGTCTTCTCAATGGTGACCCTGGAACCCCCTCCCCAGGGAGATTAGACTAGCGTTCACCCTGTCCACCTTCCGCAAAGATTTAAAGACATAGATGTTCCACTGTGCTTTTGATGATACAATTCCTCTGATAACTTGGCCCCAGCTAGGGCATTTGCACTTTAATATTGTTCTGTACCCAAAGTTATAACACTCTACCATACACTGCCCTCTCTCCTTGCTGTTGCCAACTGACTTACGCATTTTATCCATCAGCCCTATCCTTACAATGGATTTGCACCAGTCCACCCAGAAGTGGATTATTGCAGGTTAATTGGTTGTTGGTTGATTTTGTTTTTATATTTTGTTATAATGGTGGTTTTATTCTATTTAATGCTGTTACGTATTTTAATGTATTGTATTTTAGCTATGTTAATCGGGCTCGTCCTCATGTAAGTTGCCCCGAGTCCCTTCAGGGAGACAAATTACTATTATAGCTAATATTGACCATAATTTTAGGCCGAGGGAGGCTGGGGTCTTTTGCGACTTGCCCAGCCTGCTCTAAAGTGAGGTGGAAACCAGAGTTAAAATCCCACAGTTATTCTGGTTAGGTTTTACATTTTTCACTGGGTTGCCATTGAAAGAGGAATTTTAATTGCTCCTTTTATAGCCATGATCCTGTTAGTAATCTTGTATCAGAAGGAAAGACAGGATAAAAAATAACTAAAATAATAATACATGTTGTCCTTTGTTTCAGAACAGCATAATGTGTCAGGGCAGCCCTGTAAGGTTTCCACAGAAAGCTCTGAGGAAAATATTTCTCCAACACTCCGTGCTTTGCTAGGACATGGGCAAATGTTTTATTGGAGTTAGGAAAAGCTGAATTCAGAATCTTTCCCCCCTAAAGTTGGAATACACATCAGCATTGCCTATCCACCAATTTCCTTTGTTTCCATTTTTTTCTCCAGCAATTCCTGCCTTTCTATGTTGTTTTTGAGCAAGGTCCCACTATCACATGTGAGTGACGATCATAATAAAAATAAGTCGTCATAAGCAGCTGAGTTGTGTGAAGGCGCTTCCAGACAGCACCAAATCGCGGGTTTTCCATGAGGGGCAAAAAAAGGAAAAAACTCGGACCTGAGAGCAAGTCTGCACACAGACCTGTTGGTCCCAGGATTTTTGCTTGTAACATCCAGACTTGCTGCTTCGTTACAGGATTTCGAAGCCCACAATGTGGCCGCTGCGGGATGTCTGCTGGAAATTTCATATGCAAGATGCGATTATGCACATAATTCATACGAATTTTATGCCTGGGTCATACATATCTGTTTGCTATTGCTTTTGTCCTGAAAAATTGGCAAAAGAAACTTCATCCTCCACATGTTTAATGAAGTTTGTCGCTGTTGGGAGGCAGGTATGAATGTTGCAATTAATCAGCATTAATTAATTGCAACATTCACACCTGCCTCCAAAAGACAAGCGTTCTTTCTCCCACCCTGGACCTTCCATAGATATATAACCCCCACTTGCCTAGTTTCCAACAGACCTGCCATAGATGTTGGTGAAATGTCAGGAGAGAATCTTCTGGAACATGGCCATACATCCCGGAAAACTCACCACAACCCGTTGTGTGCAAGGCTTTTCCTCACATGATCTTCAACAATTTTGGCTAGAGGTGTGCAGCTTTTAAGTCCTTTATAGATAGATAGATCAATGTGTTTAGAATTCTGACTCCTGGCACATCTTGTTGCAACTGTCTGTATTCCCTTGTGTAGATTTGGGGATCTTTTTCCATATACAGGAGAAAGAAAAAGTGCTGGATGAAGGAACCATTTTGAACATTATGCTCAGATACAACATGTGCATTGTGATGCAGTGTTTCCCAACCTTTTTTGAGCGGCGGCACATTTTTTACATTTACAAAATCCTGGGGCACACCACCAACCAAAATGACACAGTAATACATATAGTTAATGATGGAAGCACACTCTGAGGCAGAGAGTTCCACTGCTGAACAGCTCTCACAGTCAGGAAGTTCTTCCTAATATTCAAGTGAAATCTCCTTTCAGGTAGTTTGAAGCATGTTAATTAAATCCATGAGTAATCAAAACTTTAATCATTAAACAAATGTGGAGGGCTAACGGTATTCAGTGGATCTGCTGCATATAAAGCTAATCTATAGGATTCAGGCACCTTGGGTTTCCAAAGATGGCCTCCATTCATAATTGTATTAATATGGCCTTCCCATAGCTTGTGAATTTCCTATGGGCAATCAGACAGCCTATGGGCAGTTCGCCTGGGCGCCGTGGCAGATGTGTCTCAGCCTCTTCCCCTTCTCCACCGCAGCACAAAGGAGGGGGAAGGGGCTGGGACACATCCGCCATGCCACCCAGGCGAACGGCGCTCGGCTCAAGGAGGAAGGACGAAGAGGATCCCTCCGATCCCAGCCCCTTCTCCCTCTCCTCCGCCTCCTCCTCCTTTGTACTGCGGCTCTCGCGGTGTCCCTGGAGCGCCCAGGGAGGGAGTCAGGGAGGGAGGCGTGGCCTTTCCTCGCGCACACACGGAACACCTGATGACCGTTCACGGCACACTACTGTGCCACGTCACACCGGTTGGAAAAATGTGTCTATTTGGACTTCTAAAAAGCTACACTTTGAAAGGAGATTGTTGAAGATTTAATAACTGTAATTAGTTTTTTTTTTAAAAAAACAACCAGATATTAACTTTCAAAATTATAACCTGTACTTATTTGGAATATACTATCTCACTAGCTTCAGTTATGAGAAGTCAAAATGCATTTATTATGAACAGAAATTCCTGCAACTTTGCCATAAATTAATTTAGAAGGATTTAGATATTTTAATCAATATACTGTATAAATACAAACCAAAGTCTCCCTGCATTCATTAATTTGGCAACTTCTAGGAAACTGTATGATTCATTCTATTACCAAATTGAAATCAATCTGCAGGGTAGTAGCTAAGAGAAAAGGCTCTGAGTTCTAACATAGAACTTACACTATAGGCCAAAATCCAAGGTCAAAATCAATGTTAACCAAAGGAGGGTTCTGCTTGAGTTAATACGAAGCATGAAGGATACAAGGGGAAGAGGACATTCACTTTCTCTTTTCTGCTGACAGAACTGTTCCATCAGTGATTCCAGCCCTTCTGTGAATAGCTTGGGGACACATTCCTTATAGTTTATACAAATCTGAGCAGCCAAATGTACAGAATTCTAATTGGGGTTTTTTTTTTGTAGTCCTATTCACATATTGGAATAAAGCATAATTCATTTTAGGCTTTATACATATATTGATACTTTAAATCCCCATTCAAAAGTATGTAAATAAGCAATTTATCTTTTAAATATACATCTTAAACCATTACAGTATTGCATATTTATACCCTACTTACACTATGAATATACAAATGGGAAGTCAGGGTTGCCATTAGTGGTCAACTGAAAGGTAATCATGAACTCAATTAATGCTGGCAGGTTTGGAATATTTGCTGTATGACATAGCTCCTGGAGTTAGGAAGCAACAACTGAAGTATTGCCCACAAATAAAATATTGCACTAATTGTTTTTTTGAAACATAAAACTAACAGTTCTCAAAGACATATGGTACTGGTTGCATCCTGTTTCAGACTCAAGGTGGTATTGAAAGGTCTGTGTGTGTGAATGAGAACAAACAGCCCAAAGTTTTTAGTTCCTTGCTCACTGAGAGACAGCATTGCCATGAGCATGCTGTCTAGAGTATATCTGAAATATAGATTTGGTCAGCCAATCTGAAATAGTCAGCTAATGCTATTCCCTTTGGAGCTTTACACCCTCACCCTTTTACAGAATCGTGATAGTCTAACTCTACATGACTAAGGACTGCTGCTGCTCCAGGCTGAAGTGATGAATCTAGATTAAACCTCACCATTCTGTAAGGATTGGGGACACATAGTTTCCAGACTTCCTCAGCACACACAACAATGTACTTCCTCATCATTCAAACCTTCAAAAGGCATGAGCTAGAAGCACCATACTGATACCTCACTAGACCAAGTACCTTTCACAAGCTGTCTAATGCCTATCCCAGGGGTGGGCAATTACCGACCCTCCAGGTGTTTTGGACTTCAACTCCCAGAAATCCTACGCGGTGGTAAACTGGCTAGGATTTCTGGGAGTTGAAGACCAAAACACCTGGAGGGCAGGTAATTGCCCACCCCTGGCCTATCCCTATTGTGCTCATTTCCAAATATACAAGTATTTTCTGGAGATGAGCACATTTTTATATATTCCCCTAACTAACCAATGACCCCAAAGCAGCAAATCAGACACCTTTTGATATAGCAGGAAGAACCAAATAAATTGCACATATGGTTAAAATAATACTGGTGTTAAAATGGATGCTGCATGGTTGAAAGGCTTTGGATTGAATTACTAAACATCTTGCTTTTTTGTTTAACATGTAGGCAGGATTTCCCACTCAAAAGTAGATTCAGCAAGCTAGTAAAAAGAAGGACTGATTCTGTAAGGCAACTACAAAAGCAATGAATCGGCAAGAAAAGGACTTTGGAAAATTGGGAAGTGGGGGGAAGGTGGGAGAGGCATCAACATCTTAAGAGCAATTGAATATGAACAACTTTTTACAAAAGGCCTCTTTGTGGTATATTATACAAATGCAGTGTTCTTGTTTTCCTTAAAGTGCTACTGTCCTCATTATCATCAGCATCAATGCGGAACGGTCTTATTGCTTGAGCAAGTCTTTCAGTATTGTCCCAGCACTGGCATCAGGGGCTACTGGCAATGGGGTGAAAGTGGGCAAGGCATCAGAAATAGGCTTCATAAGCAGATGCCCAGATCCGCCAGTTCCAAGATTAGATGGGGTGATGAGGGGGACTGCTGCCGATCGGGGAGCGAGGAAGGGATTCACATCTGGTCTCCTACTGGTTCCTGGGCCTGATGGATCTGGAAGAAAAAACCCAGAAAATATCGCTTAGTTATTGAAGACCTCCTTCTCATAACAACAACAACACAACTTCATTTCTAACCCACCCTCTCTCCCCGAAGGGACCCAGGGCAGCTTCCATAAACAAAAAACCGCAAACATTAAATGCTGCGTACAGTATAAATTGCAAACATTTAAAACATATATCGGTCATCTCGAGGCTAGATTACTGCAACGCACTTTACGTTGGCCTTCCTCTGTCGGCGACCCGGAGGCTCAAGCTGGTGCAGAACACTGCCGCCCGGCTCCTGTCTGGCTCGCCAGCAGGTTGCCACATAACACCCATATTGCAGGATCTGCACTGGCTGCCAATTGAGCACCGGATCGCCTTCAAAGTGTTGGTTCTTACCTTCAAGGCCTTGCACGGCCTGGGGCCAGCGTATCTAAGGGAACGTCTCGCCCCATATTGCCCTTTGAGATCACTACGGTCGGAGGACGCCAACCTTCTAGAGGTGCCCTCGGTGAAACTTGCTAGGCTGACATCAACTCGCCGGAGGGCGTTCTCTGTCATAGCACCTACGCTGTGGAACGCCCTCCCGGCCGAAACACGGGCCATTAAGGACCTGCTCCCATTTAGACGGGCCTGTAAAACCCATCTTTTTAAGCAGGCCTTCGATGGGTAGGTCCTGTCCATATGCCGCCATCTGTGCACTCACCTTGTTAGACGATATGTCGTACTACTGTTTTAATTGCCCTGTTTTTAATTTTGCTGTTTTTTTACTGCTTTTAACTGTATGCATTTAATTGTATGTATTTTGCTGTGCCTTGTGGCTACTGTGAGCCGCCGCGAGCCCCCGGGAGTTGGCGGCATAGAAGCCGAAATAATAAATAAATAAATAAAATCAAGTTAGACAGCCTTGGCTAAAAGCATATAAATATAAAAGCATACAACTCAGTCAGTCCGGCATCATAAATAATACAATTCTACAGTTAAAATCCTTATAATGTATTTATTGATATACTATATTTTTATACCGCCCCTCTCAGCCCGAAGGAGACTCGAGGCGGTGTACACATGGCAATGAATGCCACAAGATAAAACACATTAAAACAATTAATAAAACAACCATATAAAACAATTAGCAATTAAAAATATAAAATACACATCTCAGCGTCTCATTATTATTATCAGTTTCCGTTGCGTCGTCATATCATTCTGTAGGTCTCAGTTAAATAATTATACTTCATCTGCAAATGCCTGTTTGATGTAAATATAATGATGTAAATATATAGCTCTTCAATAAATTTATATAATTGTTTCCAGGTTTCATCCACCAAGATGAAATCAGTGGTAAACTATTCATCCTCCTCTCCATAAGTTAGCGAGCAGAAGAAGGCTTCTAACTCTTTCTTAAAGGAGAGGAGTGGGGGGTGGGGAGTTCTAAGTTCTTTGAAGAGGGGGTTCCAGAGGGAGGGGTGACCACGGAGAAGGCCCCCTCTCTTGTTCCCACCAGCCGCGCTTGAGACTGAGGGGAGAGTCCTCTCTGCTGATAGCAGAGTCCAAACAGGTTTGTAAACGGAAATGCAGTTGTCAAATAGTCTTGGCCCGAACAATAGAGGGATTTATAGGTAATAACCAGCACTTTGTATTTAGCCCAGAAGTAGACCGGCAGCCAGTGGAGCTGCCATAACTCGGGAGTTGTCCACTCTCTGTAAGACGCTCCAGTTAGTAATCTGGATGCCTATCTTTGAACCAGTTGAAGCTTTCAAACTATCTTCCAAACTATGTAGAGAGCATTGCAGTAATCCATGTGGGGTGTGACTAAAGCATGGACCACTATGGCCAGAAGGTTGGACAAAATTAGTTTCAATCATTTTATCTACATTTTTACACGATTTCAACTGTTCTTTGACTAATAGCCCAAACCCATTCTATCCAAAGATGCAATAATTACTGTATATACAATTATTTGTAATAATTGTTTCCATTATAGTAACAGTGAAAAGTATATTATTTACTTATCAGCAAATTGCAGCATAATGCAGTTTTTCTACAATTCTGTCATTGTTTCAGAATTATTAGAAACATATCCTTATCACACAGAGAATAATAGGAGAATGTTGCCTTGTGCTAAAAATTCACCATAAACAAGGATAGTCAAAATGAGACATGTAATAGTCTCACATCTGTTGATCGAGCCCCCGGTAGTGCTATGGGTTAAATCCTTGTGCTAGCAGGACTGCTAACGGACAGGTTGGCGGTTTGAATCTGGGGAGCAGGGTGAGGTCCCATCTTTCAGCTCCAGCTTCTCATGTGGGGACATGAGAGAAGTCTCCCACGGGATGAGTGTCCCCTAGGCCAGTGTTTTCCAACCTTTTCTGAGCCGTGGCACATTATTTACATTTACAAAATCCTGGGGCACACCACCAACCAAAATGACACAAAATTACACTCTAACACAGTAATACATACAGTTAATATATTTTAAATGTATTTATACACTCAGTGTGAAACCTGGGCCTGTTTTGATTAACACAACATATATATGACTTGCTCTCACATATACATGGCTGTCATGTCTTCTCTCAGCCTTCTCTTCTTCAAGAAAAACATGCCCAGCTCTTCAAGCCGCTCCTCATAGGGCTTGTTCTCCGGACCCTTGTGAAATTTCACCCTGAGTGAAACTTGCTTCCAGTTAACTATGGATGTCACGAAGCTGTTATAAACAGTTCCTTGGGGGGAGGGGGGAGGCAACTCTCGAAAAATCCAGTAAGATAGTAAAAAAAACCAACCATTTCCAAGTGGAGAGGCTTAATTTGTTTCTTAGAAACCTGTGAATGCTTCAGTTTCCCGATACTCCCAGGTTCCCTCACTACCCAATTCACCGACGTGGAGCTTCTGGCTTTGGCTGTTCTCACGAGAAATCCAAGCCAACGCGAAAACGCCGACTCAGTCACTTCCGCCCAGTGCTCTGTTTTTGCGGAGGGAGGCAGCGAAAGAGGCCACACAGATCTATGAAACGTCAGGAGGCTGAAGCAGCCCTGAGCGGGAGCCGGAGCCATGCTGAGTCGAGGCTCCTGAAGGCCTCCTCAAGGCGGACCTGGCCCTGGCATTCAGTTGAGCCCTTCCTTTGCCTCGGGGAGGATCTTTGGGGAGGGAAAGAGGGAGAAAGAGCTGCTAGGAGGGGGAAGAGTGCCAATTTCCCACGGCACACCTGATGATCGCTCACGGCACACTGGTTGGGAAACACTGCCCTAGGCAACGTCCTTAAAATTCTCTCACACCAGAAGCGACTTGCAATTTCTCAAGTCGCTCCTGACACGAAAAAGAATCTGTTGAAAGCTTGTCATTTTATTATAGTGTAGAGTGCTAATCTCCTGAATGTTCTAACATTATGACACTGGTGTAAAAAAATTGTATTTCCTAATATAAAACTAAATCTGGCTTCATTCCTCCTCACACCTGCATAGGAGGTGAAAGGAGGGGAAAGGATATTATATTCAAGTTCATTCAAGTTTCTTGCTTCACAACAGCGAACTTGCCAGAACCTGTTTCAAGGCCGCGAAGAGCACAATTTACCACTACTTCCTCATCTTGGAAACTAATCAGGGTCACCCTCGGTTAATACTTGGATGGGATACTGCCACTGAATAGCAGGTGCTGGCTATATTTCAAAGCAAGGAATTAGCAATTATCACATCTCAATATCCCTTGAGATGCACAAGTCGACAGGTGTCTTGAAGGCACCACACAGACTAGTTATAATCTGACAACTTTTCCTTTTATTTTAAGACATGGAAGACAACATATTCTTATTTTTCAAAACAACAACAAAACAAAACAAAACAGTGGAGCGGCAGTCTTGCAAAAGGAAATGACTTGAATAATTTTGCATTGGATTTGTGAGAAATAAGGAAATTTTGTGTATTAATACGTTGCCATATGGAGAAGCCCCCACAAAATTGCAATTCACCACCATTTTGAACAAGCCATTTCTTTAAAAGTTTTTTTTTCTATATGAGAATCAGAACAGAGACTTTTAAAAAATGAATCGGGACACTCAGGAATGTGTGTGTAATAGTTAAAAGATAAATCTTTCATTCAACGAGGCCAACCTTGCAACTATGTATTTATGTCTGTTAATCTATTCTTAACATTTTAAAAGAAATCTGAAATACCCAAACAATTAAGGGATACAGAATGCATGTCTGGTTTTATAGGGCAACGATCCAATTCAGGAATGGACAAAGTCCCTCTGAACTTTTTGTCCAGACAAGAAATTTGGGCAGCTGCCAAATAAAATAGGGCACCTTCGCTATTCTACGAGTGATAAGAGAACAAAAGGTATATAAACCATACTTTTATGGAAAATATAAACTTTCAAAGATAAGCTTTCAGACTGGATATTTCCCAGCTTTACTGTGAGAATTTAAAGCTAAGCATTCAGTGGGAAAACTTTCAAAACCCTGTAGCAAGGAACATTCTCCAAGTTTTCATAAATTTTTCATAAAGGTGGTGTTTTATGAAAAGCCATCTTCTGGGCTCTATTTAACCATTTGCGTTACACAATACTTAGCAAGAGCATCCCTCTGGGCAGCAAAATGTGGTCGCTGTTGCCCAGTTTTGGTCAAAAATTATTAAGCCGCTTGTGCTCCTTCTATTTTTATCAGTTTTATACTTATGTATGCAATGCTTGTGACACGAAATAAATAAATTTTCTTCTACAACATGGGTCTGTTGGAAATTTAGGACTGCAGTAAAAATGAGAAAAGAAGTGTAATTTTTAAACCATATTTACAACCACTGCTTCACTGTCTGTTGTAGATGAGTCCTTGAGCGATGCTGAAAACATGGAGATTGAAGCTAGAAGGGCAAAACAGGTTACTCAAAAGCAGGAGTCAGATGAGGAGCCGGAGAGGAAAAGAATCCGGCAAATACTTAGTGAACCGACTGATGAGGATTCCTTTGAGGGTTTCTCTGGGGATGATGGGTCTGACCATGAAGAGCCATCTATGGAAAGTGGGGATTCAGAAGATATGGACTGGACTAAAGTGCAGGAAGTGTGTAATGTTTGTGCAGAACCAACGAGTAGCAATACATTTGTGGGGTTTACTGGGGATGGGAATTGGAGTTCGGATTATCAAACTTCGTCTTGGGGTGAGCTAAGTCGTGGCAGGAGAAGGAGGGCTTGGCAGGAAAGACAAAGGACTGCACGTGAAGCTGCAAGGGCAGCTGAAAGGGCTAATGATGGGGTGTTGGCTCATTTGAGTTCTGATGAGGATTTGTGAATAAAGTGAGGCTTGGAATTGGGGGTTCCTTGCAGTTGGCAAGGTGTTGCTGGGTGCCCGTGTCCTGCCTTTGTGTGCTGTGTTCCTGTGTACTGAATTTTGGACGTGAGTTTGGATCCTGCTCTTCCTCCGTGAACTTGGGTATTGTATTGTCTGGGTTCCGCTTCTTGTGTTTGTTTTGGGTACACCGTGTTTACTCCCTCTGTGTGCTAGTTGCTGCTGCCTGCTTCGTGTTGACCCTGGACTAGATTATCGATGCTGCTGTTTCCTCCTCGCTTTGACCTGGATTGGTTTATCATTGCTACCACTTCTCCTCGCCCCGACGCCAGACCGGATTTGACAACGCAGTTGCTGCCTTCCCGTTTCGACCTTCGGACCGCGCTGATGCTTCTTCGCTTTTTGCCTCTACCCACATTGATAATGACATCGTTGTGATTGACATCGTGTGCCTTTTTCTTTTGTTGTGCCGTGTTTTGGGTTTATTGCGGGTTTTAAGGAGATATAATCCAGGTTTTGTGTCAAGGACTATTTTTGGACCAGTTTGGTTGTTATTTTATGTTCTTTTCACCCTCACACTGAAGTTTAAGTGTCTTTGGGTCCTTTTGACCATCTTTTGTGTCTTTTAATAAACTTTACTTTATACTCTAATGGGCTTGGCGCTTTAAGGCTCTCTGTGTTGCGACACTGTCACAATGCTTTGGTTAACAGGCTGAGGGAATACAAAAATATTTTTTATTTTTTATTTATTTACTGTATTTATATACTGCTTTTCTGACCCCTGGGGGGAACTCAAAGTGGTTTACAACAAATAATGGCAAAATTCAATGCTTTACATACATAAAAACCAAATAATAAATTTAAACAAAACATTTATCTATGCATAAATTCAGTAAGACGGTTAACCCTAAAATAAGAGGACATTTAAACATGAAAACATAAAAGTTAAAAACACCTAATAAAAACATTCAATTCACATGATCCAAAAAAATTTCCCACTTGTAATTGAACCTATCATTTTGTTAAGTAAAAAAAAAGACTTCTAATATTACCCATCATTGTCCTTGTGCAGTGCAATTAACTTTAAAAGCCCTGAAAATCTATATTCAGCTGATGCAACATCATCACTCAAGTTCAATATAATGTTTCCTACCTACTGAAAATGAAAAGGCGTTACCTGTCATGTTGCTGGAAAGATTAGTACCAGGTTTGCCAATTCCTGTTGCTCCTAAAGGTTTCATGTCATGAACAGACAGTTTTGGTGGGGGAAGAACTGGGCGGGATTCTGTTTCAAGGAACTTCACAAACAATTCTGAAAAAGACTGAACATCCATACACTAATTATGTGACATATATTTGGCTCATTGGTTCAAGATGCCATGAATCAAGTACTGTGTAGAACAACGCTAGGAGTATGGTTTTTATTTTAACATACCATATATACTCGAGTATAAGCCAACCCAAATATAAGCCGAGGTGCCTAATTTTACCAAAAAACTAGGAAAACGTATTGACTCAAGTATAAGCCGAGGGTGGGAAATGCAGCAGCTACTGGTAAATTTCAAAATAAAAATAGATACCAATAAAATTACATTAATTGAGGCATCAATAGGTTGAATGTTTTTGAGTATTGACATAAAACTGTAATTTAAGATAAGACTGTCCAACTCTGATTAAACCATTATTCTAACCTCCTTCAATGTAAATGTAATAGTAATAAAAAGTAAAATATTAAATGTAAGAATAACAACTGAGTAAAATAAATATAATAACAATAATAAAGTAAAATAATAAATATAATAATAACAATAGAGTAAAATCATAAATATAATAACAATATTAATAGAGTAAAATCCTAAATGTAATTAAAATAATAGAGTAAAATAATGTAAATGCAATAATAATAGAATAAAGTAACAAATGCAATAAAATAAAAATAATAACAGAGTAAAATAATAAATAACTTTGATTTGAGTATAAGCCGAGGGAGGGGGGCTTTTTCAGCATTAAAAGGTGCTGAAAAACTCAGCTTCTCCTTGAGTATATACGGTAATCACATTATTTAACATAAATCCTCAGGGCTGTCTGTCAGCAGTCAGAGAATCAGTTTCTCACCTATTTCAGGATACAATACTAAGGAGGGAATCTGAATGATCAAGTTTGTTTTCTAAGGTCAACTAGGAATGAAATCAGATTTTGCATGTATGGTGAGATTAGTCAAGGACCTCCTCACTTATTAATGCTTACTAAAATAGAGAAGATTGATGTTTTAACAATTCGTTATAGAACTTAACAAAGTGTCCTATATAATATACTTTGAAGATCCGTTATTTCATTGATGTAGGCACTCCTCTACCAAGATGGACTGCAATTATTATATAAACTATATATAAACTTTATTTATATACCGCCACCATTTACCTGAAGAGACTTGGGGCGGCTCACAAATGCACTCCAAAGTGCAGCACACATAAAATACACACTACACAAGCATCTAAAATGATGACAACATAAATTTACATAATACTTTCATCTAAAAAGTCACATAATAAAATTTAACATTCCAATAAACACAGCAGTATTATTTTACGCTTCCATTGTGTTTATAGCTGCCAAGGCCAATTATCACCTGGGATCAGCCTTCCTGTCATGAGCTTCTCCATATCTAAGGCAATAAGTTAATTTGTCAGCATTCAGGGATTTACCACACAAAAGCAGTTAAGTATATAACAGTGTAATACTTACGCTGTTGAAAACTGATTGATGGCTTGGCCTCAGAGGTGTGTTGGGGACACTCTTTGATCCTGGAGCTCCTCCAAACCATCCAGTCACCCATCGAGTAACACCTGCTTGATCTTCAGACAATAACTAGAAAGCAATTTAAACCAAAAGAGGGTATTGCAATCTGCTACAACCTCATACAACAACAAGAATAATGCCCATTGCGATCTTCCACTCAAGCGGAAAACCAGCTCTGGATACTATAGAAGTCCTCCAGGGCTGGTTTTGGGAGCGCATTAACACCTACAGAAGGAGGTAGGCCCTCTCCTCCTGTGTCACGTGCTCTGTTCTTGTATCAAGAAAACTCAGCTGATCATCCCCTTCATTACATATGCTATCACTTTTTACTATTTATATATTATGGGTGTGTGTGAGAGGTAATGACATAGTATATCAAATGATATGTTAAAATACATTATAAACTATGCAATTAGATACAGTAAACAGGTTTACCATTATTAAGGATATAGAACAAACAAACCATCCAAAAGCAAAGAAGAAAGCATGGTTTCTAGCAATAGAGATTTGACTAATTTTTTTCTGAATAATTTGCAGAAGGAAGATAAATCTTACACGAGCGAATAGGAATCCTATAATGTGTGCAATCTTCAAAATTTCTTCATACATAATTATCTGACAACACACTGTTCTCTTTATAGCAAGGGGAACAGGAGCCCCCAGTGGCGCAATGGGTTAAACCCTTGTGCTGGCGGAAATGCAGAGCGGAAGGTCAGTGGTTCAAATCCAGGGAGTGGGGTGAGCTCCTGTCTGTCAGTTCGAACTTCTCATGTGGGGACATGAGAAAAGCCTCCCACAGGATGTTAAAACATTCAGGTGTCATCTGGGCAACATCCTTTCAGACGGCCAATTCTCTCACACCAGAAGTGACTTGCAGTTTCACTGTGTTTAGTTTCATACAGGAAGATACGTTGCTGGCCTACTGGAATGGCCATCAATAAATTGAAGCAAGATATTGGAATTACCTGCTCAATCTCCTCCTTTTGTATTCCCAGGATATTTCCCATTAGCCTTAGGACTTCATGACGCTTATTCTTTGGAGTATGGAAATGGCCAATGAAAAGGTTTCTCATCAGCACCCTATCGTAGTGGAAAAGAAATCAACCATTACTTGACAGTGCTGACAATCAAGAAAAGGAATTGCATTAATCTTGCTATGAATCTGCTATCTCCCATGTCCATACTGTTTTAAGTTGTATGGAATATAGGTCTTAATTTGGAGGCAATAAATTGGGAAACAAGAACTATTTGATGGGCTAAGAAGTTAAAAGGATTTCAAAATAATTTTAACATGTAATGAAAGACAAAGTTGAGTATCTTTTCCTAAAAACTGTCACAGATCTGGCACTTGTTGTTCTTCACTTACATGTTTCTTCCATTTTTGTTCTTTCATGCCACAGCGAGTGTTTTAGAAAATGTGTGCATGTTCCTTTCCAAAAGAGAGAATTTAAACCCCAAATATAAAACATTTTTCTCATTTTCAAGACTCACTTGTCCACTTTTCCTTCTGTGCTGTTCATGAGGTTCATTAGCTTCTTTTGTGCATCTTCTAGCATTTCTTGTTTTAATTCACCTACAGAAATAAGATTTTGCTCTAATGAGGAAACAATAAGCACTGCAGATATTTTGTCATCATCATGATTCCTTTCTTGTCTGGGAAGGCCTTCCTAAGAATTTCCATGTGAGGGACTTCTATGAATGGTTTATTGTACCAGCCATGGGCCATGACATCAAATAATATACCATTTTAAACGTGCAATTAACACTTTCCAATATAAACATTATGCTTATTCTATATACTGGTTCTTTAAAATTACGTACAGTAGCAATGATATGATAACAATAACAATGTCTGATTTGAATCATCCCAAACTATCTCCCTTTCCATTTCTAGCCTCCGCTGTGGACTTTACTAATTTAGCTTGGATTTTGGGGGCTGCAACTGCAAATGTGACAATCTTTAATTTTTAGAATAATCTGCTAACAATCACAGATAACCGCTGACTGTTGCCACGCTGCCCTTTCTTCCAAATCGGCTCCCAGAATATTGTTGTTAGGGTCATTATACAAAGGGCAATGTAACAGAAAGTGGATTAAATCTTCTTTTTTCCCCAACTCACAAATATAAAGTCACTGGGCATGAGGGATCCCTCTATAGTCTATATCTTCCCTCTAGCCAGCCTGATGGCATTGTTTGGAAGTGCAGGGCTGTAAATGCTTTTCTAAGGGCTACAGACGTTAAGTCTTGAAGATATTGAGGACAATATCTTCAATATATTGTCCTCAATAGTAGAGGGTACCAAATAGTTGTCAGATGCATCAATCTCAAAGATTTTATCTCTTATCATCTTCTTATCCAACTGCATTAGGGTTGCTGTTGATCCATCAAAATACAGATGGAGCAGGGCCAACCAGTATTGAGCCCAACTTCCCTGCTTATGTTGCTCCATCAAGCATTGCTTTGTTAAACTCTCATCCATGTGAGGGACCTCTAGAGCAGTGGTTCCCAACCTGTGGGTCCCCAGGTGTTTTGGCCTACAACTCCCAGAAATCCTAGCTGTTAGGATTTCTGGGAGTTGAAGGCCAAAGCATCTGGGGACCCACAGGTTGAGAAACACTGTTCTTGAATGACATTCTGCTGACATTCCAGCTCTCTTCCATTTGTCATCTCTCCCTCAGAGGTAGCCTTTCTATCTATATACTGCCCTCTTGTGGGTTCACCTGAGTGCTGCATACATACATACTTATTTATTCTTTTTTGGGGGCCCACCCCCAAATGGGGTATGTTTATTTGTTGAAACCACCCATGTATTTTAAGCTGGATAATGAAGGGAATATGTATCAAGTCTGGTCCAGATTCATTATGCCATGTAAAAGTCTTTGTGGAACATACATAAATACATACACTTTTAGATATATAGATATGAATAAGACAGGTGCAAAACTCTACCCTGATCATATATGTAAACACCAAAAACTGGATTCTTTTTCCACACTCTTGTTATATTGGCAAGAAGATAATTTCTTGCTTTTTCACAAAACAGTCTGAAGCAATCTGTCCAAGATTTCTAGCTAACGAAAAGGATTATAAATTGGCACAAAGCAAACATCTTTTCAGAGTTGTTTCAGAAAAGGATGACACATATGGAAAAATTGTTAATACCTTTCAATTTCTGTTAAAATATCTGTCATATTAGCCTGACAGAATTAAAAGCGAGCCAAAGCACAGACAGCAAGATATTAATCTACCACTCAAAACAAGTGAAGCCATTCAGCCTTGGTTAAATGGTATAAAACTGAGAAAATAAGATCTCCTAAGAGATCTGGCCTGTAACCTCAGACACATTTACTAGTGAGAAAACCCCCAAGAACACAATATGGTCAAATAAGCATGGGCAGGACTGTATTGTTGAATGGCATTAGTGCCAAGGGCTCTAGGAGGGATGGAGAAAGCTCTGGTATTCCACCATGAGAGCAACACTGGGCTTAGGCAAGTATAATAAACTTAGGTATTCTCACGAGATGTTTAGACCAGCCAGCTCACAAAGTTTTCCATGATGCATCCATAGGAACTAAACAGAGATTTCTAGACAATTATTTTGTTAGGGAAAACTACCCTAAAATAAAGAGCATCCAAAAACAAACAGGAGACAACAATTTTAATTGGCGGGGGGGGGGGTATACTAATGGACAGAGTTAGTACATAAGAACATAAGAAGAGCCATGCTGAATCGGGCCTCAGCCCATCTAGTCCAGCATTCTGTGTCACACAGTGGCCCACTAGTTGTACACAGGGATCTCTAGCAGAAAGGAGGGCAAAACCCTCACCTGCTCCCCGACCCCCACAACCAGTACCCGGGGAAAATCCTGCCTGCCTCCATCAACACAGAGGTGGCACTTGGATGTCCATTTCAGTAACTACTAGTATCTGTCCATTTTTTGGAGGGATAACTAATCAACAGAGCAATTTTTTTTCAGGCAGCCATAACACCTATGTAAATGGGTGAGTGCCTCGAAGTACACTTACAAAGTACATATTTAATCTTATTTCATATTACACATAACTATGGACCAATTCTGATACAATTCGGTTCTATAGTTCAGTGTTTCCCAACCGCTGTGACGAGGCACAGTAGTGTGCCATGACGGACCTCCTGCTGTGCCGTGAGAAAAGCTCTCTGCCCCCCTTCCTTTCCCCCTCCTCCTGCCAAACTCCTGCTGCTTGGGGAGGTGGAGGAGGAAGGAAAAGGGCGGCGGCGAAGAAAAAGAAGAAGGGGCCGGGGCGCCGCCTCCTTCGGCCATTTCCCCAGCCAGCCTCCAATCCGCCATGACTCTCGCCCCTCACTCGCTGAAGCCGCGCGGAGGAGCCCCGCCCACTGAAGCCTGTCCACCGCTCATGCTCCTCCTCGTCCACGCGGCTTCAGCGAGCCAGTGGCAGGAGTCATAGCGGGGACGGGGCCATGACTCCCGCCCCTCGCTCGCACTGCCCCCTCAAGGCTGGAGAAGCTGTGGGAGAGCTGAAGCGGGGGGGGCATGGCTGGCCTGGCTCCGCCCCCCTCCCCCGGCTTCAGCTCTCCCACAGCTTCTCCAGCCTTGAGGGGGCAGTACCAAGCCAGCATTGTGCTGGCTCTGCCACCGCTGGCTTGGCACTGCCCCCTCATGGCTGGAGAAGCTGTGAGAGAGCTGAAGCTGGGGGGAGGGAGGGCATGGCCTGGCCTGGCTCCTCCCCCTCCCCCAGCTTCAGCACTCCCAGCAGCTGCTCCCAGTAGGCCACCATCCCCCAGCCATTCTTTACTGTGTTGGAGTGTCATTTTGTGTCATTTTGGTTGGTGGTGTGCCCCCAGATTTTTTTAATGTTAAAAGTGTACCGCGGCTCAAAAAAGGTTGGGAAACACTGCTTATAGTTTATATGTGTGGTATGATGGAAGAAAGCTCCAAGGACATTAAGAATGTGGAAGCATCTACCGATCTTGAGAATATACAAGCTTCTGATTTCACAAAAAGCCAAATGCATTTGAGATTGTTTCCATCTAGTTTATAGTCCCTTTGTGGCAAAGTAGAGTTTGCCAGAAAATAACATTGCCATTTTCAAAAGGAAGATTTTTAAAAAAATCTCCAAAGAAAAGTATTAATGTCAGTAAAATATATACTCAATTTCAGGAACAAACTATACCAGCAAGGCTAGTCAAAAGTTATTTCTGTTTCAGAGAATCCATTTTTGATTAAAAATGTGAGTATGCATGCTCAATAACTTTTTATATTTTAAACAGGTGTGGTAGACAATGTCCTTTAGAAAAAAAAAGAGGTAAAAATATATTTGCTCTGACAACATGCATTTTTAACTATGAGTTTAGACATGTCATTTGCAAAGGTAAGGCTTTGAAAAGATCAGCAGCCATTTGGCAGTGCTGATTAAGTCTTTCGTGAATGAATCTTTTAAAAATATAGAATGTATAACTATAGGAAAAATATAAGCAAGGCACAAGGAACATATTTTAAAAATATAGTACATCTCAAATATAATACATCTCCTCTATCTTTTCATTTCATGCTAATTAAAGTATAAAAGGAGAGCCAATAAGAGTTTAGAGTCAGAACAAGGGAAACTCAGGTTCAAATTAACATTCAATCACGAAACCCTAAAACTGTATGACCTTTGGCCAATCACGATACAGAAAGATAGCCATACAGAAAGATGGAAGCTAAGAAGTTCAAGATGGAGCAAAATACTTCTCCAAATCCAGTCTTAGTCTCCAATTATTAAAAACTGATGATTGCCTTCAGATACTAAGAAACACAACAATATTAGATGCACGGAGACTCTAAGGACAAAATGAGATGGAACACAGAACTACACTTCTCACCTTTAGCTCTTAGAAGGACAGTAAGAAAGAAAAAAGTAATTTGTTTTGTTAATATATTCTTTCCTTCAACTAAGCCATTGGTTACATCCCATCTAGACTACTGTAATGGACTCTATGTGGGGCTA
The DNA here is from genome assembly GCA_030556195.1 of Anolis apletophallus. Classification (NCBI taxonomy): domain Eukaryota; kingdom Metazoa; phylum Chordata; class Lepidosauria; order Squamata; family Anolidae; genus Anolis; species Anolis apletophallus. The sequence continues at coordinate 11,344,624 of JARBWK010000002.1, read as the reverse complement.
CCCTTGAAGAGTGCCTGGAAACTTCAATTAGTCCAAAGAGCTGCGGCCAGATTACTTACAGATGCTGGACCCAGGGAGTGTACAACTCCTCTGTTACGGCACTTTCAATGGCTGCTAATTTGTTTCCGAGCCCAATTCAAGGCCCTGGTTTTGACCTTTAAACCCCTGCCCAGGAACGACTGGTTGATCCCGGGACCGAAGGAGGTTGATCCCAGCTGGATGGGGCACTTCTCAGAGGGGGGGGGGGGAGCCATGCGGCCCCAAGCCCCGCTCCCTCCCCCAGTTTCAGCGCTACCACAGCTTCTCCAGGCTTGAAGAGGGTAGTGCCAGGCCAGTAGTGGCTATCTATGCCACCACTGGCTTGGCATTACCCTCCTCTAGCCTGGAGAAGCTGTGGTAGCGCTAAAGCCAGAGGAGGGAGGGGGCGGAGCCAGGCCACACCAAGCCCCCCCCCCTGCTCTACCCTACTTCTCTCTCTCCATAGATCTTTCTGACTTGGTTTTATTATAAGTAGCTCACATGCTGAAAAAGTGTGGGCACCCCTGCCCTAAACGGTTTAGGTCCAACTTACTCATCTGACCGCATCTTCTCATACCAACAGGCCCACTCTTTATGATCTTCAGGGGAGACCCTACTCTTACTTCCACCACTGTCGCAAATGTGACTGACATCAACGAGGGAGAGGGCATTCCTGGTGGCTGCCCTGACTCTGTAGAACACCCTCCCAAAAGAAATTAAAACAGCTCCCTTTCTTCTTTTAAGATCCAACTAAAAAAAATTGTTGTTTAGATAGGCTTTTAGTGAAGAAAATTAATCGGGAGGTACATTATGGACTGGAGCAAAGTGCAATATATCTTGATATGCCACATGAATGTGAATGTACACTGCAGCTGTTTCTCAAATTTGCTTATTTTATGATGCTTATATTTATTATTGATGTATTCTGATTGTTGTTTATATGATTTTAATATGTTATAAGGTGCTTTGGGTCCCATGAGGGAGAAAAGTGGGATATAAATAAAGATTTATCATTATTGTCAGGCTAAATTTAGTATTGCACAAAAGATAACTGCTCATCTATTTGTATATAATCAACTTCTTCTATCATAGAATTGACTTATGAAAAGATATACTGTAATACTTTAATTAATTGGCATAAAAAGACAGAGCAGCATTACAGTTCAGTGTGGGCTCCTGAAAATTAGAGACAAAATTCTCCTGCAATTTTTAACCATTTATGGAAATTCAAAAACCTCCATTTGGTATGCCTTCTATTTTTTAAATTAATTTTGCCTGCCAAAAAAATACAGTTAAAAATTCCTTCACAGCAGTTTAGGCCAACAAATCTGTGTCTGGGAATGTATTGGCCACCGTTCAATAAGCATTATATGTTTGCCTGTGTAAATAATGTCTTTTGAGTACAGTTTCCTTTCTATTTTGTTAAACTGTCACATCTGATGGGTGATGGGAAGGGAGGAGGGTGCCAATTCCATTCCTAAATCCTACACAACACTCCACACCCACAATCTGTGCCAGAGATATGGTTTAGGGGAGACTATTATATTTATTATTATAGTGGTGGCACACATGCCAAGATGTTGACCACCACTATTAGATTAACCACAGAGGGAAATGGGGAAGCTGCATAATACTTCATGACAAGGGAATATACTCAGAGGCGCCATTGAATATGGTACTCTGCTCTAATAGAGTGATTTTCTAGGAGAAACCACATGGACTGAAGTCTATTTACTTCATCTCAGAGATTTTAATTTTGTGACTTGGCCTTAAGTCCTTATCTGTAGGAACGTGCCTAGTGTTCCACTTCTCATGGATACTAGAGTGCGACACAATTATGTCAAATAACAGAAATGCTGGGGACAGGCTATTAAGTTTCTATTTATCTGCCCTAAGCAGTACTGGATAGCATAATTTATGAGATTATTAACCAAGGTCTTTTATGTATTTCTTTGAATTTTAATCCATTTGAAATCCAGTACAAGTTTGATGTTATTAACAGAAAGGTTCGTTCTAACAATGAACCAAGTTCATCATTTTTGTGTGGACATGGATTCAAAGGTATAGGTAAAGGTAAAGGTTTTCCCTTGACATTGTCCAGTTGTGTCCGACTCTGAGGGTTGGTGTTCATCTCCATTTCTAAGACGAAGAGCCGGCGTTGTCCATAGACATCTCGAAGGTCATGTGGTTAGTGTGACTGCATGGAGCGCCGTTGCCTTCCCGCCGGAGTGGTACCTATTGATCTACTCATATTTGCATGTTTTCTAACTGCTAGGTTGGCAGAAGCTGGGGCTAACAGCGGGAGCTCACACTGCTCCCCGAATTCGAACCTGTGACCTTTTGATCAGCAAGTTCAGCAGCTCAGCGCTTTAACCCATTGCGCCACTGGTGGCTCCAATTCAAAGGTATAGAATAGTAAAAATGAGTTATCTTACTTTCCAGTTAAGTGTGGAAAACCTTTGGCTTAAAACAAAGTAAGACTTTGGCTTTTTAAAACTATTTATGATTTAACATCTTGCTTCCTGTGACATCCAATGACCTTTAGGTTAACTGCTACTTCCAGCAATGGCTAATTCTAGACCAATTCCATATGGCAACACACACAACAGATAGTCAGATCACACAGGATATGTCCCTGATTCCACTGGCAGAGAGTGATGAAAAGTCCAACAGAGCAGTTATGCCATGCCTTACATCAGTGGTTGTCAATATGTGGGCCGAGAACAAAAATCTAGTCCGCGAACCTCCTTTCTCTTTATCTTAACTGTTGTTTTTATTATGTGTATATTGTGTGGCATCGAATCGTTGCCATTGTGAGGCTGCTCTGAGTCCCCCCTCGGGGGTTGAGAAGAAACGGGGTATAAATGGTGGAAATAAATATATATATATATATATATATATAATTTAAATTCCGCTCTTTTCCGCAGAGCTGACCAGCACCACCCCTTTTGGTACTCATGTTGGAGAGCGGTCCCAGGTCAAAGTGGTCCCTAGTCAAGTGGTTCCTGTTCAAAGTGGGTCCTGGTCAAGTGGGCCCTGATTTAAAAAAAGGTTGGGGACCACTGCTTTACATCTTTGTCTGGAGATGCATCAAAATTTAGCATATAGAAGCAGCTTTACTGTGCTATTCAATCTGCTTCCTGGCCTAAATGTCACAAAGTCTCTAAATTCTCCCTGATCTTGGAAGTTAAACAGGATTGGTCCTGGTTCGTACTTGGATGGGAAACCATCTATGAATGCAGGTGCTGCATGCTATATTTCAGAAGAAGGAACTAGCAAAACCACCTATGACTATTCCTTGTTTAAGAAACTTCTGTGAAATTCATGGGGTCACCATAAATCAATAGGCGACTTGAAGGCACACACACACATTTTCCTTCTAGCATAGTAAGGCATGGGCACCAACCAATCCCACCTTTGCTAATAAGTGACAACATCATGAAAAAACAACAACTCCTATCACTTACATGGTGATGTCACTGAATTTCTGACTGGGCAGCAGACAATATTTAACCGATCTACAAACCCCAGGATTTTGTTTGTTTATACTGTATCTAACTATAAAAAATGAAAACAAGTTGTTTGCACCACATCAATCAGGACTATCCAACAGGTATGAGAATGTAGCACATTGGCTGCAGGTTGCAAATGCTTGCCGCAATATTATCCCATGAAAGTAAAGACTGCAAACACAAAGGCAGTGATTATACAATGAATCCATAAACATCGTAACTTGTTGTGCAATCAATGCTGATCTACTGTGGCCTTTTCTCTGTGGCCAAATCCCCATATGTCTCATTGACCCCAATCACTATTTTCCCATCTGATCAAGGGGGTACTGCTGGAGGAGAAATATTGCATTTTGATTCTCCTTTGCTTAAGGCAACTCAAACACAGGACAGATCCTTTAAGACTTTTAATATTTTGCATCAATTTTCATTCACTAAACTGACTTGAGTTGCTTTTGCTAAATAGGAAAGATGATTAAATGGTCTAAACAAACATCAAGAAGACCCACACTACCCTTTTGAGGACAAAGTAAACAATGGGCCAACAATGCTGAGCCTAAGTCTCTCTCTCTGGCATTACTTCACGAACGAAGATTCTTAGGAAGGACTCATACCACGCTTTTTACAAGCGTGTTGATGACTAAATGTGTCCTTCGAGCCTGTGCAATGGATTTTTCTGGTGGAGCCACAGCATGCACAGAACTGGCCTCACCCTTTAAACCAAAGGTTTGTCTGCCAGGGCCTAGCAAGCTGGGATGGTGGCAGCGAGGTCCTCAGGTCGTAGGTTTGGTTTGAGTTTCCTTCTCTTAGATGGTTGACCTTACAGGGTTAGACGAGCACCATCTGCCCAGGTTTGAAATTAGAGTTTTCCTTCTAGGATGGTTGCCAAAAGGCTAGAGAGCCCATTGACGCTCTTTGTCAGACCCTTCGGTTGTGACCTGTCTGGCATGGGAGGCCCTACCAGTGACTATTATAGCATAGCATAGCTCACAACTTCATTAGGGTTCACAAGCCTCTCCCCCACGGCAAGGGGGCACCAACAGAAGGCAATTTAGCTTCTTGCTTGCTGACCTCTCTCGTGAAAGCTTTTCAGCATGGATTCTGAGTGAAATAACAGCTTCAAAATAAGGTATTTGGAGTGCTGTGAGTTCTAAAGGCATCAGGGACAAAGCAAGTTTTAGATTAAGCACATCATCTATCCTAAGGCAGCATTTGTACAAACTCCAATCAACATGTTCGAAGATATTGCAGGGGGATTTCCTCATAAGTGAACCAATTCTCAATCACACCCTTGAGCTGTGTGACCAGTAGATTGTTTCCTGTCTTTCAGAAACATTCAGAAGACCAGGGAACATAAATACAGCCAGTCAGGGACTAGAACAGGGATGCTCACACTTTTCCAGCATGCGAGCTACTTATAAAACAACCAAGTCTCAAAGATCTACCTACCCACTACTCAGAGAGCCGTAAAAGCAAAATATTAGGAAATGTATTTCAGTGAGAGCCATATAATACATTTTAAGACTGAATTCAACTAAATGTGAGTATAATAAGCCCCTGAGCATTCCTCACAAATGGCATGGGAGCCATACACACTGTGCCTGCGATCTGCCTGCGATCTACCAGGACGCCCTTCGAGATCTACCAGTAGATCACGATCTACCTAATGAGCACCCCTGGACTAGAAGAACTATATTCCTTTTGCAATTCCAGTGTCTGATTATGTCACTACAAAGAAACAACTCCCAATAACATGAACGCATCAGAAGCCAGAATGGAAATACAATAATAGATTTGAAGAACCAACTATTCATAGAGGTTAAGTATGCTTAGATTGCTCATGTTTCTCTGAAATATCTATGAGAATTAAGATGCATTTATGCAATCAATAAAATTCTTACAGAAAGCACCTTAATTACACTGCCCTAAAATGTCGAGAGATTATTAAACTCAAAACAGTTTAGGAGAAGAAAGGAGGCTAGTCCCTACATGTTTGGTTTCAGGTTCTGTCATACAACAAGAACTATTATCTTTTATTAAACCAATGTTTCTCCTGGCAAGCCTTTCAGCTGTCTGGCCAAAAGGCATGTTTAAATACATTACAACAGTATTTCCTCAACACTTTGGAGTGTTTAATCAAAGCCCCCAAATTGGCAAGTTTTTCAGTAAGTACACTATGTAAGGGATCAATGTCAGTTCTGATCTCTATTTTTTTATGTCCACTAGACGCCGATTCTGTATAAATTTGTTATTTGTTTAAATTGAAGATTTCTGAATCTAGGACAGTATCTCTCAGCCACGGATCCTCTAAATCGCTGCTTCTTAAACGGTGGGTCCCAGCCCCAAATGAGGTTCCTTTAGCTCAATGCTGGAGTCATAAAAATTTTGGCAACAGTAAGAAGTTTCTGGACTCTAACCATTTACATAAAGCTGTTAGCAAGCATGTGCAGATTACAGCAGGCTCTGCAGAAAATGCTCCAGCAGAGTCTGCTGTAATCTGTACTTCATCTAAAGGAAAATCAGTCTATTTAGTAAGCCTTGCAAATGCTGATTTATTTATCAGAGAAAGTGTCATTTTTCCATCTATTTTATATCCCTATATAACCATTATCTCAAGTGAAAACAAATCACTACAGGAAAACGTTTAAGAAGCCCTGGTCTTGTTTTGGGTATTAATTGAGATAGCATATTAGTTGTAGTAATACAACTAACTACAGGAAAAAGAATCAGCCAACTTACTACAGCTCCTCGGTCTTCTCTCTAAGGCACACATATTATAAAACAAGAATAAAGACAGAGAAATTTATGAATCTGCATTTTCTGTCCTACAGGAAAGGCTTCATTCAGTCTTCCTGTTCTGACAACAGGAATTTAAGCATAGGGATAGAAAATCCCAACTTCAAAAATACATTGTTAGATACAAAAAAGACCCTCTGGAAATGAAAGGGCACTTTGATTTGTGCAAGTTACGCTTTCAATTCCCTCCCTTCCTCAATAACTCTTTGAGCACCTTCTCACACACCATTAGTAGGCATGGAGGGCAGCACTAGAAAGGTGGGGTGAGGTAGAGCTTTTGCATGACTGGAACTCTGGGTCCCAGCCAATGGATAATCTTTAAATCAGCTAAAGAGCACCATCTCTAAATGGCCTCGTTGTATTTTTGTTACAACCAGTCCCTTGAAGAAGAAGAGAAGTTGCTGGTTGACATAAAAATGCTTTCAAGCATTGAGCCCAACTTCTTTCAGAAATGACCAAAATCTAGTCTCAGTATACAGCTCAGAAGACTCTCACTTTCTTAAAGGATGCACAAACCATCTTGTTTTTGTGACCAAAGAGAAGTTTAATGAATTATCATGAAGCAATGAAGAAAGCCACTCATGTTCACTAGAGAGGCACGGAGCTGATCCAGCTTCCTTGCACACTACACATAAAACAATAACAGTTAAGCCCTCAACCTCAGGAGGGTGCTCTTGGACAGTTTATAAATCTCCTTTCTGGTTGCAAGTCAGCGTCACACCACATGTCAAAACTCCCTCCACTATTCAGGTGGTTGTCCACCCACTCGGGCCTTAGGAAACATCTTTTATCCGACCATTGTCCCTCAATGATCTGTCATTAAAACTGAACTTATCACTTTATCACTATATCCACTAGTTTCACATTTTATGGCTATTAATACAGTCTGGTTATAACAGTCCATTTCTAGGTACCAGTTTACTCCATACATCTGAGGAAGTAGATTGAGTCTGTAACTGCTTAAGCAACAACATTGCTCATTTAATCTCAAAGATAACACTAGCCATTGAAATCCACAAGCATGTGGACAATTTCAACAGAAAGGAAGAAACCAAGAAAATGAATAAAATCTAGATACCAGTATTAAAAAGAACTCTAAAATCAGGACAGTAAATAAAGAGCAACACTCAAAACAGCAGGGGAATTCCAGACAAGAATCAATCAGTGTCAGCTAATACATCCCAACAAAGGATTCCCCCAGGCAGCAACTAGCCAGGCTGTGAAGCTTCAAGGCTATTAAATGATAATCAATGTGGCCAATTGCAACATTCACACCTGCCTCAAACAGACCTGAGTTCTTTCTCCCACCCTGGACATTCCAGAGATATATAAACTTCACCTGGCAAGTTTCCAACAGACCCCCTCAATCTCTGAGGATGCCTGTCATAGATGTGGGCGAATGTCAGGAGACAATGCTTCTGGAACACGGCCATAGAGCCTGGAAAACTCACAGCAACCCAGTCATTCCAGCCATGACATCCTTTGACAACACATAATACTAGATATCTTCTATGCTGAACTTAAAAAATATTCTGTTCCCAATTGTCTCATCAGGGAAAGGAGGCATACTGGCAAGGGTGAATTAGGATGAGGCAGATTCCTTGAATACAACTAAAAACAGAAATGTTGCCGCAAGAGTGTGGGACTGGGGGGTAAGGGACACACTTTATGACATTCACTGCAGAATGAAAAAATGGGTTCTAGCGGTTTCAAAGACTTCCTGCATTTATACAGGTATTTTATCCATGACAGACTACTTTGTGCAAAAATCTTGTTACCTTGCTTTTTCAGCTCCTCAATTTGCTCTTCTTTGAGATCCAGCTGTTCCGTTAACCTGGATGCAGAATCCAGTGCTTCATTAGCTTCTTCTAACCTTTCCTGTTAAAATGAAACAGGTCATTACAGCACCTATTTGTCATAGCGGCATATCTACTGATACAACAAATCTTAGTTTAAAATTAATTTTGTTTTAGTCATTTGGTCTACATCTCCCAAACCTTTTACAGGAAACCCCGAAGAGTCATTTTTGAAAACAAAACAAAAACAAATAAACCCGGTGTAGGGATGTGATGTCATTCTGAGCTCATTCTGAGGATGGAGGGCCGGCCGGACTCCATACCCGATAATTTCCATCTGTGCCTTGAGGCTGTTACTGGATGGTTGTGTGCCAGCAGGTTGAAGGTGAATCCAGCGAAGACGGAAATCCTATGGCTGGGTCGTCCGGGCGATAGGGAAATTCAGCTGCAGACCCTGGATGGCGAGGCACTACGCCCATCATCATGTGTAAAAAGCCTTGGTGTCCTCTTGGACCCCCTGCTGCCAATGGAGGCCCAAATTCTTTCACCTGCAGCAGGCGAAGTGGCTGGCCCCTTATCTGTCCCGGAATGACCTGGCCTCGGTGCTCCAGGCTACAGTCATCTCAAGACTTGACTACTGTAAGGCTCTGTACATTGGCCTTCCCTTGACTGCGACCTGGAGACTCAAACTATTGCAGAACACCGTCGCTCAACTCCTCGCAGGGAAACCTGCGAGTTGCCATGTAAAACCTATTTTGTGAGACCTGCATTGGTTACCAATTGAATTCCGGATCACTTTCAAGGTGCTAGTTCTTACTTTTAAGGCCTTACATGGTCTGGGGCCAGTGTATCTAAGGGATTGCCTGTTCCCTTACAATCCCCTGAGGTCACTACGGTCAGAAGATTCAAACCTTCTTGCTATCCCCAGTGTCAGATCCTTCCACCTGACAGCAACCCGGCGGAGGGCATTCTCCATCATAGGTCTGGTGTTATGGAACTCTCTCTGCCCGAGACTTGGGCTCTTCGAGATCTGAGCTCCTTTCATAGAGCATGCAAAACCTACCTGTTCAGGCAGGCTTTTGATAACTGTTGAGTTTTTAATTTTGTTTTATCTGTATTGTTGTATTTCTTCTTTGTAAACCGCCCTGAGCCTCTGGGAGTGGCGGTATAAAATCGAATAAATAAATAAATAAATAAATAAAATGTCCATTGACCGCTATGGATATCTTCTTTCCTGTCAGAAATCTCTTATTTAGAGATAGGCAAAAGGGTGTCGATAGGAAAGACACAGTGCCTGTGTGAGACTAGTTGGGAACTAGTCTAGTTGAATAACAGTAACAGTTGAACATCTTAACTCTGTATCTTCCTCAGTGCAAGTGTAACCGTCACGAGTTAAGCCTCTAAGGAATTGTTATAACAAAGTAACCATCAAGCTTTTGTTCCAAACCTCAAATAAACCAAGTTACAGTTTCTCTTAAAACCCAAGCCTCTCTCTGTGTTGGAATATATGGTGGCAGCGTAAGTCAGAAATAAATAAGAGATTTCTGACAGGAAAGAAGATATCCATAGCGGTCAGCGGACATCGCATCTTCACACCTGGCAAGATCAGGTATGTTCTATTCCTGTCCCAAATCCTTAGCTTTACCTTAAGATAATCTTATCTTTTTAGGGACCTTCTAATTAATTTCAACACTGTGAACCACCCTGAGTCCCCTTCGGGGTTGAGAAGGGTGGTCTATGAATACCGCAAATAAATAAATAAATGAACTCTTCTGGATCTTTCTGCCACTGATGTTCTTATTTGCCTTCCTAATTAAAATCAAAACAGATTGCATTCTACAACCATCTTATCCTACCTGCAATGAAATGACTTTCTCTTCCTGCTGTTCTGCTTTTTTCTTCCATTCTGCAGTCTGTCTTTGATGTTTTTGTAGCTCTGCTGAATACATGGCTTTCTCTTCTGAAGAAAAAATAGGTGCATTTAGCATGTCTAATAACCACCTCCCACCATCCCTTTAATGTTACAAAATGTTAGATAATATTTATTTATTTATTTATTTGAAACTTTTATACCCTGGCCTTCTCACCTCCAGCAAACAGCAAGTATTCAATGCTAACATTTAAAATCTAAAAACATCATAAATTTACAATAAAATTATCAAATACAATAAAATAAATACATTTTAAAAGCCTTTCGCCAAAGTAAAATCAAGTCCAACTTAATCCATATATTCGGTCCGTAATGTAAGATTTTAAAGGAATCACTCGTTTTAAATTTTGTTACAGAATTGCAGCTCTTTTTAAAACACACACACACACACACAAAGTATTTATGGCAATTTTCAGATTATAGCTGGTGAGTTCACCTACCCCGCTGAAACTGCTCTAGCACCATCTGCAGATTGGCCAGGGACATTGCATATTGCTTCACTTGGTCTTGCGAAATTGTGAGCTGAAGCACAGTTTCATCCCTATGCCTGGTTACAAGATCCAATTGCTCTTGTAAGGATTCCACCTGCATACTAGCTTGATGGCTACAAGCAAAATATAATAAAATCATATATATGCACACACAATCAGGATATTTTTAGGAAAAAAAGCCCTCACTTTTGGATTCTAGGCATCTGGCAATTGCTTCAATCAACTTATAAAAATACAAACAGCTGCTATCGACAGTGTTTCCAGGAATAATAGTTGAAGCTATCCCCCTCCGCACCATCAAAAAAGACTAATCAACGTCCTGGCACAGAAGTAAAGACAGTTGTTAGAAAAACAATCCATTCTATTCAGGAAACTACTCTGTTTATATAAAGAGGCATTTGCCTTCCATAGAGACGTAAATAAGAAGGCGGGGAGGTGGAGGACACATGAAAATGACCTTACTTAGCAAAAATGCAATGCTTAACCTAAGTCAGGGTGAGTCAATGGCCATATTATAAGATATCAAGCTTGGATCTAGAAATGGCATGCATTTCTCCACATGACTGCATACATGTGCCAAGCTTGCCTGTGGTGAATGTTCAGGAGAACATTTACCACATGTTTGTCTTGTCAGCTCATGAGCCATTAAGCAAACTGGGAGACAGTGTGGGGATGGCGATTCTAACTGCACTGGTGAGAGTGAAGGTCTATCCTAATACAATGAATACAAGCCCCACACTATGACCAGCTCAGTTCAATGTGACCTTTGATCCACTTTATCACATCCTTTAGTGAAATTCACCCCATTGCTTGTCCCATCTGAAACCCTCCACCAGACACACTACTCTATTCATCCATCTCAGCCCGCTGTGCACATTTTAATTATTTTATTTCATTTCCTGTGTTTGATTTTGTTTTAACTTTTTTTATTTATATTTATTTGATGTTATTATTTGCTGTATGTATTTTATTTTGTAATTCTTGGGCTTGGCCTCATGTTAACCGCCCCAAGTCCCCTTTGGGGAGATGGCAGTGGGGTATAAATAAAGCTTTATTATTTATTATTATAATACCCCTCCCTGGAATCTCAATGAAGCCACATGGCATTGTGGTCATAAGGTAGGAGTGGAAAGAAGTTAAAACCTGTACTCACTAACATCTAAGATGTCAATTGAATCTAGTATCTTATTTATTTATTTATTTATTTATTGGGGCTTCTTCGCCGCCGACTCCCGGGGGCTCGCGGCGGCTCACAGAGCCAGTGGCACAACGCCACAGGTTAAAACATAAAAACAGTTAAAAACAGTTAAAACAATTAAACAGCAAAATGCAATATAACAATTGAGCAGCAGGAGATATCTTGTCTCCAGGAATGACCAACGCTGGGCAAGGAGACAATTGCCCTCTTATAATATTGCTCCTGAGCAACTAGCATTCAAATGTTAGTTACCACAGTAAAACAGAAGTCCCACTAATCTATGTCATGTAGTAACTACCACTGCAATTCTTCATAAATTTGAATAACACTAGCTTACTAGTGGCCATCACCAATCCTGTGGCACTGTATGAAGCAGTACAATATGATCCTCTTACTCAAGGTTTTACCTATCTACATCAGACAAAAGATATACTTCTAGGTCCTCCACCTGATTCTATGGCATGCTTCTGGCAGACAGTACATACCACAGAGTTGCTCTGGAGCAAGGGTGCCCACACTATTTCAGCATGCGAGCTACTTATAATAAAACCAAGTCAGAAAGACCCTCTGGCTTCAGCGCTTCCACAGCTTCTGCAGGCTAGAGGAGGGTAATGCCAAGCCAGTGGTGGCATAGATAGCCACTACTGGCTTGGCATTACCCTCCTCTAGCCTGCAGAAGCTGTGGAAGCGCTGAAGCCGGGGGAGGGGACGGGGCTTGGCGCGGCATGGCTCCGCCCCCTCAGAAGCGCCCCATCCAGCTGGGATCGACCTCCTTCGGTCCCGGGATCGACCAGTCGATCGCGATCTACCTAATGAGCACCCCTGCTCTGGAGGATCTAGCAAATTCTTAGAGAAGATAAAGTTCTCCAGAGTGACTCTATGGTTACTAAAAGCCACTCATTTCAATAGTGCTCACTATTATCCACAATTTCCTGTTTCCATGGAAAGTTCAGGGATGTATCCTCCACAGATATGGGTCCCCCCCCCCCTGCAATAACCTACTAATCTACATTATATCACCATACGTTCTACTATTATGGGAAAGGAAGGTTTTTGACCCAGTTTCCCAGACCAAGCATAGTTCTTATCATATCCTCCCTCAGTCCCTTTTTTCTTTCTCAAAAACCTTACATATTCTGTACTTGTTTCTGCTTGTTTTCATATCCCTATTAAATCTGTCACTGTGAGGAAGCAACAGAAGAAGCATCTTAACAGAAGGCATGTACCTTCAACATTAAATAAAATTAGAAATGTGCCCAAGTTGTGGTTAAAGGCCTGCAAAGGCTGAACATTAGTATTTAGTGATGCATGTATTGCATAGAGACATTTTGCACTGATAAATTCATTACTTTTTGAAAGGAGTAAAGAAAGAGAACCTAAGAGGCACAGGACTTTTGGATGAGTGCTACTGAACTTTTGTAAAATAACCTCTCAATTAGCTGCAGACATTTAGGAGTAAAGGAAAACAACTATTACCTGGCATTTTCTACTGCAGTTGATGAAGACTGCAGCTTTTCCTCCAAAATCTGGACTTTCTTCCGGAGTTTCGATTCCCGATCCTCTGCAGCTAAAGCTTCACGGGTGGAGGTGTCTTCCCTTTCTAAAAGGTGGTTGCGTAACCTCTCTAGTTCTTGATTAAGGCGTTGCTCCTTATCACGCAAATGCTGCATCTGCATAATATTGAGGATACATTCCTTCAGTTTTTCTTACTCACCTCCCCACTCTTTTGTTTTACAGAATCATAGAGTTGGAAGAGACCATAAAGGCCACCCAGTACAATCCCATGTTTAATCATTGCCACCCCATACCTCATTCTGAAGGGCAGAAGTCTCCATTTGTTTCTGCTTGAGTGCCAACATGACTTGATCCCTCTCATGCTGAAAAGCAACAGCTTTCTCTTGCATAGATTTTGCTTCATTCAGCAGCTGGTTTAGCTCCCCTGCATTTCCCTTTTGCTAACAGAAATAAGGAGAGCTTAAGTATTTTAGCGGCTGACCTTTTGTTACTGTAAAAATAAGCACTGAATGGCCATATAGTTGCCATATATTATTTCAAGTCATACTAGACACATTGCATGTAGAAAAACATAGCACAAACACAGCTACAAACATATACTAGAATAATTCAACTCCTTTATCTAGACAAAAAGCATTCTGTGTAGGGCAGTGGTTCTCAATATGTGGGTCCCCAGGTGTTTTGGCCTACAACTTCCAGAAATCCCACCCAGTTTACCAACTGTTAGGATTTCTGGGAGTTGAAGGCCAAAACATCTGGGGACCCACAGCTTGAGAACTACTGGTGTATGAAATAACTTGAAGGTCGTATCTACACTATCGTATGCAATTATTCTGCATGTATATTTCAACAACATTTCTCAAGGTGGATGCAAGACAGGCAGCGCATAGTCACTATACGCCTACATAATGGAATACTAATAGCAATTGTTTATAAACTGCAGCCTTGGAACAAATTTCAGAGGTTATTTAAGCAATAAAGTAAATTCAGGAAAAAAGTAAAAGCCTGGCTATGGGACCAGGCGTTTTCACACTAGTACAAGGCAGCATTTTAGACTGGATTTTAATGGAAAGTTGATGAATAGGGCTCAATGCTTTTTATTGACAGAACACTGTTTTTCTTAACTTAGATGAATGTGTATGATATGTTGATGTAATTGTATTTTAATGTATTTTAATGTGTAATGTTTTGGGTTTTTTTATACTGTGTTTTACTGTGTTTTACTGTGTTGGCATCTAATTGTGCCTTTTTGGAAGCCGCTCTGAGTCCCCCCTCGGGGTTGACAAGAGCGGGGTAAAATGTCGGGAATAAAGAGTAGGTAGAAAGCATTATGGATACTACAGCAGCCTTTGATGGTGTCAAACTTGTGGCCCTCCAGGTGTTTTGGACATCAGCTCCCTGGATTCCTTTGGACAAACTGGCTAGGGGAGGCTAAATTTAACTGATTTCTGGAATGTTAAATTGCCTCTATGTCTGTCTATATATCTTTTATGTCAATGGCACTGAATGTTTGCCTGTATATGTGCATTGTGATCCGCCCCCAAGTCCCCTGCGTAAATAAATTAATAGGGCTTCTGGGAGTTGGAGGCCCAAACATCTCGAGGGCTGCAAGTTTGACATCTCTGCTTTAAGAACGAATATTAGCTAGCTGGAAAGATTATTAGCTGGCTTTAATCCATTTATTGTTGTCTCTGTTTATTGCTTATATTATTTTCTGTATCTGTGGATTGTTGTAAGCCGCCCGAGTCCCTTCGAGGAGAGGGTGGGGTATAAAGATTATTATTATTTGATACATAACAAGACACAAGTACATAGCAAACAAGATCACTATGCTGGCTTTTGTATTTGACTACACGCTGGACACTTCCCAAGTAGAATCATAGAGTTGGAAGAGACCTTGTGGGCCAGCCAGTCTAGGACTGTATTAGGCATCGGCAAATAATAATCATAATCTTTATTTATATACTGCCACTAACACCGGAAGCCCCCAACCTCTATCAACACACATAAAAATAAGATAACACCATTTTAAGAACACAGACCATTTGTAGTTAAAACTAGATGCTATCAATTCACAACTAAAGTGCCAGAGTGTCAACATAATGTGTGAAGATTTGAGTTGTTGTTGTTATTATTAATAATAATAATTCCCAGAATTCTACATACGCTTCAAAGGGCTATAACGTGTATTATAGTATAAGGCATGTCCTTTACCCCTTCAAATACAAAATAAGAATTTAATTCATCACACACCTGTTCTCTCTCTTTCAACATTTTTTCAAATGTGAGCGCTTTCTCCTTCATGGATTGTGATTCAAATTCCTTCTCTCTCAACATCATGGAAAACTGCATGTTGGTCTCTTGAAGGGCTCGAAATTCTGTTTCTTTTTCCTGGCATCTCATCACTATTCTATTATTTTCTTCTTTCAATTTACAGAGATCCATTTCCAAAACAAAAGTCCTCTCTTTTAGGTTAGTTACACCTTGCTTCAGCAGCTCATTTTCATTCTCTTTATTACTAAGGTTTTCATTTAGAGAAGCTAAGTGATCACTTTTTGATTTTATTAACAGATCTTTTTCCCTGAGTGATTTCTGCAAAACATCACACCTCTCCCTGAGCTGTTTCATTTCCATGTCAGACTCTACTTGACACTTCCGCTCCACTTCCGATGATGCAGCCACAGAATCGGACAGCCTCTGATTATTTTCCTGCAGGGTCTGGATTGTTGTATCTTTTTCCTCCAACGTTTTTGCCATGCGTTCCAGTTCCTCACGGAGTAGTTTGGTCTCACTGGGAAGCACCTGAGAAACAGCTCTACTAGGAATGTTTTGTGGCTGTGCACTCGCAGGAGAGTTTTCGGGCAGAGAGGGTGTTACTATATCAAGCTTACCCAAAATTATATCCTTGGTATTATTAAGCTCTCCTATACTATGCTGAACATGGACTAATTCCTGACTTAATGTTTTCAACTTTTGCTCATTCTGCTCATAGCCTTGGATTAAGCCATTATATTTGATTTGCAACTGAGAATTGTTTTCACTGTCAGTTGAAATCTGTGCCTGAAGGCTCTGAAGTTCTACTTGGAGATGAGCAGACTCGTGTTTCATATTCTGGACAGTGGTCATTACCTGCTTCTTCCACTCTTCCATTTTCTTAACTTGCTGTTTCAGCTTATCACGCTCCTGCAAAAGCTCTTCAAACTGATTGCTATTGATGCCTCCTAACTCACTGCCCATACCAGCACTGGATGTCTGAAGGACTGTCAATAAAGTTTGGCACTTTTGACTTAAGGCATCAATCTCAATGTCTTTTTCTCTAATAATACGGGACAAGTTTTTAATAGTTTCTCGGGACATGTCTTGACTGCTACTTTCAAATTCACTGGCTAGCTTTTGGTTTTCTTCTTGCAGCTTCTTTAGGGCTGCTTCCTTAGCTGCTACGATATCCATCATCTTGTGATAATCTGTCTTTAACTGACTGTTCTCCCTTGTCTTCTCACTGAGAACGGCCAGCACTTGCTCTCTTTCCATGGCATAGGCTTGCAATTGCTGTTGGAGGTAAAGAACATCCTGCCTATAAGGTGGAGAGGAGACCCTGGCATGGAGAGCTTGGATCTCTAAGTTTTTCTCTTGAATGATCTGTATAAGTTTGCCAACTTCATCTTTGGATAGCTGGTCTATTTGTTTACTTAGAGAGACATTCTGCTCATTCAGAAGTTTGATTTCCATTTCTCTCTCCTTGATGCCTTTTACCAATTTTTCAATCTCAGCTTTAGATAAATCATGTTTCTCGTTCCCGTTTTCGCCATTAAGTGTTTGCACTTTGGTTCCTTGGAAGAGATCAGCAGGATCTGGCTGAATGACCTTTCTCTGATTGTGCAATTGCTCTATTGTCCTCTGCAGGCTTTTAATCTCCTCATCCTTTTCCAAGCACACTTGCTTGTGTGTAAGGTTCATTTGTTCCTGCTGAAATCTGTTTTGCTCTATCTCCTTTTTATATTCCTGCAAGGATTTCTGAAGCTGGGCCATTTTCTGATTCTGATCCTCAAGCATCCTTTTGTTCCTTTTCCCTTCTTCTTCAAGATTATTTTTAAATATAGTTAACTGAGTTATCTCTGCTTCTAATTCAGTGATGATATCCAGGGTTTTTGGCTCAGCCAAAGGAGTGGACCTATTTTGCTGATCTTTCAGGCGTTCAATTTCTTCTTTCAAGTGATTGTTCTCTTCTTTCATGGCTGAAAGGGTTTTCTCTTTTTCTTCTAAACTTTGCTTTAAAAGTTCAAGTCTTTTGGAATCCTTAGCATAATCTTCGTGTTGCTGCTCCAATTCATAGGCTCTTCTCTTAAACTTTTCAACAAAAACCTCTTTCTCTTTTATGAGCTCTGTCAGTTGTTTCTGACCGGCTAAGCTACTAGTTAACATCTCTTTGGTTTCCTCATGATCGACTTCCATCTGCTCGATGTTCCTCTTAAGTTCTATGATCTCAAAGTCTCTCTCTTGATTGAGCTTAACTAAGCGTTCGTGGTCAAGCTGCAATGCAGTGGTATCCATGTTGCGTGCATTTGAGAGCTCTTCAATGGTTTGTTCATATTTATGAGCCTGTTCCAACAACTGGCTTTCAGTCTGGTTGAGTTCATTCTCTAATCGCCCTTTTTCTGTTTTCAAAGCCTCCAGCATGGTATCTTTTTCAAAGGCAATCTTGTTTTTCTCACTACTAGCTATCTGCAACTGTTGTTTAAGCTCTTCACATGCTACATGAAGCTTTTCTTTTTCTATCTGAAGATCCAAAATAGATTTTTCTAAGTCTGTGGTTCTTAGTTTACTTTCTGAAATTTGCTCATTCAGCTTTGAAACTTCTATTTCACTTTCTCTGACTGAATTATATTGATAACTGTGAGATGATTCATGGCTGATCTTGGCTAATTCCCTTTTGAGTGCAGAAATTTCTTCTTCTCTTTGAAGAAGATTTTCCTTTAATTCAACCATCTCCTGTTTATTTTGGGACCTACATTGTTGGGATGCTTTCAGCTGCTCTTTTAATTCTTTTATTTTTGTTTCTAGGTGCTGCTTAGTCTTATGCAAATCATTAAGTGCAGATGTACATTGATTCAATTTCTTTCTCTGGCTTTCCTGCTCTTTGATAATTTCTAGCTTCTCTGCCGCTAGCTTGGATGAGTTCTTTTTTTCAGAGTCTATGTCCAGTTTTAGCTCGTTGATAGTATTGGCATCTTCAGCATTCTGTCTGGTTAGCTGTTCTTTTAACACAATCATATGCTAAAATAAAAACAAATTAACAGTAAATAACAAAAAAATACAGAAATCCAACGTATACATTATAAATATGCAGTTAACATTGTCATGCATTTAAGAGTTAAATATAAGAGGCTAAACTAGCTTCCTCTTTGCTTTCTTTGCATTGGTAACTAAAGATCTTTTTAATCCAATAGACATCTAGTAACTTTACAAGACAAAGGCTTTTTAACACATGCAGTACTAATTCAATGTTTTAAATGGATTTGATTTTAGAAAAAGTTTAACACTATTATAATCATTTTGGTATATGTCTAGCTAGATCTTTTCTTTACTGGTAATTCTTTTTGTTATGTAAGGTGTCTTGAGTCAGATTAGGGGGAATTGTGGGGTATAAATCAAGTAATATAGTAGAGATGAAATGGTTGCATCTCTTTGCTGGTATTTTAGGATTATTTACCAATAATTAGATAATTAATGGGGGGCCCCGGTGGCACAGGCGGGTTAAACCACTGAGCTGCTGAACTTGCTGACTGAAAAGTCGGTGGTTTGAATCCAGGGAGCAGTGAGCTCCCATCATTAGCCCAAGCTTCTGCCAACATAGCACTTTGAAAACATGCAAATGTGAGATCAATAGGCGGGAAAAGTAATGGTGCTCCATGCAGTCATGCTGGCCGCATGACCTAGGAGGCATCTATGGATGTTTTAATCTTTTATGTGCCACATGAAACCTGAGCCTCGGGGAGGCGGTTAAGCTAAATAAATAAATAAATAAATAAATACCAGCTCTTCGACTTAAAAATGGAGATGAGTACCATCTGCCAGAGTCGGACTCAACTAGACTTAATGTCAAGGGGAAACCTTTACCTTTAGATAATTAACAATATAAACTTCACTTTGAACTTCCAAGAGATTCAGGTTATAAATAGACTTTGGTGTTTTGTGTAATTAAATATAATTAACCTGTGTAGCTTCTTGATTCTGCTTGTCCAGTTCTTCTAGTTCTCCTATTAAAGTTTTGTTTTCAGCAATGCTTTCATTAAGCTCCTCTTCCCTTCTTTCCAAGTCTTGTCTTAGCTGATTTAACACCATGTTCTGTTCCTCAGTGGATTCACATGTACTAGCATTAGATTGTAAAGTTGCAACTTCTTTCTGGAGTCCTTCCTTAATTGAGACAGACAAAAAAGACTAGGATGAAATCAATCCGGGTATAGTAATAAATACTATGCTACCATTTTAAAAAAGACCATACATATGAAATTGATTCTTTCTGAGAACTGGAAGGTCATGAAAGCTTATGTCATTATAATTTGTCTTTAAGATGCAACAGGACTCTTGTTTTTGCTGCAATAGATACACATGATCATCCCTTCTAGGTTTCTTCTTCTGAGAGTGTATTTCCACATATTCACAGTGATGAGAGAAGAAACAACAGCTGGTTACTGAAATGTTGGTCCACAGATGGCTTTTCTATAGCAGCAACCAGGTGAGGAGAATTTATATCTGCCATGAAAGCCTTTTCTTTGGTGTAATGCACTGATTCTTGGAATCTGGAGGATCTCAGATTTCTGAAGCCTCATAGTAACTCCAAAGAAATTGGAAATGCTATGGGAAAAAATGGTGCAGCCAACAAATTGCACATATTATTTGGCTTGTTCCAAGACACGCCCTAATGTGACAAATGCTAGACAGAAGTTAATACAATATATCACCATCTTAAGCTGTAAATCCACTGGCTATCAGTCTCCTCCTCCCCGCCAGTAAACTCAAATCAAGGAAAAGACTTCACGAGAACCACCACTTGTCTTAATGTTTCACCAGCAATAGCAAGGGTATCTCTTTGGGCAGCTAATCCAGGAAATCCCAAATGGTTGGCCCCACAAGAGGGCCTGCTTCCAGGGGCAAACCAAAAATGGGCAACTTGGAAGTCCCTGAACAGACTCAGAAGTGGGGTGGGCAGATCAAAGGACAACCTGTCAAAATGGCACTACTTAGAAGAATCCTCCACCTTGTGTAACTGTGGAGCAGAACAAACAACTCCACATCTGTGTGCCTGTGCACAATGCCCTGACTCATGCACAGAGGAATAATTGTTTAAAGCTACAGACAATGTGGTTGCTGTTGCCAGTTTTTGGTCTAAAATTATTTAGTTGCTTGTGCTCTCTCTATTTTATCAGTTTTATACTTATTTATGCAATACTTTTGACACAAAATAAATTTTAAAAACCTGGAAATCGTGGTCTGCGAAATACTTGTCTATTCTCTTAACAGCTTTTCAAAATTTCTATATGTAGCAATCCAAAGATTAGACATGCAAATCTCTGGAGTAACAAAAACAACTGAGAGATTTGTGGTACCTTAATACTAATTTATGACAACATTAGACACAGCCTAGATGTAGGGGGTGACTGTAGACAGTAAAGTCATATGGAAATGAAATCGAAAATGTATGGACTTTCAATTAGAGCGTATGTATAACCTTTTGCAACAGTCGCAGCAGAATCAGATTGGCAATGTTATGTTTGCAGCAGACCCAGTCACAAGTTAGCCACAGAGGATCTGAACACTGATCACACCTAGGCAAGCATGAGTCAGTCGGTCTTTTAAACATCACATGTTTACAGCTTTATAAACATATACCAAAAGCATAAACATATACCAAAAGCATGGACAGAATCCAGTAGCATATGGATAGCCAGTGCTATTCCCCTGTGCACAAGTGTTTGCTTTTACTGATGGGTAGTAGATAGTAGATACTATTTCAAGAATATCTTTCTTTAACATCAGCAATCTCTTTACCTGTTCTGTTTTTTTCAGTCGTGTTATTTCATTTTCTGCATCTGAAAAAATAATAGATGAAAAAAACTACTTATCTTAGGAGAAAATAAAGACAGAATCTGAGATTAAGAGGGTCATCTTAAATCACAAAGGCAAGAAAACAAAGGCAGCACGAAAGGCTGCACTCTTTTCAAGTAAAGAAAAAGACAATATGAAAGCCCACTTTAAATACTATTGATACTAAAAAGTAATGCATTTATTTTTGATCACTTGAATTGATCTCATTTATGCAAAAGTAACTCAAATGTGAGCTAGAAATCTAAGTGACATGAGAGAAGTGGTAGAACAACAGTGGCTTTTAAGAAAACATTGAGTAGCAAATCATTCTTTTTAAACTTTCATAAAAACAAAATGGAGAAACATTCCAGGGAATATTCTTAACTTTCCTTTTCAGGCAGTAGACCCTTAATTTTGAATATTATGGAAAATTGACTGGAAATTATTGGAAGATAAAACTTCCTATTGCCTTTTCTATAGATGTATAATATCTGGGAAAAGTGAAATAATCTGGAGAAGGGGTATAAACCGTCCCCCCTTGCCCCCACAGGCTTTTTTTGGGAAGAAAATATATTTTCTATTAGAATGATAAATAAAATAAAGCTTTTCATGCGTTTACGAACCCCGATCCATTTCTAAAATTGTTGTAAGAAGAAGACTTTTACAGTAATAAATAGTTACAATCTGTAGTCTTGGTTCTTTTTCTCAAATCATTTTATAAAATGAGTGCATTACTGCTGCTTGACACTATAGAAAACTAGTGCAAATATTTATATCTCTTTTACTCATATTGATGTTTTTCTGCTTTTATAGAGATTTG
Organism: Anolis apletophallus; assembly: GCA_030556195.1. Lineage (NCBI taxonomy): Eukaryota > Metazoa > Chordata > Lepidosauria > Squamata > Anolidae > Anolis > Anolis apletophallus. Next base: position 11,322,466 of record JARBWK010000002.1, on the reverse strand, counting down.
TTTGCAGCTGAAACTTGTGAGCCAACTGCAACCATTCCTCGAAATGCCTGACTTGACCACAGTGGTCCATGCCTTACTTAGTGTACATCCAGAATGGACTACTGTAATGTACTCTACATGGGGCTGCTTTTGAAGAGGAGTTGGAAACTGCAGTTAGTATAAAGGTTGGCTGTTAGATTACTAACTGGAGCTAGCTATAGGGAACATATTATGCCCCTACACAAGCAGCTCCATTGGCTTCTGACAATTTTCTGGGCTCAATTCAAGGTGCAGGTTATTACCTACAAAGCCCTATATGCTTCGATTCCAACCTATCTTCAAGACCGCATCTCTTTCTATGACCGGTGGGGCCTTTGAGATCAGCAGTTCCATCACCGTCTCAAGTTCGGCTGGTGGGGACGAGAAGGGGGGGGGGCTCTGTAGTGACTCCCTTACACTTGTAGTGCCTTGTAAGCTGCCCCAAGTCTCTTTGGGAGATGGTGGTGGGATATAAATAAAGATTATTATTATTATTGTGTGTGGGTGTGTGCGTTGGGGGGGGATAGCCTGTTCCTCAAATAGGCGCATCAAATTTCCTGGTAACTTTGGTGCTCATAATATAGGATCTTGTAGTCTCCCCGCCCCTTGAAGAAACATATTGGCATCAACTCTGTAAAAAGGTTGGGTGTGTTTAATATTGCATTGTTCAATTCTTCTTATTTAAAAAAACAGGAAAAAAATCCACCCTTCAGAATTCCTGCAATTTTTTACATCTCTAGTCTTTACATATTGAAAAGAGATATAGAAAAATATGGAATTCCCTCTGTCTTCATACCAAGGAGGGCTTGTTGTAGCCGGAGCACTTCTGCCTGAAGTGTGTCTGCTGAATTATAAGACACTGCCTCTTGCTTTTTCAAACCAGCCTGTTCTTTGGTAATAGATGCGTGGAGCTTAGTGAATTCAGATTTTAGTTTTTCATGTTCTTGTGCTAGTTGACTTTTCCCCATTTTTACCAATTCAAGTTCTTTCAAAAGACTATTGTTCTCTTCTTCTATTGAAGACAATTGCTGACTTAAACTTTTTACTTTATCCTGCAGGTCCTTCAAGTGTGGTGCTGTAGACCCAGATGGACTGTGTTGTACATCATGTTCAGAAGATGCTTCAACAGCTCCACCAACTGTAAAGAAGAAAAAAATAGTTTCCTTGACAACTGTCACAGAACTGTCACAGAACAGAGAACTTAAAAGCCAATTTGGCGATGAAAAGGACCATTAAATTAAATAATTCAAATTAATACTGCTGAACTGTTATCTCAGGGTTTTTATTTGTTGTTTGTGGATGATTTGTATTAGAAATGAAAAATCTGAGTTTAAAGAAATGTAAAGGTATCTTTTAATGATAACGAATTATCATTTCTGATTATCATTACTTGAGTGACGCAAATAACGTGCAAGTCCTTGGCTAGAAACAAATAGCTACACCCCTCTGAATGGGAAGGTAGAAGTCAACAACCTAGAAACAATCTTCTCCCAGTCTGTGACATCATGTAAAATACATTGGATGTAAGGATTGCATGTAAGAAAGTGTAAAAATTATATCCTGTCATTGCCACATTGTTACTTTCCTCTTGAAACCATTTTCAGCCTGCAGACAATAGAGACAGCAATGCACAAATAATTATTTTTCATGTATATTGGTGTATGCCTTCCCTTTGATCCACTAAGGTAGATCTAACCAAACTGAGCTGATGTTGAAGCCCTGAACTAGTCCTTGTTCTTACAAATCCTACTCTTGGGGTCACAGAGAAGAAGCTGAGCTGAGATTATATTGAGACTTTGAAATACATTCCAGATTTGATCAAAGGTTTAGCTTCATTGTGCATGAAAGCAGTTATTCTCCTGAGTTGCTGTGAGGACTAAATGAGAAAGAGGAAATCCACAAATACCATTCTGAGCTCACTGAGGCAGATACAGATATAATTATAATTAATCACAAGAGATATAACAGTACTCTTGATGTTCTTAGGCAAAAGTGTAAGTAATTGGATTAAGAACTGACCCTCCACAAACAGATGTCTCTTTTTGATGGTGGAAGAAACCATGATCCTACAGGAATCTTCCCACTAGGAGGAGGAGACAGGCTGGCTCTGCCCCTCCTCCCCTTTACAGCTTGCAAGGCCACTACTCTGTGTTGGAAAGCCTTTGAAACAACCAGAGAACATTTTGGGAGTATGAGTGGGCATAGAAAACTGCAAGGTAGGGAAAGAAATTGCCTCCCTAACTTGTTACCCACAAGATTAACCCATTAATATAGTTATATTTCATAGAACTATGGAGTACATTAATCTACCAGTGCATAAAGTACAACTCATTATATACTATATTATGATTAATCATCACTTAGGAATTAATGTTCTATGAAGTAACCGGCTAAAGTTGTAAAACAAGTGCTACCACTAGACAGCTGTGAAAAACAGGCTGAGACTAATTCACTGGATCCTTGGAGCCTTTTATTTAGGACAGGGTTTGTTTGTTGTTGTTGTTATTTTTTGCACTGGGAACTTTCCAAATGCATGGTACCCAGGTGACCATTTTCCTCAGTAGCAAGTTATGCTGGCTGGAGATGATGGGGAAAATATCCAAAATACCAGAGGACTACCAAATTGAGAAAGCGTGGTTTGAAGCTTTCAGCAGAAATCACTCCACTCCTATCAGAAAAGTTTAGATGTTGAACGGGGAGATATTGACAAAAAAATCAAACTGATCACATAATTTATTAGGTAATCTGGTTCCGCCACTATACCCAGGCCAATCTTATACATGATTATGCGAATATAAGGGACCACCTCTTCTCAACCTCCTCCAGTATGTTGCTCTGAATGTCTTAAAACATTTGCATAATTACAATAATTTTATTTATTTATTTATTTATTTGTGGTATTTGTACCCCGTAGCTTCTCACCCCCGCAGGGGGACTCAGCACGGCTTACATTTGCAGCACTACAGGCCGCACTACCACAATACAATTTTAAAATGCACCATATAATCAACATCATTAAAAGCATTAAAAAGCATTAAAAGCATAATGCCAAAATTGCAGGCTTTTGGATGATATTGGTTACTCTTAAACTATGACAACCCTTTCATTAAAGTACCTCAGAAAAAGTTTAGGAACTTTTATAGCTCTTACTAGCAGAGAGAGATCATGTTAGATAATGTAGCTATAAGATAACTAAAACAGGAATTGGATTTGCTACCAATACACTGGTTGGTAGACTGTGCGCTCCCAGTGTTTGAGAAAAGCTGACACTGATCAGACTTGGGAAGTTGGAAATACTACTACAGTAGTCTGGCTTATCCAACATATCCGGCAGAATGTCGGATAGCCGAAAATGTCAGATAATACAGAGGGATTAAGAAAGCGGGCATTTTCTACCTTTTCTCTCCTGGCCTGGAGGAGCCCCAAGCCCCGCTCTTCAAAGCCGCAGAGAACACAGTCCCTCAGGGAAGAGGTGGTGCGCGCTGCCTACTGCTTTGGCTTCCCTCCCTCTGTCTCGTGCCTCTATCCTTGATCCTCTGTTCCTCCTCCTCCGATGCCATATGTGGCACCAGCGCACGCGCTCCAACAGCCCTAGAACACTGTTGCCAAGCAACCAAGATTGTTTGTAGCTGCTGAAGGGCGCCTCTTCAACAACCCTAGAACACTATTGCTAGGCAACCAATATTGTTTGCTGGTGTTGCTAAGGCACTGAAAGTCGCATTGCCCTGCCTTCGATCTAACGGGAGGGTACGGTGAAGGATTCGAGAGAGTCGGATAAGACGGAATGTCAGATAAGCGAAGGTCGGTTAAACGAGACACTACTGTACACCAGCATTTCCCAGCTCTCATCATTTTAAAATAAAGACCACCCTGTCTGGTGACGGTGAATTTCTAGTATAACAATTATAACCGTATAGAGCTTTAAAGGTCAAAACCAGCACTTTGAATTGAGCTCGGAAGTGGACAGGCAGCCAATGGAGCTGACACAACAGGGGGTGGTATGCTCCCTGTATGTAGCTCCAGTTAGTAATCTGGCTGCCGCCCGTTGGACTAGTTGTAATTTCCGAACTGTTCCCGATATTATGGGGAACTTCCCGATATTATGGGGAAAACAAGCTAAATGCAGCAACATTTAAGATGTAGAGATATACTTGAAATGTGTGATGTTACAATAGTCTTTGAAACTCCCAATGAAGCAAAAATAATCAACACCTTTTTGTATCTGATCTTCAAGTTCTTCAATCCTTTCCTCATATTCACCCAGTTCTTCTCTATGACGTCGGCTTATGTCTCCTAATTTTTGCCGGTGTGCATCCTGCAATACTGAAAGCTCATGTTGGTGCTCATCAATTTCTTGACTCAACTTCTGTTTTAACTCCTAAAATTTGTAATGAAAGAAAGTTGAAGACAAGCCTGCATGGCTCAATCCAACCAAATATTACATACGATTTTAAAGAAAAACTATTATAAACAAATGTCACTGAAAATATTCTCTGCTGCTTCATTCTACAATCACGCAATAGCACCAAAAAAAAATCCTCTCCAGATAGCATACAAATTTATCTGTATTAAGGACAGAAATGTGAAGGTATTGGGGAGCAGGGGGTGGAGGGGAAGGACACAGTTTTTTTTCTCCTGTAGTATGGAGATGGTCCTGGTACATAAATCATTGACTATCACAAATCAATTATGTCTTCCTGCCATGCTAGGGGATGGGGTAGGAATGTAAGTTCCTTACAGCAAATACCTTGAGAATCACTGATGTAGAAGAACATTGTAATTCTTGAAACTCTCCAAGGGCTCTTCCACACAGCCATATGACCAAGAATATCCAAAAGAAAATCTCACAATATCTGCTTTGAATTAGGTCATCTGAGTCCACACTGCCATATATCCCATTTCAAAGCAGCTAATGTGGGATTTTATTCAGCTGTGTGGAAGGGGCCCTAGTTTCAATGCTTTATGTCTGTGTTGTGTGCCTTCAGTGATTTTGGCTTATGGCAACACTAAGGTAATCCTATCAAATGGATTTTAACAGTAAGATTTGCCATCGCCTTCCTAAGACTGAGATAAAGTGACTTGCCCAAGGTCGCACAACAGATATTCCTGCTTGAATGGGAATTACATCCCTTGTCCTCTAGACTGAAAACACTACACCACGCTGACTCTCTACGGAGCACCAACTGAGACAAAATATTGTTTTAGTAAGTGTGATGGTATCTTTGTATTTAAAGGGTCTTTTGTTTGATAATTATAAGCTAGCAAAACCAAAGAGGCTTCTTAGAATTCAGGACTTTGTAATTACAGATTCATTCAAAAGAAAAAATAAAATCTTTAAAAGTAAGTTCAATATTACTGTTTTCTGAATAAACTGCACTTCTAAAATAACAAATATAGGTCGAGTATTTCTTATCCAAAATACTTGAGACTACAAATGTTTTGGTTTTCAGATTTTTTTCGCACTTTGGAATGCCTGTATTTGCATATATGTACAAAGTGAGATATACTGGAGATGGGACCCAATCTAAATATGAATTTCATTTATGTTTTATACATACCCTATACATATAACCTAAAGATAATTTTGTATTATAATAATTTTATGCATGAAATAAAGTTTGTCTACATTGAACTATCAGAAAACAAAGGTATCTTAGATTCACCTATGTTCTTGTGTCTTCAAAGATGTATTTATTTTATTATGTTTATTGCTTTTATTGTGTTTATTGTTTTCTGATGTTTTTGATATTTTTTGTGATGTGTTGTTTGAGCACGGCTCCATGTAAGCCGCTCCGAGTCCCCTTTGGGGAGATGGATGTGGGTTATAAATATATTATTATTATTATTATTATTATTATTATTATCGTATCTCTGAAATTGCCACCAATGTGGGCAATTTCAGATTCTGGAGTATTTTGGATTTGCAGATGAGGAATTCTCAACATGTAATTTTATACCAAACCAAGTTAGAGATAACAGAGTTTATGTTCCTAAAGGAATAAAGTGGCTTTGAATCTACAGACTGCCAATATGGCATATTTTTTCACATTCTACATCAGTCAACTTTCCACTTTATGGCTTGAAAATCCATGGAAATTTTACATAAGGACCAGAACATCTGATGTCCATCAATATTGTATGTGATCACCTTGAGGCCATGACCAAAACGCTTAGGCAAACTACACCTTTTAAAACATACAAAATCACTAATAATTAATCTGGAAAATATATTCTGAAGTTAACAAGATTTATATTGATCTTTATGTGTAATCAAACTATTTCACCTTAGAAGAACTGCACACATGAATGTTTTATATAGCGGAGGTGAGGAAAGGTATAGCAAATGCACAGAAATTGCAGATTTATTGAAAGAGTGGCCTTACCTTGATAATATTTTGCAGTTTGCAGATTTCACTCTGATCTACATTATTTGCCCCTTCTGGCTTGGAAAACTAAACAAAAGAGAAAAAATAAATGCTGATATATGTGTAGCTACAACATCACTTTGAAAGTCATTCAGCAGTACCAAAAACAACTGTACATTTATAAGATTTTAGAATGCATAGCTGGACAATATTTAATAAAGCCAAAAGCTTTATTAGCATTTCATAAGTGGAAGGAAACAAAGCAATATTCAATAAAAGCACTTTAAGAATAAATATCCACTTGTATTCTCCAAAAGTATATCCCATGAAAATATATACAGCTAGTTTGCTTCCAATATCCACTTGTTGAAATGTCACAATCACAAGCTTCATCTATGAGAGAGTTTCATCTATGTTGACAATCGTGCCATCACTGTCCAAGCAGGGAGGTTTGATATGGTTGAACAGAAGCTTTTCGAAGCTTTAGATGCTCTTATTGATTATTACAAGGAAAACCATCTGATTCCTAATACATCTAAAATGTAAACATGTGCTTTTCACCTTAAGAACAAACAAGCATCTTGAGCTCAGGATTACTTGGGAAGGAATCTCACTGGAGTATTGCAGCACACAGAAATACCTGGGAGTTACCCTGGACCATGCTCTGCCTTAGAAGAAGCAACTGCTCGATTATTAAAAAGTGGGTGCTAGAAATAATAACACAAGAAAGCTGACTGGCACAACCTGGGAATCATTAAGATCTGCAGGCTGTCGAGCACGCAGCAGAGGGCGTTCACAGTGGCTGCTCCGAGCCTCTGGAACTCCCTACCTGAAGAGACATGAGCACTACGGGGCTTGATGGAATTTCGCAAGTCCGTAAAGACTTGGCTGTTTAGGCAGGCATTTGGCTCCGACTGATGCCTCCTATAACCTGCCAACATGCCATCCTGCCACGTCTTGCCACCTACATTACTGTCGCCTGCTGGGGTTTTATTGTTGGGAGCGGGGTTAATTGGGTTATATGTTGTTTTATCTGTTTTATTGGTGCTTTTACTGGTTTTATGCTGTAAACCGCTCTGGGCTCCAGAGAGAGCGGTCTACTAAATCAAATAAATAAATAACCAAACATACATAGTAAAGTCATCTGCCCTTGCGCTTTGCTACTCTGATGCCAAATACGCATGCCCAATGTGGAACACATCTCACCACGTTAAAACAGTGGATGTAGCTCTTAATGAGACATGCCGCATTATCACAGGATGTCTACGTCCCACACCACTGGAGAAATTATACTGTTTAGCCAGTATTGCACCACTTGACATCTGCCGAGAGGTAGCAGCACAATAATGAAAGGCCCATCCCCTGTTCGGATATTAGCCAGCACGCCAATGCCTTAAATCAAGAAATAGCTTTCTAAGATCTACAGTGATACTCGCAGGAACACCTCAGCAAGCGAGAGTCCAAAGTGGCAGACTAAAACCCAGAACCTCAATCCATGGCTGATACTGAACAAGAGACTCCACCCTGGGCAAACAGAAGACTGGGCGACTTGGAAGGCGCTGAACAGACTGCGCTCTGGCACCACGAGATGCAGAGCCAACCTTAAGAAATGGGGCTACAAAGTGGAGTACACGACATACAAGTGTGGAGAAGAGTACACCACGGACAGCCTATTACAATGCAGTCCGAGTCCTGCCACATGCACAATGGAAGATTTTCTTATAGCAACACCAGAGGCACTCCAAGTGGCCAGCTACTGGTCAAAGGACATTTAATATAATGCCAAGTTTTTAAACTTTGTGTTTTAAAATACAACTGTCCCCTCAATTTGCTTATGACATGATAAATAAATACAGGCTTCAATGTCTACTGTATTGATCTGCCGTCAATTCAAAACCAACACACCTGAAACAAGCTTTACTTTACAGAGAACGGAGGGCTTGGATTAAAATGCTTGGTTCCTCCAGAGGCCTCAATTCAGGTTTAAAAGATAGTGAGATATAACTCTAAAACTTCTTCTGCAAACTACATTGATAAGGTTGTTGTAAATTTTTCGGGCTGTATGGCCATGTTGCAGAAGCATTCTCTCCTGAGACCTCACAACCTCTGAGGATGCCTGCCATAGATGCAGTTGAAATGGCAGAAGAGAATGCGTCTGGAAAATGGCCATACAGCCCGATAAACTTACAACAACTCAGTGATTCCGGCCATGAAAGCATTTGACAATACATTGATAAGGATTACCTGGTTCAAATGAAGAAGGGAGTAATCAGTAAATTTCTATACTCAGGCAGCTGTAATAATACTGTATTTCTTAGATTCTAAAAGGTCTTCAATTCTAAGATACACACTTATTTCAGTACCACCAACAGAGAAAAGCTACACACACATGTATGAATGTATATATAAAAGCACTTGCAATTCTGAGATGCACCCTATTTTTGAGCTGTTTTTATATGTGGGAAAAAGTGCATGTTAGAATCTAAGAAATATGGTACATCTCTATATTCTGATTTCAAATTAGGACTTATTTGTTCCTGACAAAGTTCAATATACTAGTAGAAACCTGAAGTTGCTTATTATAAATTGTCTTTACAGGTGCATCATAAACAAACACATTACATGTATAAACATATCATCTACAGTTGAAAGTGACGTGTGCCAAGTTGGGTCTTTTACCTGTGCAATTTGTTTGTCCAATGGTCAAAACTTCAGATTAAACATATCATCTATATAATAGTTGTCTTTAAGGTGAAACCTCAACCTTGGTTTCAATGGTCAACTGATTTTGAAACCTCATTGGACAGTCTGTTTATTTCTTGCTGGGACCAGATTACATCTCCAAAATCCATGTCATCTCCTTGAAAACTGGAAAGACTATGTCTAACCATAGGAACAAAGGAAGCTGATGTACTGGTGGATGAAGAGACAGCTGCTTTTAACTGTGATGACTGAGCAGCTGACTGTACCTTCTGCAGTTGCTCTTGTAGTGCATTCTGCCTAGCTTTAAGATGGCTGATTTCCACCTAAATAGATGGGAAAAGACATGGAAAGTTTAGTAAGGAGCGATAAATAATCTCTGAAAATTATCACATTTTAGCAACACTTTAGAATTGGATTACATTTCTTAATACTTCCTAGAGAACAGGTGACATGAAAGCATATGTGCACATGTACACACACACACACTTGCTAGAAGTATTCCCATCTAAGGAAAGAGACTATTTCTTGGCCAGGTTTCAATGCTCCTTTCAACAGATCAAACGTGCAATTTGATTTTGATATTCTACAAAAGGGGTGAGGAAGGGCAGGAAGTCAGATTACTTCACCCATATACTCACCAACTGCTCTGTGGGTCAGATTACATGTAATGCGGGGGGCAGGTGGTGGTAACTAGGTTCCAGGCACCTGAACTGTAAATTGTATTTTATGATATAAATGAAAAATGTAATAGAAGACCAAGACACGGTGATCTTTTAAACAATTTTGTACCTCTTTCTGCTGAAGTTGATTGCGGTATTCTATAGACTGCTGCTTTATTTGAAGTTCTGCTGCTTCATGTTTTTCTTCCAGGTCACTACAAACAGTCTTCAGCCTCTCATTCTATGGAAAGAAAAGTACCTGAATATTTCAAAAACTGAACTCTCCAAATCAATGCAGCATACACTATATTGAAAATATACCAACGTCACCAAACTTATGGAAAAATAATAATAAATTTGGAAGAGACCACAAAAGTTATACAGTCTAGACGGCTGCCACAGAGAAACATTGAATTAATGCAGGCCTGATTGATCAACATCCATCTCTCCTTAAAACTTGGTTTTTTCTTCTTTTTTCAACAAGCCTCATTTTTCCAGCCTACTGTCTTACCTCCGATCTCAGTGTGGGAATAATGTTTTCTACATCTCGGAGACCAGAACTGGATACAGGAAAACCTGCTGAAGTATCTAAAAGAAAGAAAAGTAAACAAGAAATTTTCACAATACTGTAATCTATTGACATAACTTTGGCAATTACTTTTTAAGACCAGCAATCCAAAGATTTTAAATGCCCTTCTCAGATTGAATTCTTACATCTTTTATATTTAAAACACCACAGGCAATCTTCGGAATCCACATGTTTGGGGTTCAAAATGAAAACAAATATATAAGACAGCATCTCTCACTCAGATTCTTCAAACATAACTCTGAAGGTCTGGTCCACCTAAAACTGAATTTCCTTTACACAAACCTTAGGTGATGTATATGCAAGGGTATTTATTTATTATTTATTTACTACACTTGTATACTGCCTTTCTCAGCCTATCAGCAACTCAAGGCGGTTTACAAGTTAGTACACATAATAACAAAGTACAGATTAAACATTAAAACAATATAAAACCACAATGAGAGCAATAAAAACCAACATTATCATCATCAGTGTCTCCTAGTTAAAAACATTGTCCAAGTTCCATCGTCAAGTGATTCCATTTCCTATGTCAATTACTCCGCATTTGTAAATGCTTGCTTAACTTGTCTTAACTTGTCTCTGAAATGTTAAGAGTGAGGGAACTGATCTAATCTCCTTAGAAGGGGCATTCCATAGCAGAGGGGTTACCACAGAGAAGGCCCTGTCTCTCGTCCCCGCCAAATGTACTTGTGATGAAGGCAGGATTGAGAATAGAGCCTCCCCAGACAATCTTAAAGTTCTAGATGGATCATAAGGGGAGAGGTGTTCGGACAGGTAAATTGGGCCAATACCAAGTTTCTTTTCTTGGAAATTGGAAATGCTTTACATTGGGCAGTGCTACTTGTGCCCTTCAAATGTTACCAGGCTGCCACTGCTCTAATCTCTGGCCATTGGCATTGCAGGATATGGTTGATGAGAGCTGCAATTTAACTGCATCTGGGCAGCCACATGTTGCCCACCATAACCCTAAATCACCTCAAAAACACTATTATTTACTTATTTATGCTATTTATACCCTGCCTTTCTCTACCCCGAAGGGGCTCAAGGTGGCTTACATACAAGCATTTATTCATTACTATTTTCCATTTCATTACAATGGTTGCTTTGGTTAAGAATGACAATGATGCATTTCTAATTGTGGACAAGCAGTATGTGCTGAAAGCTGTACATTTACTTTTGATTTTAATTTTGCTTGTTTATTTGACACTAATGGTATGTTACTTTCTTCTATTCTACTCAAAGAGATTCCTTAAAAATTACTCCGTAGGTTTCCTAGCCTTCTGGACTAGGTTGGGGGTTTGTTTTTTGTGTTGTTTGGGGGTGTATGAAGGACTATATGATTATTGAGCTCCCTTTCCTTTCTGCTGGTGGAAGCAATACTGTCAGTAGAACCACTTTGTTGATACTTGCCATAATGAAAAGCAAATAATATTTTTATAGAGTATGTCATTGATCATTTGAAAGTTAAGACTTTGAAAACTACAGTAAAAAGCCCATTGCTATCACCACTTAGTTTAAGATCTCAGAATCCAATGTTGGATAAAATCACCACATATTTTAAATTCCAACCAATGTACTAGATCTTTTAAATTAGCGTATTTTACACAATTCAGAGAGTCATTTTAGATTGTATTTGTTATACTTAGTTTGAAGAACATGTAATCGCTGGAATTTATTTTCACAGTGGCTGCAGAAAACTTTTAACATAACATCTGAACTTTGCCTTCTGCATGTCCACAATGAAAAATGTTCTCAGATGGGATAATCTTTATTTTCTTCTCCACACAATGCATACATTTCACAAATATTCTCCACACAACATTGACTCAATGGGTACTGATGTTGCCATTTGTATAACTAATTTCTGATGTTAGTCCTTTGCCACATTAACATCCTGTAATAAATGAGAAAGTACATGTCACAACAGGAAACATCTGTTAGTACCTATCTCTCTCATTTAGGCCCAAGGAGAGATTTAATATATTAGTTGTTGGGAGTCCTGCTGCCAATTACTCCATGTAACATTTATGTGCCAAACTTGTTGGCAACATTACAGCAAGCTTGAAAATCACCTCACATAATACAGAGTGAAAGTAGTTATCCATGGGGAACTTAAAAGTAAAGTGGAACCTGAGCATTACTTAGTAGTGCCATCCAATAATTTTTCCTCAGATATATATATATATATATATATATATTTGCTGAGTATAAATGGAATGTAGTTCCATATAGATATATATTTAATGCTAAAATATATGAATGCATGACGACACATAGACAAGAAGTTGTATCAAAGGGTAGCTTTGCACAGTTGAAAAACACTCTTGCCTGCTTGTCGTCTCATTTTTGCTAGCCCACTTTATCTACCACTCTCCTGCTTATAGTCTCTGCTACATCCTGTATGAGAGGAACTGCTTCACTATTTAAGGTTTCCAGCAGATTCAAGTCACCTTTTATTTTAAGACAGAGTGTATATGGCTTGTGGGCCGCAGGTCCTCATTTTGCCTACTCCTGATACAGTTTCAAAAGACATGACAGAACTGTATAGAGTAAGTTTGAGTGGATGAGCAGAGATTCAAACCCTCATCTCCAGAGTTGTATCTCAACACACAAACGACTGCACTATGCTGGCTGTCTCCAGCAGGCCTAGTCACAGGTATGGATTAAGACTGAAGCCTAATATAAATGTAAACAGATATCTAAACTAAAAAAAAGCCAACTATGTTGCTCTAATATTGTTTTCTTTCCAATATATTATTTAGTAATTACAACAAGGGTTATTCAGGAATTGTAACAACAGCTTCTACAAAGATCTAGACAACTGAAATACTCAAGATATAATCTCACTAGCAACTGGATCACATTTTTCTAAAACTTGTATATAGTCGATCCTTTGTATCCATGAATTCTACATCAACTATTCGTGGCTTGAGAATATTCCTTCCCTGTGAAAAATGCAAAATTCTTTGATTTTTCCATTTCATATAAGGAACACCATTTTACTATCCTACTGTAATGGAACGTGAACATCCATGGATTTTGGTATCCATGTTGGGGGCATGGCCCTGGAACAAACCCTTTGTTGATACCAAGGGCCCGCTGTAGTTTTAACTGGAATATAGCAATTCTAGCAAGTCAGACCTACAGTTTATTATGCCTTGGTTATCTCTATGCTCACTTTGTAAGTGGCTTGTGAGGTCAGTTATCCCTTTTCTCTAATACTAACCAGTACTTGAAGCCTTTCCTGTGTTAGGACTTTATTACTTTCCCTGTACTAATTTGACTGTTTAATACACCGAGACTATTAATAAAATAACCTTGTTTAGTCCAAACCAGTTCCAAGCATGTAGTGTAGACTACTGCAGGAACACCAATTAGTTTTTGAGCTCAGTCCAAAGTGCCAGTTTGAAAACAGAAAGTACTTGTAGGGAAAATATTACCTGAAGAAGAAAGACACTGCTGAGGATGAAAATATGGCAAATTCACCTGCCCACCCCCTAGGGGTTATGGCAGGTGAGAGGGGATATTGGGACACAAATGCAGACCCAGATTCCTCTGGGTCTACATTACAACCCCAAACTCCTAGTAGTGATTCATCTTGACACATTTCAAGCCCTGGGAGAAACATCTGAACTGCTGTCAAACCCTTCAACCTATGTGAAAATCTATCAAGAATCAAATACCTCATTCTTTTTCCAATATAAAAACTGGGACCTTTGCTGTGAAAATGCCATACCAAAATGCTAGTTCTCATCATCAGCTGCCTTTCAGTGGGCAGCTGAATGTTTTCACTCTCAACCAGACTTCTCAAGTGTTTTATACAATTTGATCTCACTGCTGTACTGATTTTTAAATATGTTATTCCAGCATGCTGTGTGTTTTGAGAGCAATTTTCAGTTTGGAAAGATGACTGAAATTTGCAGGGATTCAGTGTTCTTTCTTTTTGCCTTTTAAATGTGATTTAATGGTTTTATGATACCTCTATATAATGCCCAACCACCCAGTGGGTTGAAAGGGAGACTGTGGCTGGTCCAAGATTATCAAGGGAGCTGCATGATTCATTGAGGACTAACACTGAGATTAGCCACATCACAGTCCAATACTCTTCATTTAAAAATGCAGTAACTCTCTCCCAGGTTCAAAACATTTTCTTCCCAAGCTTTTGGAATAACTGATCCAGTTTTTGACCCCATCTTGTTTCAACTTTATAAGCATATTTTGGCCACCCTTCTCCTCCCCCTGTCACCCCTACAATTTGTAGTTAATGATCTTCAAGTCAACCTCAATGTATGACAACAACATAAATGAGAGACCTCTGAATCACCAAGAGACCTGCTGAGAGCCCCGAAATCCTGATTAAGTCTTCCATCTGGAATATGCTCATCTATCTCTGCTGCCCTGCACCTCACCATGTAGGGAGCTGGACTGGGTTGCCCATGAGGTCTCTTCCAATTCTATGCTTCTATTATTACCTTTTTTGTCTAGTGAGGCATGTCTTCTTATGCTATTGCTAAAGAGCCTCAGCTTAGTCTGGGAGAATTCAGGCTTCCCTTTCGCGGCGCTCCCGCCGCCGCCACCTCCTCTGCCGCCGCCACCACCGCCGCCGCCTCAGCAAGGCCTCGAGCAGCAGCAGCAGGCGGTCGCGAGCGCGCCGATTGGCGGGGGGGAGGGAAGTAGGAGGAGGAGGAAGGGAGGCTGCTCCTCCTCCCTGCCCCACCCCGCCCGCCGTGAAAAAAAAAATAATAATATAATAAAAATATTCAAATAATAATAATAAAATTTTAATCTTAAAAAGCAGATATCTTGCAGGAGGATAGGGGGCCAGAGGGAAGGGGCTGGGGGGCCGTATACAGCCCCCGGGCCGCCAGTTGGGCAGCCCTGTTCTATAGGATAGGGAAATACATATAGGTAAAATACATATAAGCCAAATCGCCAAATAAAATCATGTTCAACTCAGTACGCATATGTGGTCTATAACCAGTCTCATCCATTATTATGGGAATGCTTTGTTCCATAGCCAGGTTTTCACCCGTCTCCTGAAGGACAAAAGAGAGGGGGCAGATCTGATCTCGCTCGGGAGAGAGTTCCATAGCCGAGGGGCCACAACAGAGAAGGGCCTGTCTCTCGCCCCCACCAGACGCGCTTGTGAAGGTGGTGGGACCGAGAGCAGGGCCTCTCTGGATGATCTTAGCGTCCTTGATGATTCATAGGGGAGAATACGTTCGGGCAGGTCAACTGGACCTAGAAGAATCCTCCACGTTGTGCGGCTGTGGAGCAGAACAAACAATTCTGCATCTGTATGCTTGCCCACCATGTCCTGCCTCATGCACAGAGGAAGAACTGTTTAAAGCAGTCATTCCCAAAGGGAGCGCTACCACCCCTTGGGTGGCGCTGCAGTGATCCGGGGGGGGGGCGGTGATGGCCACAGGTGCATTTGGGGTACGATGAATCACTGTAAGGGGGTGGTAAAAGCATGGCTAAAATCACTGTGCAATATTCCCTCGTGCTCCCGCCGGCCTGGCCTTGTGCGACGCCTCCCTCGCACTCCCGCCGGCCGGCCAGCAAGGGTGCGATGCAGGCAAAGGCTCCTTCGCACAAGGCCTGGCCTTGCGCGTCGCTTCCCTCACCTCCTTCACACTCTCGCTGGCTGCCAAGGGCACAAGGCAGGTGACAGCTCCTTCGTGCCTGCCCAGGCAGCGTGGGGGATCTTCCCACACCCGGCTCTCATTGCCTGCCGGGCTTGCCGCCCTGCCGGATCTAGGCCCAGAATGCACCAAGCAACAGCAACTCCCAAATGTTAAGGTATGTATATTTTCCCCAAACTTCTCCAGTATTTTATGTTAGTCATGGGAGTTCTGGATGCCAAGTTTGGATCAATTCCATGATTGTTGGAGTTCAGAGTGCTCTTTAATGACAGCGGAACTATATTTACACCTTTGTTTACTATATTTTACGAAAAAGGTAGAAACATTAATACATATATCTAGTTGTGGATAAGTGGCAGGAGCGCATTGATGGAATTTCTAGCAGGTTCTGCTCCTCTGAGCGCAGTGATCTCGGGGGAACGTACAGGGTAAGGCGGTCCCTCAGGTACACAGGCCCTAGAGTCTAGACCGTATAAGGCCTTGAAGGTCAAAACCAACACCTTGAAGGCAATGCTGTAAGATGGGAGTGATGTGCTCTCTCACCGGTGCTCCCACCAGTAAGCGAGCAGCGGCATTCTGCACTAGCTTGAGTTTCCGGATTGTTGACAAAGGAAGGCCCACGTAGAGGGTGTTACAGTAGTCCAGCCTCGAGATGACCATCGCTTGGATCACCGTGGCCAGGTCATCCCTGGACAGGTAGGGTATATTTATTTATTTATTTCCGGCAGTTTACCGCGCTCTTCTCAACCCCCGAGGGAGGACTCAGAGTGGCTTCCAAAAAGGCACAATTCGATGCCAACACAGTAAAACACATAAAACACAGTATAAACCCCCCCTCCCAAACATTACACATTAAAATACAATTACATCAACATATCATCCACATTCATTTAAGTTTTTAAAAAAAGGTGCTGCCTTGTGCTAGTGTGCAAATGCCTGGTCCCATAGCCAGGCTTTTACTTTTTTCCTGAATGTCAGGAGGGATGGAATTGATTGTATGTCACTAGGAAGCGCATTCCACAGATGGGGAGCCACCACCGAGAAGGCCGTCTCCCTCGTCCCCACCAGCCGCATTTGAGAAGTCGGCGGGAGCAAGAGCAGGGCCTCCCCAGATGATCTTAAATTATGAGGTGGGATGTAGCGGCAGATGCGTTCGGACAAGTAAGATGGGCCAGAACCGTATAGAGCTTTAAAGGTCAAGACCAGGACTTTGAATTGAGCTCGGAAGTGGATAGGCAGCCAGTGGAGCTGACACAACAGGGGGGTGGTATGCTCCCTGTATGTAGCTCCAGTTAGTAATCTGGCTGCCGCCCGTTGGACTAGTTGTAATTTCCGAACTGTCTTCAAAGGCAGCCCCACGTAGAGTGCGTTGCAGTAATCTATTCGAGATGTGACCAGAGCGTGGACGACCGTAGCCAGATCAGACTTCCCAAGGTACGGGCGCAGCTGGCGCACGAGTCTTAACTGTGCAAAAGCTCCCCTGGCCACCGCCGAGACCTGGGGTTCCAGGCTCAGTGATGAGTCCAGGATCACTCCCAAGCTGCGAACCTGCGTCTTCAGGGGGAGTGTAACCCCATCCAACACAGGCTGTAACCCTATGCCCTGTTTGGCCTTTCGACTGACCAGGAGGACCTCTGTCTTGTCTGGATTAAGTTTCAATTTGCTAGCCCTCATCCAGTCCGACACAGCAGCCAAGCACCGGTTCAAAGTTTGGACAGCCTCCTTGATGACAGGTGGGAAGGAGTGACAGATCTGGACGTCATCTGCATACAGATAACACCTTACTCCGAAACTATATAAGAACATAAGAAGAGCCATGCTGAATCGGGCCTCAGCCCATCTAGTCCAGCATTCTGTGTCACACAGTGGCCCACTAGTTGTACACAGGGATCTCTAGCAGAAAGGAGGGCAAAACCCTCACCTGCTCCCGACCCCCCACAACCAGTACCCGGGGAAAATCCTGCCTGCCTCCATCAACACTGTAGCACAGCAGTTCTCATTTGTGCCTGGAGGGCAGGGGTCAGGACCTGGGGTCCCATTAGCATTAGAACCAGCAGTGCCAGAACATGATTCAGAGGATGAGCTAGATGACTGGGGTGAAGGGCAGCTTTCCCCTGATGGGCCTCTTTCGCCCACAGAGAGCTTGGCATGGGAGGAAATGTTGTTTGGCCCTAGCGAAGAGATAGAGAACCAGGTGCAGATGGACAGCGATTCGGGCAGCTATGAACATCCGGAAGGACGGAATTCTCAGGAGCCTCCAGGGGAAAACATGGAAGAAAGCGCATGGGAAATGGCTAGGGAGGAGAGCTCTCAGGGAGATAGAAACACAGCTGCGGAGAGACAAGGTCGAACCTTTGATAGGAGACAGAACATCGAGTCTGGCAGAAGGGAATGGTCTAAGAGCATAGACCGGCCGAGGTCCGTGAGCAGCGATTGGAGACGAAGAAGCCTAGAGCGTCGGGGACCTCGGCCGAAGGATTAAGTATAGGATCCGTGGGAACGAATCCTCAGTGCTCCGGCCACGTCTCATCTGAATAGGCGTGAAGCGGAGTGGGACCACGAAGCTAAGCTAGCCAGTGGTCATCAAGCCTTGCCTTGCCTTGTTCCTGATCCACCTGGTTTTGCGGAGCCTTGCCAAGTTTTTTGCCTATTTGCTACGTTACCTTGGACATTGTTACTTCAAGCCTTTTGGATTGTTTTTATATTCTATTGGACATTATCTTTTGAACTGTTTTTATATTCAATAAAGTAGTTAGCCTTCAGTCCGTCTCTGTGTGTGTGAATAAGGGGCCGGTCAAGTCCGTGCATCGTGACAAACACAGAGGTGGCACTTGGATGTCCATTTCAGTAACTACTGATTCCCTTGGTATCCATGAATCTGTCTAATCCTGCCTTGAAGCTGTCCAGGCTGACAGCTGTCACAACCTCCTCTGGAAGTGAGTTCCATAACCCAATGACCCTCTGGGTGAAGGAATATTTCCCTTTATTAGTCCTAACTTTCCTACCTTGGAGCTTTAGGGAGTGCCCCCTAGTCCTAGTGTTGTGTGACAGAGAAAATATTTTTTTCTTTATTCACCTTTTCTATCCCATGCATGATTTTATACACTTCGATCAAGTCACCTCTTAAACGCCGTCTTTCAAGGCTGAAAAGACCAAGGCGTTGCAACCTGATTTCATAGGGAGCTGCTCCATCCCTTGGATCATTTTTGTTGCCCTTCTTTGTACCTTTTCCAGTTCCGTTACATCCTTCTTGAGGTGCGGTGACCAGAATTGTACACAGTACTCAGATGTGGCCTCACCATAGATTTGTAGAGAGGCAATACAACATTTGCCGACCTATTTTCGATTCCCTTCCTGATCATGCCAAGCATAGAATTTGCTTTTTTAAGCTGCTGCAGCGCACTGGGTTGACATCTTCATTGAGCTGTCCACCAAAACCCCAAGATCCCTTTCCTGGTTTGTCTCAGAAAGCTTTGACCCCATCAGTTGATAAGTGTATTTGGGGTTCTTTGCCCCGATGTGCATGACTTTACACTTGTTTAGGTTAAAATGCATTTGCCACTTTGTTGCCCATTCACTCAATTTCGAGAGATCTTTCTGGAGCTCTTTACAGTCAGTTTCATTTTTAACTACCCTGAACAGTTTAGTGTCATCTGCAAACTTTGCTACCTCACAATTTACTTCTACATCCAGATCATTTATGAATAAATTAAAAAGTAACAGTCCTAAAACTGAACCTTGGGGTACGCCACTTCTCACCTCTTTCCATTCAGAGAAGTGTCCGTTTATTACCACCCTTTGTTTCCTACAGTTTAGCCAGGTTCCAATCCAGGACAAGACCTGTCCTCTGATTCCATGGCTGAAGAGCTTATTTAGGAGCCTTTGGTGAGGGACTTTGTCAAAAGCCTTTTGAAAGTCAAGGTAAACAATATCGACTGGGTCCCTTTTATCTATGTGTTTATTTACACCCTCAAAGAATTCTATCAAGTTAGTAAGACATGATTTGCCTTTGCAGAAACCATGTTGATTTTCCTTCAGCAATGCCTGTTCTTCTATGTGCCTAGTAATATTTTCTTTAATAATGGTTTCCATCACTTTGCCTGGAACTGAGGTTAGACTAACTGGCCTATAATTTCCTGGATCACCCCTGGATCCTTTCTTGAAGATCGGAGTTACATTTGCCTCCCTCCAGTCCTCGGGTACAGTGCCTGATCTTAGAGAAAGGTTATATATTTTGGCTAGAATTTCAGCAATTTCACACTTGAGTTCCTTAAGAACTCTGGGGTGGATGCCATCTGGCCCTGGTGATTTGTTGACATTTAGTTTAGTAAGGCATGTGAGAACATCTTCCTTGTTTATCTCTATCTGGTTTGATTCATTTATTTCCCTCCCTGAAAAACTGACTCAGCTGCAGGCATATGTTGTCTGTCCTCCTGTGTGAAAACGGAGGCAAAGAAGTCATTTAGCCGCTCAGCAATCTCCTTGTCTTCACTTATTGTCCCTTTCTTACCATTTTCAAGTGGCCCAACTGCTTTTCTAGTTGGGTTTCTGCTTCTGATGTACTTAAAGAAGTTTTTGTTATTTTTTAAAAAATATTCTTAGCTATATGTGCCTCAAAATCTCTCTTGGCTTTCCTGACTGTTGCTTTGCATTTAGTTTGCCAGAGCTTGTGTTCCTTTCTGTTCTCCTCAGTAGGAAGAGCCTTCCAATTCTTAAATAAGTTTTTCTTCTTTCCAATCACACCTTTTACTTCATTTGTAAGCCATACTGATGTCCTTTTGGACTTTCCATGCCTCTTTCTTTTTATTGGAATGCATTTTAGTTCGGCTTGTTTTAAAGTATTTTTAAACAGTTGCCAAGCATTTTGGAGGGATTTGATTTTTTTTAATGTTCCTTTTAGTTTGCTTAGAAAAAAAAAGCCCTGATAAATTCCTCCTAGGGATCCTAGACAACGAATTAGATAAGAGCGAAAGCAGAATATTCATATTAGCCATAACAGCGGCTAAGACTCTTTTTGCTACCTTCTGGAGGTCGGAAACCATCCCTTCAAGGGACGAGTGGAGACAAAAACTACTCGAGATCAGCCTAATGGAAAAATTAACAGAGGCACTGAGAGAAAGGAACAACGGAGGAAAATATAATGCTAAATGGGACTGGTCGCTCCTCCAAGAATACTGTAGAAGCGAATGTAACGTAGATTTAGAGATGTAATGGGAACTTGGGTCTTGGCAGATGCTACTTTCCTTGTTAATTTTTCCTAAGTATATGACGTATTTCTTAATTATAGGTCAGTGATAGAAAGGTCGGGAAATCAGAGATCTATCTCTTTATCAATCTTGGCGTCTGAAGGCTCTTTAACCTTGAAACCGATACCAATCTAAAAAGTAAACAAGAGGTTAGGGTGGCTGCCAAGGATTATGGCTACACTTGGCAGCCCTATACTCAGCAGCGCCAAGGCCAGTTTGGCAGCACTCCCTACCGTAGATTTTCAAACACTTCTTATGGAGGTCCTTTCCGTAACCGTTATGGTGGGGGAGGTCGTTTCCGTCAGGGCCGTAGAGGCTCTTTCAATTCCTTTAATTCTTTCAACTCGAAACCCAGGTATCAGCCGTACCAAAACAGGGGGAAAGCTCAGCCTGCCTCCAAGAAGCGGCTTTGATGTAGCAAGGCCATTGCCCCCCTCGCCGGACCAGTGTCCGCCGCCGCAGGGTGCCTTTGTTCAGGTTTGTCAAAATTTTGGGCGCGTTCAGGCCCCCTCTGTTATATGGTTTACTGATCGGTTGAGTCAATTTCTGAATGCTTGGGCTGGAATCACGTCAGATAGATGGGTGTTATCTATTGTGGCTAGTGGCTATGCCAGTGCTGTCCAACTTCTAAGGGGTCCAGGGCCGGATAAAAGGTCACTGATGACCTAGGGGGCCGCTCGGCCCCGCCCCCAGGCCCCGCCCCAAACCCCAGGCCCCGCCCCTCCTAAAACGGCCGAAAAGGGCAGAAGGCGGCGCCAAGAGCAGCGTCACAGGCCTGGCGTGACGCGCTGCCCCTGGCACCGCCTACTCCTTTGGCGCCCCCCCTTCCTAGGGCGGAGGGGGGCGAAAAGGAGTAGGCGGCGCCAGGGGCAGCGCGTCACGCCAGGCCTGTGACGCGCTGCTCTTGACGCCGCCTTCTGCCCTTTTTCGGCTCCCGCCCTAGGTAGGGCGCCGGAGGAGTAGGCGGGCGCCAAGAGCAGAGCGTCACAGGCCTGGCGTGACGCGCTGCTCTTGGCGCCGCATACTCCCTCCCGGCGCCGCCCCTCCGCCCTAGAAAGGGAGGGGGGCGCCGAAAAGGAGAGTAGGCGGTGCCAAGGAGCAGCGCGGCACGCCAGGCCTGTGACGCGCTGCTGTTGGCGCCGCCTTCTGCCCTTTTTCGGCGGCTCCCCCTTAGGTAGGGAGGGGGGCGCCGAAAAGGAGGAGGAGCTAGCTCTCTTCCTCCTCCCTGCCCCGCCTCCCCCTCCCCCCCGGCCGCCATTTTTTTAAAAAAAAAATTCGATTTTTTTTTTCAAATTTAAAAATGGCGGCTGAGGGCATAGGTGGGGCCGTGTCCAACAGGCTACGGGGCCGGATCCGGCCCCGGGGCCGCCAGTTGGACAGCCCTGGGCTATGCCATTGAATTCACCGAACTCCCCCAAGTCGGGAGAGTTAGGACCTCCCTGATAGCCCAGCCCTTCGGGAAGAAATTTCCACCTTATTACAGAAGGGTGCCGTTTCTGAGATACCTCCTACTCACCTGTCTCAATGTTTCTTTTCCAGGTATAAGTTTGAGTGCTACTGGTTTAAAGCGACAGACAATGCGGCCGCGGTTGCCCTCACCACAGTCGGAAGGCCCTGCTGACCCTGAGGGGGCCCCTTTCCCCGCCCTCCCCCCGGCCCGCCCGCCTTCCCCCCTCACCTGCCGCCTCCTCCGCAGCCCCTTCCAGCAGCATGTCCTTGGTGAAGCTGGAGATCTGGCCCGTGAGGGTGGAGAGGCTGCCGCCCACTTGCCCCACCAGGGACTGGCCCAGCCCGGCGCCCAGGCCGCCCAGCCACGACGCCATCCCTCAGCACCCAGAGAGGCAGGCAGAAAGAGAGTCAGGCAGGCCGGCAGAGGGCCGCTGAGGGCCGAGGCCGCCACCACAGCGCTCGCCCGGCCGCCCGGCGCCGCGTTCCCGCCTCCTCCGGACCCCTCCTCCAACCGAAGGGCCTCCCGCGAAGGAGCCCGTCGGTTGCCAGTCTTTAGGAGGGGAAAACCGCCGTGTGGCGCCTCGCCTGAGCTCCCAAAGCGGCGGCCAGGCCTCTCAGCTGGGCTGCCACCTCAGCCGCCGCCATGACACTTCCCGGCTCACCATAGAGAGTAGGCGGCTGGAAAGGCCTCCCAGGGCCACTCAGGTAACGTGTCCTCGCGCGAAAGGCATGCCGGGATGCTGGAGGCTCGGCAGGCGCTTGTTGCTGACGTCATCACTCCAAGGATTTCTGTCTGGCCTTTTGTTTGTGATGCCTAGAGGGAAGGCTTCTCTCCCAAAATGTTCCAAAACAGTCTGGATATTACTATTTATACCAGGCCTGGGCAAACTTGGGCCCTCCAGGTGTTTTGGACTCCAACTCCCACCATTGCTAACAGCCTCAGGCCCCTCCCAAACTTGGGCCCTCCAGGTGTTTTGGACTCCAACTCCCACCATTCCTAACAGCCTCAAGCCCCTCCCAAACTTGGGCCCTCCAGGTGTTTTGGACTCCAACTCCCACCATTCCTAACAGCCTCAGGCCCCTCCCAAACTTGGGTCCTCCAGGTGTTTTGGACTCCAACTCCCACCATTCCTCACAGCCTCAGGCCCCTCCCAAACTTGGGCCCTCCAGGTGTTTTGGACTCCAACTCCCACCATTCCTAACAGCCTCAGGCCCTCCCAAACTTGGGCCCTCCAGGTGTTTTGGACTCCAACTCCACCATTCCTAACAGCCTCAGGCCCCTCCCAAACTTGGGCCCTCCAGGTGTTTTGGACTCCAACTCCCACCATTCCTAACAGCCTCAGGCCCCTCCCAAACTTGGGCCCTCCAGGTGTTTTGGACTCCAACTCCCACCATTCCTAACAGCCTCAGGCCCCTCCCAAACTTGGGCCCTCCAGGTGTTTTGGACTCCAACTCCCACCATTCCTCCCACAGCCTCAGGTGTTTTGGACTCCAACTCCCACCATTCCCAAACCTCAGGCCCCTGGGCCCTCCAGGTGTTTTGGACTCCAACTCCCACCATTCCTAACAGCCTCAGGCCCCTCCCAAACTTGGGCCCTCCAGGTGTTTTGGACTCCACTCCCACCATTCCTCACAGCCTCAGGCCCCTCCCAAACTTGGGCCCTCCAGGTGTTTTGGACTCCAACTCCCACCATTCCTCACAGCCTCAGGCCCCTCCCAAACTTGGGCCCTCCAGGTGTTTTGGACTCCAACTCCCACCATTCCTAACAGCCTCAGGCCCCTCCCAAACTTGGGCCCTCCAGGTGTTTTGGACTCCAACTCCCACCATTCCTAACAGCCTCAGGCCCCTCCCAAACTTGGGCCCTCCAGGTGTTTTGGACTCCAACTCCCACCATTCCTCACAGCCTCAGGCCCCTCCCAAACTTGGGCCCTCCAGGTGTTTTGGACTCCAACTCCCACCATTCCTAACAGCCTCAGGCCCCTCCCAAACTTGGGCCCTCCAGGTGTTTTGGACTCCAACTCCCACCATTCCTAACAGCCTCAGGCCCCTCCCAAACTTGGGCCCTCCAGGTGTTTTGGACTCCAACTCCCACCATTCCTAACAGCCTCAGGCCCCTCCCAAACTTGGGCCCTCCAGGTGTTTTGGACTCCAACTCCCACCATTCCTAACAGCCTCAGGCCCCTCCCAAACTTGGGCCCTCCAGGTGTTTTGGACTCCAACTCCCACCATTCCTAACAGCCTCAGGCCCCTCCCAAACTTGGGCCCTCCAGGTGTTTTGGACTCCAACTCCCACCATTCCTAACAGCCTCAGGCCCCCCCAAACTTGGGCCCTCCAGGTGTTTTGGACTTCACCTCCCCCAATTCCAAACAGCCTCAGGCCCCTCCCTTCTCTTTTTGGATGTGCCGAGTCCATTATTGTGCAAACTTGGGCCCTCCAGGTGTTTTGGACTTTTGGACTCAACTCCCACCATTCTAACAGCCTCAGGCCCCTCCCAAACTTGGGCCCTCCAGGTGTTTTGGACTCCAACTCCCACCATTCCTAACAGCCTCAGGCCCCTCCCAAACTTGGGCCCTCCAGGTGTTTTGGACTCCAACTCCCACCATTCCTAACAGCCTCAGGCCCCGTCCTTTCCCCCCTCAGGTGTTTTGGACTCCAACTCCCACCATTCCTAACAGCCTCAGGCCCCTCCCAAACTTGGGCCCTCCAGGTGTTTTGGACTCCAACTCCCACCATTCCTAACAGCCTCAGGCCCCTCCCAAACTTGGGCCCTCCAGGTGTTTTGGACTCCAACTCCCACCATTCCTAACAGCCTCAGGCCCCTCCCAAACTTGGGCCCTCCAGGTGTTTTGGACTCCAACTCCCACCATTCCTAACAGCCTCAGGCCCCTCCCAAACTTGGGCCCTCCAGGTGTTTTGGACTCCAACTCCCACCATTCCTAACAGCCTCAGGCCCCTCCCAAACTTGGGCCCTCCAGGTGTTTTGGACTCCAACTCCCATCATTGCTAACAGCCTCAGGCCCCTCCCAAACTTGGGCCCTCCAGGTGTTTTGGACTCCAACTCCCACCATTCCTAACAGCCTCAGGCCCCTCCCAAACTTGGGCCCTCCAGGTGTTTTGGACTCCAACTCCCACCATTCCTAACAGCCTCAGGCCCCTCCCAAACTTGGGCCCTCCAGGTGTTTTGGACTCCAACTCCCACCATTCCTCACAGCCTCAGGCCCCTCCCAAACTTGGGCCCTCCAGGTGTTTTGGACTCCAACTCCCACCATTCCTCACAGCCTCAGGCCCCTCCCAAACTTGGGCCCTCCAGGTGTTTTTGGACTCCAACTCCCACCATTCCTAAAACAGCCTCAGGCCCCTCCCAAACTTGGGCCCTCCAGGTGTTTTGGACTCCAACTCCCACCAGCCTCAGGCCCCTCCCAAACTTGGGCCCTCAGGTGTTTTGGACTCTCAACTCCCACCATTCCTAACAGCCTCAGGCCCCTCAAACTTGGGCCAGGGTATTTTGAACTCCAACTCCCATCATTGCTAACAGCCTCAGGCCCCTCCCAAACTTGGGCCCTCCAGGTGTTTTGGACTCCAACTCCCACCATTCCTAACAGCCTCAGGCCCCTCCCAAACTTGGGCCCTCCAGGTGTTTTGGACTCCAACTCCCACCATTCCTCACAGCCTCAGGCCCTCCCAAACTTGGGCCCTCCAGGTGTTTTGGACTCCAACTCCCACCATTCCTAACAGCCTCAGGCCCCTCCCAAACTTGGGCCCTCCAGGTGTTTTGAACTCCAACTCCCATCATTGCTAACAGCCTCAGGCCCCTTCCAAACTTGGGCCCTCCAGGTGTTTTGGACTCCAACTCCCACCATTCCTAACAGCCTCAGGCCCCTTCCAAACTTGGGCCCTCCAGGTGTTTTGGACTCCAACTCCCACCATTCCTAGCAGCCTCAGGCCCCTTCCAAACTTGGGCCCTCCAGGTGTTTTGGACTCCAACTCCCACCATTGCTAACGGCCACAGAGCCCTTCCAAACTGGGGCCCTCCAAGTGTTTTGGACTCCAACTCCCACCATTGCTAACAGCCTCAGGCCCCTCCCAAACTTGGGCCCTCCAGATGTTTTGGACTCCAACTCCCACCATTCCTAGCAGCCTCAGGCCCCTTCCAAACTTGGGCCCTCCGGGTTTTTTGGACTCCAACTCCCACCATTGCTAACAGCCACAGGGCCCTTCCAAACTTGGGCCCTCCAGGTGTTTTGGACTCCAACTCCCACCATTCCTAACAGCCTCAGGCCCCTCCCAAACTTGGGCCCTCCGGGTGTTTTGGACTCCAATTCCCACCATTCCTGACAGCCTCAGGCCCCTCCCAAACTTGGGCCCTCCAGGTGTTTTGGACTCCAACACCCACCTGATTTATTCCTTTGCTTCCTGAAGTTTCTGAAGTTACATACAATATATGTATGTATTGTATATATATTTACATGTTCATCTGTTTCTGACTGTTATACCTCACCTGGAACCATTATCTCTCTCTCTGGCATTTCTTCGCGAACGAAGATTCTTAGGAAGGACTCATCCCATGCTTTTTACAAGCGCATTGATGACTAAAAAGTGCAATCTGAGATAGGCAAGTCCTGTTGCAGAAAGCACAGCACTAAGTCTCCTTGGGTGATGTTGTTTCCAAGTTGCGGTTCTTTCTGCATTGTCGTTTCCCTTCGAGACCCGCTTGTCGTGACTTATCGAAAGAGGCTGCAGCATTGTGGATAGTGTGTCTCCATGCCTCCCGATGTGAGGCCAGGGTGGACAATTGTTGGTGATCGATCTGGCCAAGCCTGAGATGTTGTTTCAGGGAGTCCTTACATCTCTTTTTGGGGGCGCCTCTCTTGCGCTGACCCGTGGCGAGTTCACCATAGAGTGGTATCTTAGGGAGGTGGTGGTCCTCCATCATAGAGACGTGCCCTGCCCAGCACAGCTGTGTTCTCAATAGCATGGCCTCAATGCTGGTGATCCCTGCTTGCTCAAGGACAGCAACATTCGTCAGTCGGTACAGTGTATATTTAGGATTGTGTGAAGACAGCGCTGATGAAAGCGTTCGAGGAGTCGTAGGTGTTGGTGATAGGTGATCCATGTTTCAGACCCATAGAGGAGAATAGACAGTACAGTAGCTCTGTACACACTGATTTTTGTGCTTTGCCTCAGGTGTTTGTTACTCCAGACTCTCTTGTGAAGCCTTTGCTAATCTGTGATCTATCTCTTTATGAATCTTGGCGTCTGAAGAGATGATGCTTCCCAGGTAGATGAAGTGCTGAACGGACTTAAGCACAGATTTGCCTATGCTGACGTGGGGATAATGGTGTTCTTCCTGTGGTGCGGGCTGGTAGAGGACTTCTGTTTTCTTCAGGCTGACTTCCAGCCCAAACAGCTCTGCAGCTGTTGCAAAGCAGGATGCTAGGTGCTGCAGGGCTGCTTCTGAATGGGCAACAAGGGCAGCATCATCAGCAAAAAGCAACTCATGGACTAGAGATCTTGTTATAGCAGCCCCCCGGCTTAGCGCATTAAATTGCTGAGCTGTTGAACTTGCTGACCGAAAGGTCGGTTCAAATCTTGGGAGTGGGGTGAACTCCCGCTGTTAGCCCCAGCTTCTGCCAACCTAGCAGTTTGAAAGCATGCAATGTGAGTAGATCAATAGGTACCGCTCCAGCGGGAAGGTAACGGCACTCCATACAGTCATGCTGGTCACGCGACCTAGGAGGCGTCTACGGACAACACCTGCTCCTAGAAATGGAGATGAGCACCACGCCCTAGAGTCGGATACGACTAGACTTAATGTAAACTTTTACCTTTACTTTAGATATTTTGGAGATGAGACTCAAGCCTACAAATTTATTATTAATAATAATGAACAATTTATTAGTATTAATAATAAATTTGTATTTAGACTTGTCTCATCTCCAAGATATTTCTTTCTATGCTAATATTTCACAATAAGGGATATTCAACTTGTAGTTTGAGGAATAATAGACTGATCCTGTGTGTTTTCCTTGTTGTCTTGGTTGTATGCGTCCAAATCATTTCCAACTTTTGGCGATTCTCACGAGGTTTGCCTTGCCAAACTTGTTCAGAGTAGGTTTACCTTTGCCTTCCTCTGAGGTTGAGAGCGTGTGATCACGCATTGCGTTATGTACTTGGTAGTAATTTCCATGTACTTGGGTAGGCCTTTGTCCTAATAGTCCTAAGGACCTCAACAGTGGGTTTCTAGCTCAGTGTTTCTCAACCAGTGTGCCGTGGCACACTAGTGTGCCGTGAGCCATCATCAGGTGTGCCGCGGGAAAAGCTCTCTGTCCCCTTCCTTCCCCCCTCCTCCTGCCAAACTCCTGCTGCTTGGGAGAGGAGGAGGAAGGGCCAGGTGGCGGCGAAGAAAAAGAAGGGACAGGGGCGCCGCCTCCTTCGGCCGTTTCCCCAACCAGCCTCCAATCCGCCATGACTCTCGCCCCTTGCTTGTTGAAGCCGCACAGGGGAGCCCTGCCTACTGAAGCCCGTCCACCGCTCATGCTCCTCCTCTGTGGGAGAGCCGAAACCGGGGGGGGGGGGAAAGGAGGCATGACGCAGCCTGGCTCCGCTCCTTCCCCCCGGCTTCAGCACTCCCACAGCTTTGCCAGCCTTCAGGGGGCAGTGCCAAGCCAGTGGTGGCAGAGACAGCACAATTTATTTATTTATTTATTTATTTAAGGATTTTACCCCGCTCTTCCCAACCCCCGAGGGGGGACTCAGAGCGGCTTACAGCACGGCACAATTTGATGCCACATCAACAGCGTAAAACCCCAAACCCCACAACACATTAAAATACATTAAAACATTAAAATACAATCCCTCAGCAACATCTACAGTCATTCCAATTAAAACAGTATTCAACCCTAAAAACATTGACCCCCTTCCTCCCTCCCATTAGAATCCCATCTCACATCTTGGCACTGCCCTCTCAAAGCTGGCGAAGCTGTGAGAGAACTGAAGCCGGAAAGTGGGTTCAGGGCATGGTGGGGCCTGGCTCCGCCCCCTCCCCCGGCTTCAGCGCTCCCACAGCTTCGCCAGCCTTGAGGGGGCAGTGCCAAGCCAGCGGTGGCAGAGCCAGCACAATGCTGGCTTGGCACTGCCCCCTCAAGGCTGGCGAAGTTATGGGAGAACTGAAGCCGGGGGAGGGGGTGGGGCATGGCGTGGCCTGGCTCCTCCCCCTCCCCGGCCTCGGCACTCCCAGCAGGTCACCACCCCCAGCCGTTCTTTAATGTGTTACAGTATCATTTTGTGTCATTTCGGTTGGTGGTGTGCCGCCGGATTTTTTTAATATTAAAAGTGTGCCATGGCTCAAAAAAGGTTGGGAAACACTGTTCTAGCTTATGCATGAAAGTTTCTCCTTCTCTTAAAATTGTGTATCACTTCTTCATGGGGCAGCCTTTGATGAGTGTTTGGAAACTTTGACTGGTCTAAAGAGCTGGCTATAGGGATCATACAACTCACTTGTTGCAGCTGATCCAAAGGCCACCAGTTGTTTTTCTAGGCACAATTCAAACTGCTGGTTTTGACCTATAAAGCTCTATTGCAGGGGTCCTCGAACTATGGCCCATAGGCTGGATACAGCCCATCAAAGTAATTTGCTTGGTCCCTGCCCTAGACCTTAAAAGAGTTTCTGGTACTGCCAACACCATCATTTGTGCCGCTACTGCTGCCATTCTCACCTGGGGAAGAGAGGGAAGAGAAAGGGGAGGAGTGGAGGGAAAAAAGGAAAAGGAGAGGGAGGAGAGAAAGGAAGGAAGGAAAGAGGGATGGAGAAGGAGGAGGGGGAAAAGATAGATAGGAAAAAGAAGGAAGGGGGGAGAAAAGGAAGAAAGGTAGCTAGGACATGGAAAGAATAAAAGCAAGAAACGTAGATAGGAAAAAGGGATTGAGAATTCCGCACGACGTGGTTTGAACTTTAGATTATGGTTGTGAACCAACTGGGTGACGTTAGGCAAGTCATACTTTCTCAGTCTCAGAAGCAGACAAAGGACTCATGTTTTTTTCAAACTATAGTCTGGCTGCTCAGCAGACTGATTTTGTCATTTAGGAGTTGTAGTTGCTAGGGTTTATAGTTAATTTAAAATCAGAATATTACAAACTCCACCAAAGATGGAATTGAACCAAACTGGGCACACAGAACTCCCATGACCAACAGAAAATACTTGGGAGGGTTTGGTGGGCATTGACCTTGAGTTTTGGAGTTGCAGTTCACTTACATCCAGAGAGCGCTGTGGACTCCAACAATGATAGATCTGGACCAAACTTGCATGAATACTCAATATGCCCAAATGTGAACATTGGTGGAGTCTTGACATATATACCGTATTTTTCGCTCCATCAGACGCACCGGATGATAAGACGCACCTAGATTTTAGAGGAGGAAAATAGGAAAAAAATATTTTCTCCCCCTCTAAAATCTAGGTAAGTCTTATCAGCAGGTGCGTCTTCTCAGCTGTTCGCTGCTTTTCTGCCTCCTTTTCCTTCCCCCACCCTTTCCTTGAGGGAAGAAAGGTGGGGGGGACGCGAAGGAGGCAGAGGCGGAGGAGCGAACCGCGTCGCCAGCTCTGACGCGGCGGTTCGCTCCGCCTCCTTGCTTCCCTCCGCCCTTCCTTGAGGCGGGAGAAGCAAAGGAGGCGGAGGGAGAGGGAACCGCTCGCGTCAGCTGTGACGCGAGCGGTTTGCTCCTTGCCTCCTTTTGCTTTCCCGCCCCTCAAGGAAAGGGCAGGAGAAGCAAAGGAGGCGAAGGAGAGGGCCGCTCGCGCGTCAGCTGTGACGCGAGCGGTTTGCTCTGCCGCCTCCTTTTTGCTCAAGGAAAGGGCAGGAGAAGCAAGGAGGCGAAGAAAGGCGCTTCCCGCCTCAAGGAAAGGGCAGGAGAAGCAAAAGGAGGCGAAGGGAGGAACCGCGTCATGTCAGCTGTGACGCGAGCGGCCGCTCGCGTCAGCTCTGGCGCGACGGTTCCCCTTCCCTCGCCCTTTCCTTTGCGTCAGCTCCCGGTCCGCCCGCCTCAAGGAAAGGGCAGGAGAAGCAAAAGGAGGCGCCCTTTCCTTGAGGGCGGGAGAAGGAGAGGAACCGCTCGCGTCAGCTCTGGCCAGCTCTGACGGAGGCGAAAGGAGGAACATTCGCGTCAGCTCTGGCCTTGGCCGCTCCGCCTCCTTTGCTTCCTCCGCCCTTTCCTTGAGGGGGGAGGAAGCAAAAGGAGGCGACTTTCCAGGGAAAGGGGCAGGGAACCAAAAGGAGGCGAAAAAGGAAGAAGGAACCGCTCGCGTCAGCTCGGTTTTGCTCCGCCTTCGCCTCCTTTTGCTTTCCCCGCCCTCAAGGAAAGGGCAGGAGAAGCAAAAGGAGCGGAGGGAAGAGGAACCCCTCGCGTCAGCTCTGCCTTTTGTTTCCCCGCTTCCTCCGCCTCTCAGCTTCCTTGAGGGCGGGAGAAGCAAAAGGAGGAAGGGGCGAGGTCGCGTCCAGCCTTAGTGGCCCAGCGGTTGCTCCAGTTCACCCCCGCCCTCACGATCAAAGAGCATTCAGAACCTCACCAACGATAGAATTGGGCCAAACTTCCCACCCAGAACCCCCATGCCTTGAAGGTACTTGCTGGAGTAAGCCTCCCTCCGGCCTCGCACTCTCCCTCAACCACACATGCGCACCAGGCTGGCGTGTGCCGAGCATACCTGCTCTCCCCTGCTTGGAGTCTCACAAACAGCCCTCCCCTTGGCTGACAGACTGACCAATCACAGTGGAGGAGGGCTTTGGGTGGGAGGATTCACTGTTTCCAAAAAAGAAGAGGACAGGCAGAGAGATCTTCAGCCATCTCTGCCAAAGGGGTTCCTAAGACCATCAGAAATATATTTTTTCTGATGGTCTTTGGCGACTCCGCTGAAACCCCCTCACAACCTCCCAGGGGGTCTTGATCCTCGGTTGAGAAAAGCTGCATCAAGTGATTTGAGGGCTTCACAAGTTTTAAAAGCAGGTGGGAGGACAGGCAAGTAAAGTTCTGTGTCTAGAACACCAGTGATGGCCAATGCATTTTGTTATGCAGGCTGCCTTCAAAGGTACTGGCACCTGCCATCTTCAAGAATCATAAAGTTACTACTTTTGGAAGTCTACATGAGTTGTAAATCTCTGTAGGTTTTTTCTAGCCTTTCTCTAGAGGGGTTGTTTGCCACAGAAAGTCCCTTTAGGAAGCTGTTTGTAATCCATCGGTCACCCGTTATCCATCTCTGATTTTAATCTAGTTTCTGCAAATGTTTCAGCATAAAGAAATCTGAAATTTCAAGAGTCTACAAAAAGATATGTTCTTTCTGTATTATATAAGGCATATATATTTCAACCACAGCTTGATTCCTAAATACTATTTGTTTGAGTGCATTTTAAACATAGGTAATTTTTAGAAAATGACTGTACTCTTCCTAACTGGCATGGTACAGGTGTTTCATTAGAGATCTGCCCCTCAGCACACCGTATCTTTGAAAGAAAGGGCCCTAAATTCATCCAGTTTCAGTTTGTCCAGAAGAACACAATTTATTGGAAAAGTACAAAGAAAAAATAAACTTATGTTTTATACAGAGTGGTATGATTTCATTTCATGCGTTATATGAATCCCTTCACATATTCATTTTCAAGTAGTAGCTTAAAAGCAACAGAATTATAATAAATGCAGATAGCTTTAAGTAACTAATGCTGCAGCTGTTTTAAAAATCCATGATTTGCGCATGAAGTTTCCTATTATTTAAAAAAATCAAGTATGGTCAAATAGTGCTGCCTTAGGTTTATGGAAATAGTAAAGCTAGATGCAGTCCTAAAAGTAATGCTCATACTCAGAGCCACATCCCATTGCCATTACTTCACAAAGATCAACAAAACATGAAGCATGCAAATAAGGTAACTGGGATTTGGCTCCTTATATGTACAGAGCCATTTAAAGAACATTACTGTAAACCAGTATCATCAAAATCCAAGTGCTCTTTTTATATCACATTATTCCCTATCGTACCATAAAGTTGCATACAGTTATTTTTTCATTCAGTAGCTAGGAGTGACACATCAATATGGTGCAATAATAATAACAATTTTGAAGCAATTAGCAAACAAATAGATTTTCCAAGATTTTCTTACTGTATCTGGCTAATGCCTATGGGCTAAGAATACAGTTTGAATACTGTAAACAACCATAACCAGAGCAATCAGATATAATATGTAAACAGAAGGTATGCTTAAAGCACCAATTGTAAAACAGGAAAACTGTTTTTGTAACACAGAATGCCAATTTTTGTCACCCTGTCATAGTATTCTTGTATATCAAAAGTATAATTTGACCAGCAAAAAGTAGGTTTGCTCCCTATTCTTTCTCAGTAACAGAAACAAATGACAGAAAACTGTAAGGTGCATGAACAAAGGCCATTCATGAAAAGCTTCAAAATTCTTACAGGCAAAAGACATTCATTAACTTCTGATAGAATACACACCCACTCACACATTCCTTAATGAATATTCATTCTCAACACATAGGTATCCATGCAGGGTTCATTTCATGTATCTTGTATGCATATTCATGGCGTGGCACTGAAGTCGTGGCATTAAAATGATTCCTTCTCTTCCTCAATTCTGGACAGTCTGGAATTCTCAGAGGACAATAATTCAGTGGAAGATTACATGCTTTGCATGCAGAATGTCCCAGGTTTAATCCCAGACATCTCCAGTCCAAAGCAACTCAGAAGGACTTGGGGGGGAAAAATAGTACTTGAGATCTTTGAGAGATGCTGCCCATCAGAGTAGACTGTGCTTAATGTAAGGCAGCAATGTAACTTACTTTAATACATATAGAAACCAAACAGTATAGAGAAAGCATAAAACAAAGATTTAATTTCCAAACAGAAAATAATTTTGCATAACAAATACGGCAGCACGGTCAAAATTAAGTTATCCAGCCAACATTCATATACTTGAGTGCTTGTGTTACAATAAACACAATGATACAGGATGATCAAAATTTATCGTAAGAATATATTTAAAAATTGCTTTCTTCTCTTCTTAAAATAAAAGAGGAAAACTCTAGCATGATTTTAAGGGTTCCATTTTTTAAATGTGACCCGTGATGAACTTTTTGGCTTGCCTTTCTCTTGCAAGACTTAGAATTCACAACTTAAAACAGATTTTTCTCTGTTTTTGCACATAATTTTTAAATACTCTCACCTATAAAAATGCTTTCATGATAGAACAAACAAAATACTAGTCAACGTTTTGTTTACATACAGTGTAACTGGAATACCTTTCATGAATTAGTGGGAAATCATATTTATAAGATTCAGAATATAGAAGGGGAGGCTGGAATGCCCTGAAACGCTTGAGTCTAAGAGGTTTCAGATGCCACAGATTAGCTAATGCAATCTGAATATACAGGCCTCATGATTATGTACATGAGTCTATTGTTTAAAGGCAATTTTGCTCCAAGAAAAAAGGAGTCTGCAAGAGCACAGCATCATAACTAACTGTGGCTGTGATACTTTACAACTATTTCCCAATATCATAAACACCCTGAATGCCTACACAGGTTGGAAAAGTGCCAGAGAAGACTTTATGACAGAAGGCTATCTCTTTACTCAGATGAGGAGACTCTACCAACTTGATTAGAACTAACCACGTGGTCAAAGTTAAAACCATTCACTGGCAACATTTTATTTATGTTATATGATGGCTGCCTTTTAATTTTGATCATGAATCCCAAAGGTTTCAGGCCAATATCCCGCTTTGGTACATCAGTGAAATGAACCCTACTTTTATACCATCCTCACAAGATTAATACAGGATTTAGTGTTTGAGATAAAAACAAAAATAGACATTTTTGTCATTTCCTTTCTTCTACATTCATGTTGTTTCTAACAGTTTCCAAGGACATATTCATGGCTGCTTGAAGCATATCATCTTCACTCATATCTCCCCCTGGCAGGAAACAAGATAAAATGCACTCAATTTTAGAACATCATACAAAGACAACTACGGTTTATGAAGTCAGGAAAGAACACACTGGCCAACCTCTTTTCCATAGCCCTTCCCCTCTACTCTTCCTATCTTAATAATCTATAGTTTCAAGGTAGTCACTTCAGTTCAGGAAAATGCACAGACCTGGGGAACTCCACTTTAACCTGTCAGTCAGTAAATAAACTACAGCAGTTTCTCAAATTGTGCTCCTCCAGATGTTTTGGACTTCAGCTCCAACAATTCCTAATAGCTGGCAAACTGGCTGGGATTCCTGGGAGCTGAAGTCCAAAACAGCTGGAGGAGAATAGTTTGCGAAACACTGTGTATGAAACAAAGAATAATAGTTTGAACTAGCCAACATTTATTACATTTCTCATGAGATATTATTGGCCAGATATGCTAGGCAATTCTTATTATTCTCATGACTAGTGGCCATAGTGGATAATAGGATAGGATCTATGTCTATAACACTTTTGGAGGATGTCGTGTTGGAGAAGACTATGTTCAAAGAGCAGAACAAATACATATAAAATTCAAAGAAACAAAGTTTAAAACTGAATTATATCATAATGGCTGTAGAAAACAAATAGAAAAGAGTCAGAAATTAGTTAGGTGACACTAACAACAAAACAAGCTTCTGAAAAGCAGGATTATGGCTTTATAGAAACAGTAGGCAGAACATAAATGCAGCAGACACGCAGTTTAAAAGAAAACAGATTGGGGAGTAAATGGGCCCTTATTGGCTTCCATGATTTCCGATTTTTCTTTTCTCCATGGCAGAATGGGCTTGGACTGGATGCCTCTTTTGGCTTCCTCCAACTCTAAGATTCTATTGTCATGCACATCACTGCACCAGCATATATAAAAGATGGAGAAACAGTATGATCAGACGCTAAAGAGGGATGTTCCTTTAGAATTCCCTAAGCTCTGTATCCTCCAGACGTTTTCAGGTATTAATTCTGATAATTACTATCCATTGGCAATGTGGGATGGAACTAAAGGAAGCTGTACCCCAGACATCTGGAGAGGAAAGATGTTTTACATTGTCTCCTGAATTATATGAAGGCGAGAACAAGTCTATAAAGAAGGACAATAAATATTTCCACCAATGTTTACTTAAAAAAAAACACAACTGCACTAAAATTACCAAGCTTGAAAAGTTCAGCCATGGTTATTTTATTATCAGAAGAAGAGAATAATTCTTGCAAAACCCACAAATGGAATAGCACAGTGGTTCTCAACCTATGGGTCCCCAGGTGTTTTGGCCTACAGCTCCCAGAAACCCCAGCCAGTTCACCAGCTGTTAGGATTTCTGGGAGTTGAAGGCCCAAACATCTGAGGACCCAAAGATCGAGAACCACTAGAATAGCAGCATATTGTATGTATTGTGACATATTATGCAAGAGAATGTCAAGCACTGAATAAAATAAATAAATAAATAGTACCTGGATCTGTCACTTGTGCATTTGTACTTGTAACTGGTGCGCCATGAAATTCTGGATTCTGAACTTGTTGATGCAGCTGCTGCTGTCTGAAAGAATCAAACAACAAATAATTATTTCAGAAAAGGAATGGAAATAGGAAGATTTAATTTTGATTATATAAAGAAATGTCTACTACTCCCATTATTCACTGTCTTTCTTCTGGGGCTTAAGTTTATTTCTTCAATGCCAGGTAATAACTTATGTTTAGAAACCTTTCAGTGATGAACTGTAGAACGGTCTCATTCAATCAATTTGATGTTTATCTCTGGTCTATGCGTTTATGTGGACTGTGAGCCACTCCAAGCCCTCGGGGAGTGGCAACATACAAGACCAATCAATCAATCAATCAATCATCAGTTATACACATTTAAAAATTAAGCCTTAAATCCAATTGCTAGTCTTAACTAGAACATACCAATAACCACCTTATAAATGATAGGGCTATATTATTTATCCTATTGATTCAAATGTGTTTACTTTTGTTGGAGCTAACAATTTGATTTAGATATAAATGTCTACGAAATTATAAATATTTGTCAGGCATTTCTAATCAACTATTCGGTGAATAAGTAGATGGAAAATACTATAGTCTGATGAACCCAAATCAACAAGTTTCATGAAAGATAAGCAGAGTATGTAATTTAAAACCAGACTGATCTATTACACTATACAAAAAAACATTATACTACACATTATTATAACACATTCATATTTTTATTTCTGAAGAGAGATTATTCATATTCTTAAAATATCTTGTCATGCATTTATAATCCAATCATTCTCCCACTATGAGAATGTATGGTGGTGATACCAGATGTTATTAATACAATCTATAATTATTGTTGTAAAATTGTAA
Source organism: Anolis apletophallus (assembly GCA_030556195.1). NCBI lineage: Eukaryota > Metazoa > Chordata > Lepidosauria > Squamata > Anolidae > Anolis > Anolis apletophallus. The sequence goes on along the minus strand of JARBWK010000002.1, from coordinate 11,284,445 downwards.
GTTCTGTGGCATATATAAGAACCTTGTTTTATATTTAAAATAAATAACAATAGCATAACTATCCAGGTTAGATATGCTGCATTCTGGTGAAATAGAGGCTTACTGTGAGGAAGAAATACAATTATGTCAATTAGGGAGAATCTGGAATTTCTAAATGAATATGAAGTCTGATGTTACAGCTCACTTTTATAAAAGGGTATGACATTTGTCAGAAATAAAACCAAACAAAAAGAGCAAAAGAGACAAGCTGAGATCCTGCTGTGTCTCAGCTTGCAATTTATCACATCTAACAAAAAAGCATTTGCTATATGTGCATTACAAAAATGGATGTTAAGTCATAAACAATGTGAGTGAACAAGGAAATTCTCCTGTCAGTGACCAGTTTGGTGGCTGAATCATATGCCACAAAACCACAAGAATCAAGTTACTGGAAAAGGCATCTTATTGAAAATCACTTGAAACACTGAAATGTTAAAATAAGTCTATCATAATTGCCTGATCTTTATTCAACGGTAATAAGGCCAAGATGCAGGAGTTACAGATACCAATTACTGTTTTCAGTTAATAAAATACTTTCGGGATTATCTATCCATAAACCTCACTTTAAAAGAGTCTACATTACTTTTCAAAATATACTTGTCTTCTTCGACGCAGTTCTTCAGATGTTAGCGATTCAGTTGGGTTTGTTCCCGAGGAGTGTGGAACATTCTGTGTGGGAGACTCTAGAAAGCCAGTTCGAGGGCCTCCTAAAAGTAAAACACAAGCACCATTACTGAGGCAGGGTGGTTTAAAACAACAACAACAGATTTCTAACCCGCCCTCTCTCCCCGGAGGGCCTCAGGGCAGCTTCCAATACAAAGGCATATATTCAATGCGATATACAATCATAAAAATACAGCACAATAAAATAACAAATGAATAATTAAAACTGTATGGGAAAGGTAAATTATCAGGCCTCATAAAATGCAATTTAAATTAGTATTTGATATTTATTTGCTACTTTTCTATTAAAATATCCATTTTAATGTATATTCCAAATTTTATATAAAATGTCATCCAAGCAACAAAAAACCTATTAAAGAGCTGTAACAACCAACCAACCAACCAGATAAATCATATTATAAAAGTAGCATCAATTAACCTCACACTAAAACCCTTGAGAATAAGAAGGTATAATTCATGGCATTAGTTCTACTTGGAAAGATTAGAATGATTTTTTCCCCAGAATTGGGGGTCATTTGGAACATAATACTTACTTAAATTTACCACTTAAACAGCCAATCACCCTGTGTCTGGTATATAACAGAGGGAGACAACTGCACGAGAGTAGGAGACAATTCTGGCCCAGCTGCACTGACACATCCTAACTGACATCACATTACTTTCAATGGAGAGATGGGGGAGGATAGTGGACCGGGAGGAACCATTCCAAGACGGGTGTTCAGGGGGCCATAAAAGTGTTAATTGGGAAAAGACCCTTGGCTACACATCCCATAGTTCTGGCTTACATCATATACAAATGTGATTAATAGGCATCACCGCAAGACCTAATTGCATACAAACTTTTTTAAATTTTTTTTACCAACAGTCATCTAAGAGCTGGGAGTATACCTGCAATTCAAACTATTGAAATTGCAGTATAGGAACTGATGAATCTGCAGCTTCACTTTAGTATAAAATTAAGTTGTATCAACTCTAATCTTCCCCATCTAATATGAACTGCATTGGTTGCTGTTTTGTTTCCATGCTCAACTCTTAAGTGCAAGTACAGCCTATAAAATAGAAGTAATACTTATTTGTATTGTATTTAGGTATTTATACCTCTCTCTTTAGATGCACAGGCTCTCAGTGCAGCTTACAAAACGTTAATTTGCCATCAAACTTACAATCAAAATGAGTTGTAATAAAAAAAATAAATGAGATATAATAAATAGGGCACAGTGAAGCTGTGTCTGGCTTCCTAGCTGCCTCCCACTCAGTAATAGAGTCGCCATCATGATGAACATTTTAGTGCAAATCTGTTTTTACGAATTATTTTTATATCCGCCTGCCTGTAATCTTCTATTTAGGTTCTACTTCAAGTATATCCAAAAACAAAAGTGTTATTTGTAATGAAAACGCACCTGAGCTTTGGTTAAATGTTAAGTATTGGCAGGATGGGCTCTCTAGCCTTTTGGCAACCATCCTAAGAGAAGGAAAACTCTAAATTCAAACCCTGGCAGGTGGTGCTCATCTAACCCTGTAAGGTCAACCATCTAAGACAGGGGTGGGCAATTACCAGCCCTCCAGGTGTTTTGGACTTCAACTCCCAGAAATCCTAGCCAGTTTACCAGCTGTTAGGATTTCTGGGAGTTGAAGTCCAAAACACCTGGAGGGCCGATAATTGCCCACCCCTGATCTAAGAGAAGGTAACTCTAATCAAACCTATGACCTGAGGACCTCGCTGCCACCGTCCAAGCTTGCTAGGTCCCGGCAGATGAACTTTTGGTTTAAAGAGTGAGGCCAGTTCTGTGCATGCTGCACTCCACCAGAAAAATCCATTGCACAGGCTCAAAGGACACATCCAACTTCTGAAAAAGCCCTTTAATGCACTTGTAGAAAGCGTGGGATGAGTCCTTCCTGAATCTTCGTTCGTGAAGAAAAGCCAAGATTTAACCAAAGGATACATAGGGAACAGCTTTTTACTCTCCAGAGCTTGTAACAGGTAGTTGATGTCTCCAACTCCTACCGAAATGTTTTATCTATCTAATCTTTTTATATATTCAAAACATCATTTCTAAGGAAGCACAGCTTGTGCCTATATTAGAAGTTTTTAACTTTCAATGTTTGTACATATACGCTTCAATGTGTAAATTTCACAGTGTTTTCTCAGGTATGGACTACTAAGAGGTGGTTTTGACAGATCCTTGTTCTGTAATATTTCCTACAGCACCGGGTATTCATTGCCCAAGTACTGACCCTGCTTAACCTCCAAGGTCAGATAGGATATGTTGCCTTTACGTATGGTGGAAAATCCTTTATTTTGTGGTTGCTCTTTCTTTTTATGCATAATTTGTTGGTTTATTTTATTGTAATTTTGGTATCCTGGATAATACTACCTTGCAATCTTATAAGATGAAATATGATAAAGCATTATTTTAATTAAAGATCTTTCTACCTTGCATACTAAGTTGAATGGCTCGACGGAGATCAGCTTCCTCATCTTCCATATCAATCTCCTGCCTGCTGAGAGCAAGTGCTTTTTGGAAGTTTTCTTCATCTTCATCTAACATGCTCGTACCATCAGAGGAATGGTTAACGTCTACTGCTTGTTCTACCTCCGGTTTTTGCACCCTGGAGAAATTACAAAGGCAAATATAAATGTTTCATTCTAATGTGAAGTGTTAAAAACAGCCAATTACATTCTTCTCCCCCAGAAAAAAAACTTTTATAAAGTCTCCCCTTTTAAAAAAATCATTAATTTAAAGGTTTCAAATCAGATTCCCCAAAACATCTTGCAGAACTAATAAGAATATAAAATAGCATGGGACAGCTCCTAATGATTCAGAAAAGAGAATGCGAAGCATCCTTCAAAGTCAGTTGCTTTCCAGCCCCTATCCAAAACCATAAGAAATGAAAGAAAACCTCATGTCCTCTAAGTGAGAAACTCTTTTCCCCAAGTTAAGTCACTTCTGCCGGTAACTGCTCCTCACTTTGATATATTATGTTAGACAAATTCCACAGTATTAAATATGAGTTTGTCTACAAATAATAACAAATGCAGTTTGTGTTAACCACTATGAGCAAAGTATCACGGCTCTGAGAAGCTGCTGAGCAGGAAGTTAAGAGTTCAAAATACCATGCTGACATCATGCAGAAATTAGTTGGGATGACTGAAAAAACTTAACAGGGCAAAAGAAGATAAACAGTTATTAAGATCATAGCAATACTTCCTGGTGAAGTGTAGCTCGTGTCACCTGGAATCCTTATTACAGCTTCATTCATGTGCATAGCTATAATTTAGGGCTTTTATACGAGGAGGAAAAAAACCTTCGTTTTCTTTCCTTAAGACAATGGCAGCCATAGCTTAAAATATTTTGCTCCACTGTTATTAGTCATATGCAATCTTCATAAAGAAAAACATATGCTTGAGTACTTCATATAGAAATTATGACACAGAGTGGGGGGAAAGGAATCTGACAACACACTTCTACCCTTCATAAAACAGTTGTAAAGACAAAACAAAAGCAGAAAATTGTGGGAAATGATGCCCCATTGCCCTTTGCAAACTGCAGGTGTTATCTCCCAGAGTACTTCCATATATGCATTTAGGATTTGGAATTATTCCGTTCACATTCAACACGTTATAATATTGAGTTTTTATTTACCTTACCTCTGATCTTTTGATTGCAGGCTATCTTCCCCAATCAGTTTAGGCCGTTGCATTTGTTGCACCTGAACCATCTGCAATAACTGATCAGCCTCACAATCTGGTAAATCACCTTTTACAACAAATATTGAATAACCTGAGGAAAATAAAAACACATAGTCGAATGAGAAAGGGACTTTCAATAAATATGAAAAAGACAAGGAGCGGCAAATAATCCAATTTTTGTCTTTTGTTCATTATAGTAACATTTCATGGCTTTGTTATTTTGTTCAAATATTAGGACAAACAAGGCTTTCTGTAAAAAAAACGTTTAATATCTGAACGTCAGAATTACCTTCCTGTTGTAACTGGGCCAGGAAAAGTGCAAGGTAGGTGTCAGATATTAGTTCTGGACCCGTCAAAAGAGAGTTCAAGTTAAACCACTGTAATTTAAAAAATAGGTATCAAATAAATGTGATTATGATGTGATTTAATTGATCTATTCTTAAACATAGCAAGCACCTATCTGGTCTCTGAGCAACTGTTGTTAGATTAATATAGTATGCTAAAACACAAATGAATTATTTCTTACAGGGTGGTACTTTATTAAGTATCTGAATAGCAGGGCTGTCATCTTTCCCAATAGGGACTTTAAATACTATCTTTAGTTATTTGTATGCTCTGCAGTCCTCCATTTTTTAATAGCCAAGTTTTTCCCCACTCATCTCATAATGTCACACAGTTATGTTAAAGAATAAATCTTTAGGATTTTGGTGCAAAATTATGTTGAGTTTTCAAACTAAACATGGAAGTAGTGTACTCCCCATGCCCATTTCCATAGAATCATACAGATGGAAGAACTTTAAGGTCATTTAGTGCAGCCCCCGCCATGCAGGGATATACAACTAAAGCATGAGATGGCAATTCATCCTTTGCATTAACTTTAAACCAGTGGTTCCCAACCTTATTTGAGCAAGGACCACTTTCACAGGAACCACTTCACCAGGGACCACTTTGTCCAGGGGCCACTTTTCAACATTAGTACCAAAAGAGTTATGAAATAGTTTTTAGCTAACTTTAGATTTGCTTTGGTTATTTGGGATGCTGATTCAGAAAATGTCATAGGACAAACCACATCAGCTCTAGTTTCTGATACAGAACATATGCCATCCAGTAGTCACCATCTGCTCGCCCACAGAAAACCATATTTACTAAGCCTCGGTACTATAAGAGGGTTTTGTGAGACCAGTCACTCTTGTTGCAATGGTGTAGTAATGGCGAGGCCATGGACCATATTTTAGTTCTTGCGGATCATTGGTGGTCCATGGACCACAGGTTGGGAATCACTGCTTTAAACGAAGGAATGTCCTCTACCCTCTGCAGTACTCCATTTCACTACTGAACAGCTCACTCCTTTACCTTATAAAAAATCCTGACCTCGATGAATCTAATATGTGCTTTATTATAAAATCATAGCATCCTAGAATTGAAAAGGCATGTAAAAGGCATCAGGTTCAATCCCTCGCCATACAGAAATCCACAACTAAAGCACTCCTAAAAGGTGGCCATCTAGCCTCTGATTAAAGACTGCCAAAGAGGGCAAGTCCACTAACATAGCAGTCTATTTCATTGTCAAATAGCTCTTGCCATAAAATAAGTTCTGTGATTCATATCAAGATACACAAGTGTCTTGCGATATTATATACTATGAAGCATGTTCAGCTACAACCCTAAATGTTCAACTATGTGAGGGCAGTATTAAATTCCCCAAAGGAATATTCTTTTGAAATCCATGCTTATAACCATTTTTAGAAAGAAGGAAAAAAGACAGAATATCACCTGTTTTCCTAATTTTCGAACTGTAAACCAGTGTTCTTTATAGTTACAAATAAAAGATCTTTCATTTCTGAAAGAAGAAAAAAACAATTGAATGTTAGAACTCGTGTTTAAGGGTTTCTTTTTCTTATCCTTAGTCATACAATTTTGTATTTTAAAAATATTTTAAGGAACAGAACTAAAATTCAGATTATATCTAATCATTTGATTTGCTTTGGTATTCAGAGCATTCTAACAGCATTATGTTGGAAATATTAGTATGTAATATATTTTATAAATCTAGACAAACAGAGTGATGTCATAAAGCAGATATAATGCCACATACCATTCAAAGTCAGCATTCTGTGATGCCACAGATACTGAGATATCATGAAGGCTCAGAGGACAAAGGGACATGTAAAGCCTCAAAAATATGAAAAAGAGTAAGCTGAGGGGATAAACCCAAAACTTCAGATAGCAATTCTCGAAAGAAACTCTCTGAGGGAAATGATAGGTTTCTTTTTCTGGCATTATTTGATCTTTCTGTAAATGGAAAAAGGGAGCTAAATAGAAAGTCTTACATAGGGTCGATTCCGAGCCTCTGATACTCTGGGCTGTTGAAGAGGATTAGTTCTAAACCCCAAACTTTCAAGGCATTGCTTATAACCTGTCAAAAAACAGCACTTTTCATGAAATAAACCAGTCAGTTATAAATTTAAAGCAATGCAACCATTTTAGCCACTATTAAAACAAATATATTGTTTTCACAAAGCTGGGATTGATAAAAATTCCAGGTTTCATATAAAGAAAACTATTGGAGTGAGAAAATTCAAGGTCAACCTTCATGAATCTACATCCAGCAGACCACACATAACACAGCTAAGGTGAATAACAAATACACAATTTTACCAAGTGATTCTCAGAAAGCACACAATTCCAAAATTGTACTATAAGCAGCGGTACAGTCATAATTTTATTTCACCTTTAAAGTATCAGATGTATGCTACGTGCCTGAAATGTACACTGCTAAGTTAATTTGAGGCTATAATTCATTTAGCTATAGGACTACAGACTCTTTAGAAAAGAGGAAACAGTGAAATTTATCTAAAGATGCCATTAGCCTAGAATACAGATGCCACTGTGTTCTAGGCAAGTGTACATATCTGCAAAAGACGTATATTATCAAAAAAATGATTAAGACCTACCAAAAATTTACTGAATGTACACATATTATATGTATATTTTGGCAACATCATATATGTAGATTAGATCTTACATTTTATTTTGAAGTATATAGTTAATATTAAACATCTCCACACATCATTTAAAGCTGTTTAGAGTGGCAGATGGGAAAGGTAAAAAGACAATTCACCTTCACCTCAGATATATGCCCTGCACAAAAGAGCAAAGCAATTTACAGAAAATTGGAATTGCAAATGAAAGTCTCCCTGTTTCAGTAATCTCCATCTGTTTTAGAAATGCAGAGTAGCTCTACAGCACAAATTTCTTTTAGTACTTGCACTCCAGTGTTTCTTGCAGCAAACATATACAGTTTAGGGAACACATACACACACTGGAGTTTTGAGCCATGGTGATTTACTTAAGATATAGCCCACCTTTCACTCTGGCATACCTACAAGAGAGCTTATAAGGACAAGATAAATGAAATGTTTTCTTCATGTCTATAAATGGCTATAATCCCATATGGTGGTTTTGCTGCTGACCTGCAATATCCTCTCACTTCTGCAGCCCCCTGTCCACTGTAAAACCTGCTCTGGAAGGATAGGAAACCCTCTGGAGGTGGCTTTCTGGTGGTGCAGAGGGCTGGAGGGAGGGAAAGAATATTTTGTTGAACTAGAAGACATCTGCTAGCACAACACGGGGTCAAAACTTTGTCTGCATGCCAACCACATTTTACACACTTGGTTCAGAAACATCACTTAAGTAGCAACAACTTATACACATGCTCTACAAAATGTGGGGCTTCTCCATTACTTTTTACAGCTCCCCACGGAACACAAGGCTTTCAACTGACAGATTAATCCATTTATTAGGATCACGACTGAATGAAATTTTCCTACATGCCCCCCTCCCTGCATATTTTAGCTCAGCACTTAAAAGAACAGCTCAATGGTTTGCCACCCTAGAAGACAGAGATAAGCAAACACCATACCTAAGTATGTAGATGAATCTGATTTCAAACAAGCCTTTACACCAGGGTGGGTATCCCACAGCTTTCCAGATATTACTTGACTACAACTCTCAGCATTTCTCACCTTTGCCTATACTGGTTAAGGATTCTAGTACTTGCAGTCCAGCAATATATAGATTTCTACCATAGCTTGCACACACTTCTCGGCTGATTTAGCCCCATTCAAAGTCTAACTGCAGGACTCCAAGTGGAAGGACCCAATCCAGTGTTATATCTACAGGGTAATTTTGAACTATACTTTTGTAAGGTAAACACATTCTAAGATATCTAATTTCACCAGGTATCTCCTAAACTATTCTAAAACATGAACAATGGTTTTACTCAAATACACTAATCTCAATTAATATTTTCAAAAGAGTGCGACTACATCAGAATGCTTACTTGAATTGAGAAGAAGCCACTGTCATCCATGTTTCCAGAGGGCTGCTATTGATCGAAGGTAAAGAAAAACATGATTAATCCATATTGCTCAAACAGTTCAAGAAATCAAAAAACTGTGCAAGATATATAGCCATTTTAACATTTTCCCAACCCGGAACATGAATTATATTACAAATTTATTATTATTTATTTAAAACTTTTATATACCGATCCTCTCTCCCTCCGCAGAAGGACTCAGGCCGGTTAACAGCAAGGATTCAATGCCAATTACAATTTAAAAAGTCATAAAAACAACAAAATATTAAAATGCAAGTAGAATAAATACATATAAATAAATATAAACCAGGTCGCCAAGATAAAAAAAACATGTCCAATTTCGGTCCGCATACAAACTATCCTAGGACTACACACAAATAAAACAGATGACAATGGATTGATTTTGGTACTGTTTTTCTTAAGATTTTACAGGTTTTTGCAAAACTTATTTCTTAAAAAATCTAAAGCCCCATTTCAGACAGCATTTTGGGGGAAATGGGTGGGATATGGAATATTAAGGCTTGGAGAGTGAAATCCATTTTTCCTGGGATCTGCTGATGTAGATTTTTCACTAAAAGATATACTTAATTGGATCCTGGTTTGACATTGACAGAATACATGTAGAGGAATACAGAACTCTGGGGCAATTTGAGAACCCAATGCATCCATTACCATCTTGGATGCATAGCTCCTCCCATGTCACCTTATTTGTGGGCACCAACTTAAAAGCAGGGAAAGGTAAATTTTTAGGTCCAGTTTTTCTGGAACAGTGATTTATTTATTTATTTATTTCCAGTGTTTATACCCCGCTACTTCTCAACCCCCGAGGGGGGACTCAGTGCGGCCTAACAGACGGCAACAATTCGATGCCACATTCATTTGTGTTGAAGCATTAAACAGAGTATCTTAACATGATGTATAGAATTACAGTTCTGCAATGGAAATGTCCTGACCAGAACACACTTGAAGAAAATCACAAGCCTGCAGGATAGGTCAGCTAGTCTAAATAATAATAATTGGTACCTGTAAAAATGTCCTATATTCTTCACTAGAAAGCCCTCCTTCTGCCATTCTTTTTCTCTCTTCTTCATCCAGCTGTTGTGCAATAAAGGACAGTTCTACAGGACTGAAATATTCCCCTTGCAGAAGATTATTCAAACAGTGTTGGGCACACAAGGACCCTTCTTGCTATTAAAAGTAAATAAATAAAAAAACACAAAGGCAAACACAAAACACTACTGTAAGCATTATGAAATCTTGCCATGGCCCAAATGTGAGGTCTAACATAGAGAAGCCCTAGAAATGCTTTCTCAACAGTCAATTGAAAAAGTATGCTTACATACGCCAAAAGATTCTTCACTGATTAATTCAGAAATTCAATGCATCTGATTGTATATACATTTACCAGTGTTACCTGGGCGTTGCAACTTCCCCTTCCATCCCCTCTTTCTCTTTCCCTCCATATATTTTTTCCTTTCCGTCTCTTCATTCCTTCCTCCCTTTTTCTTTCTCCCCCCTCTCCCTCTTTCTTTTTCTCTTTCTTTCCTCCTTCTCCCTCCACTTTCTCCTTTCTCTAGCTCAGAGAGGGCCTTCCTCACAATAACTCATACACATGTCACCCTTCTATCCCAGTGACATCTCAGAGACCCATTTTTATCTAACAATAGCCAATCCTTCAACTAGCAACAGCCAATCCAGTGATGTGATAGAGGGCCACTTTACCTAGCAACACCTTTGTGGTGCAGACAGACATACTTTGGCTTTTATTTATGGAGTTTGAAAACAGACCATCAGAATAGCATTAAAGTTGGCTAATAGTTTCACTCATACAATGCAGATACAATTAAAACATGAGAGATTAAACCAGGCCTGGATTAAACACACACAAACACAAACCCACTTATCATTATCAGAAAAATGATATTCTTTTAGCTTTTAACTATTGAACACTTTTATGTGTTTTATGTGTAAGTCGCCCGGAGCACTGACGTGGAGGGCGACTCATAAATAATAAAATCAATCAATCAATCAATCAATCAAAGAAAAAGGAGAATCCACTCTGTTACGAGCCATCTCCCCAACAACTCATCTTAACTTAGAAAAACCTGCCTCATTAAAAAGGTATCTGTATGAAAGACAGGTACATTTATGAAATTAATTTGATGGATTTATAATAAAAGTCATTAGCCTTTAGGTTGTTAAATTAAATTATTAAAAATATTCATAAGGGATAATCCTTGCAAGGTTAACCAAAAGTAACAAATTAAAATTGTATTAAAATATCATGAAACAGTAATTACTACTACAAACATTAATGAAGTCAGCATTTGGTTGAAAATGGATTAGTAGTGCTAAATCATTGTATTTACTCATGTATAAGCCATTTTCATGTATAAGTCGAGGGCAAGATTTAGGGCCAAAGTTGTAGATTTTGGTATGATCCACTCAGGGATTCAAAAAAGCCAGAAGTGGTGCTATGTTGGAAAGAGGTGGGGGGAGTCAGTGCTTCTTTTAGGTCTTTCCAAAACAGACAAAGCTTTCACAAGCCTACTTAGAAAATGGGATGGCTCCTTTTAAAATAAGAGTTAAGGTACAAAACTCACACTGACTCATATTTTTAATTGATTTTTTAAACTAAAATTACTAGACCTATACATGAGTATACAGGGTAACTTCTAACAACTATCAAGCTCCACTAAATATGACTTGGGGGGAGGGGGAAATGAAAAAAAAGATTTATCTTGTTGAACTAAAAACCTAGGGCAGGCTCAAATAGGAGAATAAAGTCTTTTTAACCACAAAGCCTCTCGCTGAGCATTAGTTCCCCAACTATTTTCTCACTGTTCCATTGACTATTATAGCTATCTTTTGTATTTTAATTTGGAACTTCCTTGAACATGAAACTTTCCAATAGGTGTAATTTTGAACAAATTTTCCATACTATCCCTTCACAAAATGTGCATGTGTAGGAGGGTGCATCTCTAAGACATATAACTAGATTGTGCCTTTATAACCTCAAAAGTAGTTTACTTAAAGGCCCTTCCTGTGTTCACATCCCATAATGAAAAAACATGATTTTAGCCTTTTAGGATTGATAAATTGATAAGTATTTTAATATAAAGATCTATGCCCTTGACAAAATCTCTTTAAATATGTGCCCACTATGTGTACATTGACTACAGTGTACACATGACAGGGTATATTTGTACACGGACTACACTGATTTTTTTCAAGTTTACAAAAGCCAAGATACCCACTGTGGTTTTAATGTACAAAAACACCGGGAATGTGGCGCAGCTGGCTAAGTGTCAGCTGCATAAGATCTCTCTGACCAATAGGTCATGAGTTTGAGGCCTGCCCAGGTCGAGGTGGGTGCTCAACCTTTAAGTGTAGCCTGCTGTTGACCTTTGCAGCCCGAAAGACAGTTGCATCTGTCAAGTAGGAGATAAAGGTACCTCATTAAGTGGGGAGGCAAATTTAGACTGAATTGTGAGGCCATTAAGAACTTCAGGAACGCTGAGGAATGCGGAAGGAACAACAAGGGACGCTGGGAACGCTGAGAGATGAGGAGTGTGTCAGCTCCCCCTGGTGGCCAGAATTTCTCTCTGTTCGTCTATATGTGTGCTCTGAGTCCCCTTCGGGGTGAGAAGAGTGGAATATAAATAAAGTGTATTATTATTCCAGTCTTTTCTCCAAGTATAGGCTATATTCCATCCATAATCATATCTACTTGATCAGAGATAGATCTATTATTTGGGTTTATATTCATGTCAATATCAAAATACCTTTTCTACACAAGACAGCTTAGAAATCTAAACTGCAATGAAAGCTAAAATCAGAAGAAAGTAAAAATGTATTCAGAGGCAAAGCATAAAATGTTATATAATAACTGGAATTCTCTATCATAGTCTACATTACCCATAATTTTACGTACACTTAACTATGCAAAAATGCCAATGTGCAACTTTTTGGTGGATACAATGTTACAGGACTGCCCAATTCCTATCCCCAGAAACAAGTGCATTTACAAAGATGACAATCTCCATAGGATTCTGGTCAAAAATATAAATTCACAATGCAGTCAGCTCCCCAGATTTGCAAGTTTCACTTTTATGGTTTTGATTAATCACAGATTTTCCTAATATGTTTTCTATCGGAATCTCTAGGTCCTTCAGTACAACTCTATGGGCAACTATGAGAAGCTGACTATACAGTTGCACTGGATGACCTACATTTTTAGGTCACCCAATGAAATTCTCTGGGCATTTGTAGATCTTCCAGCATGATGTAATATGTAACATTCGGCAGGTTGACCACAGAGTTGCATTGGAATATCTACAAATGCCTAGATAGGTATTTACTTGGGGGGGAAATAGTATTTTTCATTAGTGTTTTTTCCACTTTGGGGTTCCTGTGCTCCTAACTTCAGGAAATGTGGATGGATAACTGTATAGTTTTTAGTACTCAGAATTTTATAAAACAGATGTGTATTTCATAAGATATTATAAAACAGCAGGACCGTCATACCAGTAGAGCAGGGGAAATGATGTTACACCGCATCAAAATATAAACATATTGAAACCTACATGACAACAGAGAACAATTTCAACCAGAATGGCAAAAAGAAACCATGTTTCATGCAGTGCCTTAGGGAACTGCATATGTTTTGCCTAGAGAAGAGGTGAAAATTTTCTTTTACCTTTTAAAACTACAAATCTCAGAAATCCACAGGAGGTAGCCATGTGAGTTAAAATGCAAGCATGGGGAAATGTCAGCCTTCCAGGTGTTTTGGACTTCAACTCCCACAATTCCTAACAGCTTACTGGCTGTTAGGAATTGTGGAAGTCCAAAACACTTGGAGGGCCAAAGTTTGCCCATACTTGCACTAGATCAGGCGTGGGCAATTGCCGGCCCTCCAGGTGTTTTGGACTTCAAATCCCAGAAATCCTAACAGCTGGTAAACTGGCTAGGATTTCTGGGAGTGGAAGTCCAAAACCCCTGGAGGGCCGGCAATTGCCCAGGTCTGCACTAGATCATGAAGCAGTAGTAATAGTATTAGTACTACTAGTAGTAATAATAATAATCTTTATTTTCTGCCTTATCTCCCAGAAGGGACTTGGGGTGGATTCCAATCACAAAAAGGCCAACATTCAATGCCTAACTACGGCAACCAGTACACAAATAATAGCAAAAAATAACAACCCAACATATAAAAACAATTCATAACCTAACATCCAAAATTAAAATTACACATAACCTATCAAATAAATTATATCCACATATAATTTATTTGATAGGTTATGTGTAATTTTAATTTTGGATGTTAGGCAAAACATCCAACAGAAACATCAATTTCCTAGAGTCAATAGAACCCAAACTAGAGGCCCTTCCCCTTCTACATCCCCCAATATCAAGACAGAAAATCCCACAATATCTGCTTTCAACTGGGTTATCTGAGTCCACACTCAGATAATGTGGGATTTTTTTGACTTGACATTCTGAGATATAGAGCTGTGTGGATGGGCCCTAGGGGAAAAACGATTCCACCTAAACATTAGGAGGAACTGTCTGATGGTGAGAAGTGTTTCACAGTGGAAAATGCCGCCTCCTTGAAGTGTGGCGGAGTCCCCTCTTCTTTTAAAGCAGATGGCCATCTGTCAGGAATGCTTTGATTGTGTGTTCCTGCATGGTGGAATATGGGTTGGACCTCCAGGTCTCTTCCAACTCTATCCTTCTTCTTTGTGATTCAGAACGTGTTCTTTCTAACCAGCAGGTATTCAAGTAACCACCCACCCCACAATTACCTGTCTAATGACTTTTCCCTTCCAACTCTGAGAGTCTATGATTCCAAGAGTGATGATATGACAGATGTCAGTGAAGTGGAGGAAGCAGCTGAACCAGACAGTAGAGGAGGCTCCCATGTTAGGATTGTGATTAAAGGTCTGACGAAACAGGGCTGAGTACACACAGCCTTCTCCTCCATGGTGACACTCACACTTCCCTATTTGGAACTCACTGCCACCGGAAAGAACTCCATCCCACTTCTACAGTGTAGATCAAGCATGGGCCAACTTCGCCCGACCCCCAGGTGTTTTGGACTTAAATTCCCACAATTCCTAATTTATTTATTTATTAACTTTATTTCTACCCCGCACCCAATTTGAAAACCACTGTTCTAGGCAGAAAACTGGAGCAAAGCCTTTGTTGTCAGGGAGAAAGATGGGAAGTTACAATGCCTAGAAACAAAGCAGAGACAGACAGTGCGGTTGCAAAATAATGAATGCTCCACTTTCACCCCAAGCATGAAAATTATTATTATTAACTTTATTTATACCCCACACCCATCTCCCCAAGGAGACTCGGGGCGGCTTACATGAGGCCAAGCCCAACAACATCAAAACAATAGTAATTATAAAAAACAATACAATCAATA
This sequence comes from Anolis apletophallus, assembly GCA_030556195.1. Taxonomy (NCBI): domain Eukaryota; kingdom Metazoa; phylum Chordata; class Lepidosauria; order Squamata; family Anolidae; genus Anolis; species Anolis apletophallus. The sequence goes on along the minus strand of JARBWK010000002.1, from coordinate 11,269,220 downwards.
AAACTCAACAATTTAAAACCATTTTGGGCGGGCCAAATATGAATGTTGTAATTTAAAATAAATAAACACTGGGTGCAGATAGTGGTCGTTTGCATAAAGTAGGAAGGCTTCAAGGGCAATATGGGGCAGACACACAACAGGTAATTAAAGTGCTTCTGAGGACTTTGCAGAGAATTCCGAAAAGCCATAGAAATGGTGGGAGTTGAAATCTAGATATTTAGTTGTATATTGTTTTCTATTTATATGTATGTATTTTTGTTTTTATTGCTGATGTTTTTTAGTTTATTTTATTGTAATTTGTTGTCTGGGCTTGGCCTCATGTGAGCTGACCTGAATCCCCATAGGGGAGATGGGGCGGGTTATAAATAAAGTTTATTATTATTCGCCCGACACCCAGGTGTTTTGGACTTAAATTCCCACAATTCATAAAAAGCCATAGGAATTGTGGGAGTTGAAGTCCAAAACACCGGGGGGGAGGAAGTTGGTCCATGCCTGCTGTACAGTGTACAGTGTTTCCCAACGTTTTTCGAGCCGCGGCACACCTGGTCACTGGGGGCGTGGCCTCCACCCCGGGCCCCACCCCCTTTCGGCCCAGGCCCCTCCTTCTTCCTCCTTTCCCTCCTGCCTGCCTGCCTGGCTTCTTGGGGGCGATGGAGGTGCGTGGCTTGGACCGGAGCCTATGCATGGTGACGGGGACGTCGTGGGGCCAGGGTTAGGCCGTGTGCCTCTGCCTGGCCGCGCTCCTCTCCCCGGGCTCGGCGCTGCTCCTCTAGGGCCAGACGGAGGGCTCGCTGCGGGAGGTGGAGGTGCTGCTCCGCCGGGACTGGCCACACCTCCGCCTGCGTGCCCTCCCCGCAGACCTGGCCCAGCCCCACGCTGCCCAAAGTCTCCTCTTCACCGCCTGGGAAGCCCACTGGCAGATGGAGGGGGAAGGAGGCACGGGGCCGCCCCCGGAAAGGGTCTTCCTGGTCAATAACGTCGGAGACTCAGGCAGGAGGGAAAGGCCGACAGGAAGAAAGGAAGGAGGGAGGGAGGAAGAAGGAAGGCAGGGAGGAGGGAGGAAGGAAGGAGGGAGGAAGGGCTTCCCACGCAAGGGGAAGGCACCCCCAGGGAAAACTAGGAAGAAAGGGGGGAAGATAGGTTTTCCCACGGCACACCAGCTGATCTCTCACGGAACACTAGTGTGCGCGGAACAGCGGTCGGGAAACACTGCTGATGTAGATCAGGGGTGCTCATTAGGTAGATCACGATCTACTGGTAGATCACGTAGGGCGTCCTGCTAGATCGCAGGCAGGGCGAGAGGAAGGCTCAGTCCCGCCCTGCAGGCTCCCGAAGCCACCCAGGTGCAGAAGGAGGTTGGACTGGATGGCCCTTGGAGGCCTCCTCCTATTCTAGGAACCCATTGCTATCATTATTATTATCAGAGGCTGAATGGCCATCTGTGAGGAATGCTTTGATTGTGTTTTTCCCTTATGGCAGAAGGAGGTTGGACTGGATGGCCCTTGGAGGTCTCCTTCTACTCTAGGAAACTATTATTAGTATTAGTAGTAGTAGTAGTAGTAGTAACAGCAGCAGAGGCTGAATGAATATTATCATCATCATTATTATGAATAAATTCAGGGGCTTGTTATACTCACATTTAGTTGAATTCAGTCTTAAAATATATTATATGGCTCTCACTGAAATGAATTTCCAAATATTTTGCTTTTATGGCTCTCTGAGTAGTGGGTAGGTAGATCATTTTGACTTGGTTGTTTTATAAGTAGCTCGCAGGCTGAAAAAGTGTGAGCACCCCTGGTGTAGATGCAGCTTCAAAAGGCGCTGAAGTAGAATCCTAGAGTTGAAAGAGACCTCATGGGCCATCCAGTGCAACCCCATTCTACCAAGAAGCAGGAAAATCGCATTCAAAGCACCCCCGACAGATGGCCATCCAGTGTTTGTTTAAAAGCTTTTAAAGAAAGAGCCTCCACCACACTCTGGGGCAGAGAGTCCCACTGCTGAACGGCTCTCACAGTCAGGAAGTTCTTCCTAATGTTCAGGTGGAATCTCCTTTGTAGTACTTTGAAGCCATTGTTCCTTGTCGTGGTCCCTGTGAATACGTACATATGGTGGAAGTCGACTTCCACGATTCCTACCAGCCTACCAGCTGGGTTGCTCTGAATTTTCCGGACTGTATGGCCATGTTCCAGAAGCATTCTCTCCTGACGTTTTCGCCCACATCTACAGCGGGCATCCTCACAGGTTGTGAGGTCTGTTAGAAACTACGCAAGTGAGGTTTGTATATCTGTGGAATGTCTAGGGTGGGAGAAAGAACTCTTGTCTGTTTGTTGCAAGTATGAATGCAAATCGGCCACTTTTATTTGTCATTTATTTATTTATTTGTCACGTTTCTATCCCTCCCCTCTCAGCCCGAAGGCAACTCGGGACGGTTTACACAGGCAGTCTCTGCCCTCAATACAACACAGCAACAAGGCAAACCCCCCTCCCCCAGAAAAAAACATATAACAATTTAACAACTAAAAACATACAATTGCAGCCTCAGCGTCATGTTGAAATCAGTTTCCATCGCATCATCGTCATTCCTCATATCCAATTAAGCCTTATATTTCATCAACAAATGCCTGCTCAAATAACCAGGTCTTGACTTTCTTGCGAAACGTCAGGAGGGAGGGGGCCGATCTGATGTCTCTAGGGAGGGCGTTCCAAAGCCGAGGAGCCACCACTGAAAAGGCCCTGTCTCTCGTCGCCGCCAGTTGCGCCTGTGAAGAAGGCGGGACCGAGAGCAGGGCCTCTCTCGATGGTTCATAGGGAGAGATGCGTTCGGACAGGTACATTGGACCCGAACCGTTTAGGGCAGTGGTTCTCAACCTTCCTAATGCTGTGACCCCTTAATACAGTTCCTCATGTTGTAATAATAATAATAATAATAACTTTATTATTTGTGAGTCGCCCTCCACCACTGGTGCTCCGGGCGACTTACATCATTTAAAAACCCAAAAATACAACAGTTTAAAACATAGGTACACACGCCAGAAAGGCTCAGTCTCCACGCGTCCGATCAAACCCCAAATGCCTGGCAAAAGAGCCAGGTTTTCAGGTCCGATAGGAATCTGATTTGGGCCGATGTGGCCCTGAGGGCAGGCGGGAGGGTGTTCCAGATCGTGGGAGCCACCACGGAGAAGGCTCTTCGTCGGGTCTCCATCAGCCGAGCCTCTCTCACCCCAGGGATGGCTATACGATCACCATTTATGGCTCGCGCTGGCCTCTCGGTGCGTTGGACTGTCAGCCGATCGCCCAAATAGGCTGGCCCAATATTATGCCGTGCTTTAAAGGTGAGCGCCATAAGTTTGTAAATCACTCTGAACTCTGTGGGCAGCCAATGAAGATCTTTTAAAATTGGAGAGATATGGTTTCTGACAGATGCCCCAGAGATGAGTCTGGCCGCTGCGTTCTGAATGAGCCTCAGCCTCCGAGTTGTGGACAGAGGTAGGCCCGCATATAGGGCATTGCAATAATCAAGACGCGAGACGACGGTGGCATGTATCACAGTTCTCAACGCCTGATGGTAGATAGGGGGCCAACCGTCGGGCCCTGCGAAGATGGAAAAGGCGCCCTTAGCTGCGGCCTGGATCTGGGCTTCCATCGACAGTCTCTCGTCCAGAATCACTCCCAAGCTCTTCACCGCGGAGCCGGGGATAGGGGCTCGCCTTCAAAGAGTGGTAGTGGTGAGTGAGGGTCGGGTCGGCCAGGCCAGAGAATCTCCGTTTTGCCGGGTTGATTTTGAGTCTGTATGCTCTGAGCCAGCTTGTCACCGCTCTCAGCCCTTGACTGAAACTGTCTGGCACCGATGATGTCCCTGGGTCGAGCTTCAGTAGCAGCTGTGTGTCGTCGGCGTATTGGTAGCAACAGAAACCATGGCTCCTAGCAATACTGGCCAGGGGCTGGACATAGATGTTGAAAAGGGTGGGAGACAGGATGGCACCCTGGGGAACTCCGCACTCCAACCCGCATTTCCTAGAGACCTGGCCCTGCCACTCGACCCGCTGCGAGCGGCCCCGTAGGAACGAACCCAGCCAGATCAGAGCCTTGTCCTGGATCCCGGAGGCAGCCAGGCGGTGGAGCAGTAAATCATGATCAACGGTGTCAAAGGCCGCAGTTAGATCCAGGAGGACCAGGACTGCCGAGCCCCCCCCGGCCAGCTGGCGGCGGATGTCATCTGTAATCGCCACCAGGACGGATTCTACTCCATGACCCGCGCGGAAACCTGACTGGGACGGGTCCAGGCCCCCGGATCGATTTAGGAAGTCACGCAGTTGGCTTTCCGCCGCTCGCTCCAGGAGTTTACCCAGGAAGGTTAGATTTGCTACAGGGCTGTAGTTTGCTGGGTCGTCAGGGTCAAGGCTCGTCTTTTCAGGAGGGGGCTGACTCTGGCCTCTTTCAGGGAGTCAGGGAAAACGCCTGTATCCAGGGAGAGGTTCACCAGGTCCCTGTAGTGACCCCCAATCATATAATTATTTCAATGCTACTTCACAAGTGTGATTTTGCTATTGTTATGAAGCGTAATGTAAATATATCCGATATGCAGGATGTATTTTCATTCACTAGACCAAATTTGGCACATATACCCAATATGTCCAAATTTGAATACTGGTGGGATTGGAGGGAGAGACTGTCATTTGGGAGTTGTAGCTGCTGGGATTTTATAGTTCACCTACAATCAAAGAGCATTCTGAACCCCACCAATGGAGGAATTGAACCAAACTTGGGACACAGAACTCCCATGACCAACAGAAAATACTGGAAGTGTTTGGTGGGCATTGACCTTAAGTTTTGGAGTTATAGTTCACCTACATCCCGAGAGCACTGTCAACTCAAAACAATGATGGATCTGGACTAAACTTGGCATGACTATCAATATGCCCAAATGTGAACACTGGTGGAGTTCAGGGAAAATAGACTTGACATTTGGGAGTTGTAGTTGCTGGGATTTATAGTTCACCTACAATCAAAGAGCCTTTTGAACTCCACCAAAGATAGAATTGGGCCAAACTTCACACACACACGCACACACACACCCCATGATCGACATAAAATGCTGTGTTCCAAGGGATGGAGCGGCTCCCTTATGAAATCAGGTTGCAACGCCTTGGTCTTTTCAGCCTTGAAAGACGGCGTTTAAGAGGTGACTTGATCGAAGTGTATAAAATCATGCATGGGATAGAAAAGGCGAATAAAGAAAAATTATTTTCTTTGTCACAAAACACTAGGACTAGAGGGCACTCCCTGAAGCTCCAAGGTAGGAAAATTAGGACTAATAAAGGGAAATATTTCTTCACCCAGAGGGTCATTGGGTTATGGAACTCACTTCCAGAGGAGGTTGTGACAGCTGTCAGCCTGGACAGCTTCAAGGCAGGATTAGACAGATTCATGGATACCAAGGGAATCAGTAGTTACTGAAATGGACATCCAAGTGCCACCTCTGTGTTGATGGAGGCAGGCAGGATTTTCCCCGGGTACTGGTTGTGGGGGGTCGGGAGCAGGTGAGGGTTTTACCCTCCCTTCTGCTCGAGATCCCCGTGTACAACTGGTGTAATGGAAAAGAAATTTCCAAAGAATTTAAAACATAGAATGGATAAAAAGTTAAGGGAATTTTTTTTAGATAAAATGGGGGATTGGATAAAAGTAGGAACGAAGAAGGAAATGATTATGGAAGAATTTAGAGAAATAAAATTGACATGGTTCCATTGTATACAATTAGAACAATGGTTTAAAAATTGGCTAAACAACAATAAAAACAATAAAACAATAAAAAAGGAAGTAAGGTTAACCAATTCGAACAAATAATACAAAATGGGAGGGATGTAGAAGAGCACGAAAACTTGAAAGGAATAACTAGTAAAATATATAAGATAATAATTGAAATAAAGGAAGGAAAAACAAAAAATAACACCCTTAAGGAGGTCTGGGAAGAAGACTTAGGAATAAAAATAAAGGAAACAGAGTGGCAACAATTGTGGAGACAAAGACATCTTAAAAATGTATCAATAAGGGTTAAAGAAAATTATTATAAATTAATATGGAAATGGTACCTTACACCAGTAAGAATGGCAAATATAAATAAAAACTACTAGAAAAACTGTTGGAGAGGATGCCAAGAAACAGGAACATACATACATATGTGGTGGCAATGTAAATATGTAAGCAAATTTTGGGCGAAAGTATTTAAAGAAATAGAAGATATAATCTATATATATAAAAAGTAAATGGTCGTGCAACGGGGCAAATAGACACAAAAACTATAAGCCCCAGAACCACCAAACTCCCCAAACACATTCCCCCGTGCCACAAGGTACCTACAGGGCACAAAAAACCCAGCCTCCCTACCTCACAACCCCCAGAAATACAGCCCCCCCCCCAAATGCCCATTGCCAGGCATAGCGGCGCATAGTGAATGGTAATGGCCTCCTTTACCCGCGAGGGGACGGGAGGGGAGGGGGAAAGCACTGCTTCACAATGCTGGCAGCGCACTCAACACCCCCCCCCCCAAACCCAAACCCGCCCTCAACCCTCGCTCACCAGATCGTCCTCCTTCTCCATGCCGGCGCGGTTGCTAAAGGGGGAGTTTCACCATGGCGGCAGCGGCACCATGCCCGCCTCTTCCGCCGCCTCCTCGCCCTCCTTCCCCACCTCCCTGCCACTCCCGGAAAGGAGGTGCCGCAAACATGGCGCCGCAAACACAAACAGCCACAGCGAAGCGTGGCCGGGTCAGCTAGTGAATATTAAAATAGAAAGAAGTCCTAGTATAGCTTTATTATCATTATATAATAGTATACAATTGGGGGGAAAAAGGATAAAGACGCGATAACAAACCTATTAACAATAGCAAGACTGCTTATAGCAAGGAATTGGAAATAAGAAATGAATATACAAATAGAGGAAGTGTACAAGGAAGTCTGGAAACGGGCGATAAATGACAAGTTAACATGTATATTAAAAAGAGGTATATGGAAACAAAGTGATTTTTATGAGGTATGGAGAAAATTTATTGAAAAGGATTAGAAAAGGAAGAAGGAAGGTTACCTCCACAAGAAGAAATGAAATTTTGGACGAATGATATGTAAAAGCAATGGCTTGGGGAGGGGGAGGGGAGCACAGCGGTGAGGGTAAGAAAAAAACAACTAAAGCTAGCGTCGGTCTTTGCGGTGTAACAAGGATTTGCACTGTTTAAATGTTGGGTTATGGAACTCACTTCCAGAAGAGGTTGTGACAGCTGTCAGCCTTGAAAGACGGCGTTTAAGAGGTGACTTGATCGAAGTGTATAAAATCATGCATGGGATAGAAAAGGTGAATAAAGAAAAATATTTTCTCTGTCACGCAACACTAGGACTAGGGGCACTCCCTGAAGCTCCAAGGTAGGAAAGTTAGGACTAATAAAGGGAAATATTTCTTCACCCAGAGGGTCATTGGGTTATGGAACTCACTTCCAGAAGAGGTTGTGACAGCTGTCAGCCTGGACAGCTTCAAGGCAGGATTAGACAGATTCATGGATACCAAGTGTATCGGTAGTTACTGAAAAGGACATTCAAGTGCCACCTCGGAGTTGGTTGAGGTAGGCAGGATTTCCCTGGGTACTGGTTGTGGGGGGTCGGGAGCTGGTCAGGGTTTTGCCCTCCCTTCTGCTCGAGATCCCTGTGTACAACTGGGGGTCACTGTGTGATACAGAATGCTGGACTAGATGGGCTGAGGCCCGATTCAGCATAGCTCTTCTTATGTTCTGTGATGATCCTTGGTGACCCCTCTGACACCCGTCGTGACCCCTCGAGGGGTCCCGACCCCCAGGTTGAGAAACACTGGTTTAGGGCTTTAAAGGCTAAAGCCAGCACATTGAATTGTGCCCGCTTTGATTAACATCGAATGGCCTTGCAGCTTCAAAGCCCAGCTGCATCCTGACTGGTAGGTGTTAACATAAGAACATAAGAAGAGCCATGCTGAATCGGACCTCAGCCCATCTAGTCCAGCATTCTGTGTCACACAGTGGCCCACCAGTTGTACACGGGGATCTCGAGCAGAAGGGAGGGCAAAACCCTGACCTGCTCCCGACCCCCCACAACCAGTACCCGGGGAAGATCCTGCCTACCTCAACCAACTCCGAGGTGGCACTTGAATGGTGTTAGCTGGCCCTGATGGTTCCCTCTCTGGGATTACCCTGTTTGATGAGTGTCGTTCCTCATTGGCTGTCCTGATTTTAGAGTTGTTAAGTCTGTTAGGAAATTGTGAGAAGTTTACCCATGCCTTCTCTTCTACAGGATAAACATGCCCGGCTCTTTACGCCGCTCCTCATAGGGGTTGTTCTCCAGACCCTTGATCAGTTTAGTCGCATCCCAGCTTGTCAACATCTCCCTTCAACTGTGGTGCCCAGAATTGGACACAGTATTGCTTTCGAGGCCCTCGCTTTCCCTCCTTCCTCACAACATCAACTTCGGTTCTTTCCCCTTCTGAGGGCCTCCAGTGCTGAGTGAGCCTCAACTTCCACGACAGGCCCTCCTTCCAAAAAGGCCAGGAATTGACTCCCCACCCACCCCCACCCGCTCTCTCTCCTTCCCTCAGGTGAGTCCCCGCCCGCCCACCCTGCCGGATCCCGCGTGGGCCCCTCCGAGGCGCCCACTCACTCACCCTCTCGTGAAAGATGGCCTCCATGTTTATTTGTCTCCCCACCGACACCAGCCTTCGCGCCACGTGACGGAGCTGTCAGCCAATCGCGGACGGCCACGCCCCCTCGGCAGAAGGCGACCAATCGCCGCCGCTTCGTCGTTCGAGGCCGGGCTTGGCCTCGCCCCGCAGCCTATCTGTGAGGTCAACCCCTACGTCAAAGGGAGAGCGCTGAGGAGAGGGCTCCCTGTTTGTTCCACACTTCCGGTTCCTATTGGGAAAACTCTCAATCATACTAGAGCAGGCCTGGGCAAACTTGGGCCCTCCAGGTGTTTTGGACTTCCAACTCCCACCATTCCTCACAGCCTCAGGACCCTTCCATGCTTTAAAACAGACCTGAGGAAACTTGGGCCTTTCAGGTGTTTTGGACTTCAACTCCCACCATTCCTCACAGCCTCAGGCCCCTTCCTTGCTTTAAAACAGGCCTGGGCAAACTTGGGCCCTCCAGGTGTTTTGGACTTCAACTCCCACCATTCCTCACAGCCTCAGGCCCCTTCCTTGCTTTAAAACAGGCCTGGGCAAACTTGGGCCTTTCAGGTGTTTTGGACTTCAACTCCCACCATTCCTCACAGCCTCAGGCCCCTTCCTTGCTTTAAAACAGGCCTGGGCAAACTTGGGCCTTTCAGGTGTTTTGGACTTCAACTCCCACCATTCCTCACAGCCTCAGGCCCCTTCCTTGCTTTAGAACAGGCCTGGGCTATCTTGACCTTTCAGGTGTTTTGGACTTCAACTCCCTCAATTCCTCACAGACTCAGGCCCCTTCCTTGCTTTAAAACCGGCCTGGGCAACCTTTGGGCCCTCCAGGTGTTTTGGACTTCAACTCCCAGCATTCCTCACAGCCTCAGGCCCCTTCCTTGCTTTAAAGCAGGCCTGGGCAAACTTGACCTTTCAGGAGTTTTGGACTTCAACTCCCACCATTCCTCACAGCCTCAGGCCCCTTCCTTGCTTTAAAACAGGCCTGGGCAAACTTGGGCCCTCCAGGTGCTTTGGGCTTCAACTCCCAGCATTCCTCACAGCCTCAGGCCCCTTCCTTGCTTTAAAGCAGGCCTGGGCAAACTTGACCTTTCAGGAGTTTTGGACTTCAACTCCCACCATTCCTCACAGCCTCAGGCCCCTTCCTTGCTTTAAAACAGGCCTGGGCAAACTTGGGCCCTCCAGGTGTTATGGACTTCAACTCCCACAATTCCTCACAGCCTCAGCCCCCTTCCTTGCTTTAAAACAGGCCTGGGCAAACTTGGGCCCTCCAGGTGCTTTGGACTTCAACTCCCACCATTCCTCACAGCCTCAGGCCCCTTCCTTGCTTTAAAACAGGCCTGGGCAAACTTGGGCCCTCCAGGTGCTCTGGACTTCAACTCCCACCATTCCTCACAGCCTCAGGCCCCTTCCTTGCTTTAAAACAGGCCTGGGCAAACTTGGGCCCTCCAGGTGTTTTGGACTTCAACTCCCACCATTCCTCACAGCCTCAGGCCCCTTCCTTGCTTTAAAACAGGCCTGGGCAAACTTGGGCCTTCCAGGTGTTTTGGACTTCAACTCCCACAATTCCTCACAGCCTCAGCCCCCTTCCTTGCTTTAAAACAGGCCTGGGCAAACTTGGGCCATCCAGGTGTTTTGGACTTCAACTCCCACCATTCCTCACAGCCTCAGGCCCCTTCCTTGCTTTAAAACAGGCCTGGGCAAACTTGGGCCCTCCAGGTGTTTTGGACTTCAACTCCCACAATTCCTCACAGCCTCAGCCCCCTTCCTTGCTTTAAAACAGGCCTGGGCAAACTTGGGCCCTCCAGGTGCTTTGGACTTCAACTCCCACCATTCCTCACAGCCTCAGGCCCCTTCCTTGCTTTAAAACAGGCCTGGGCAAACTTGGGCCCTCCAGGTGCTCTGGACTTCAACTCCCACCATTCCTCACAGCCTCAGGCCCCTTCCTTGCTTTAAAACAGGCCTGGGCAAACTTGGGCCCTCCAGGTGTTTTGGACTTCAACTCCCACCATTCCTCACAGCCTCAGGCCCCTTCCTTGCTTTAAAACAGGCCTGGGCAAACTTGGGCCTTCCAGGTGTTTTGGACTTCAACTCCCACAATTCCTCACAGCCTCAGGCCCCTTCCTTGCTTTAAAACAGGCCTGGGCAAACTTGGGCCTTCCAGGTGTTTTGGACTTCAACTCCCACCATTCCTCACAGCCTCAGGCCCCTTCCTTGCTTTAAAACAGGCCTGGGCAACCTTGGGCCCTCCAGGTGTTTTGGACTTCAACTCCCAGCATTCCTCACAGCCTCAGGCCCCTTCCTTGCTTTAAAACAGGCCTGGGCAACCTTGGGCCCTCCAGGTGTTTTGGACTTCAACTCCCAGCATTCCTCACAGCCTCAGGCCCCTTCCTTGCTTTAAAGCAGGCCTGGGCAAACTTGACCTTTCAGGAGTTTTGGACTTCAACTCCCACCATTCCTCACAGCCTCAGGCCCCTTCCTTGCTTTAAAACAGGCCTGGGCAAACTTGGGCCCTCCAGGTGGTTTGGACTTCAACTCCCACACCTCACAGCCTCAGCCCCCTTCCTTGCTTTAAAACAGGCCTGGGCAAACTTGGGCCCTCCAGGTGCTTTGGACTTCAACTCCCACCATTCCTCACAGCCTCAGGCCCCTTCCTTGCTTTAAAACAGGCCTGGGCAAACTTGGGCCCTCCAGGTGCTCTGGACTTCAACTCCCACCATTCCTCACAGCCTCAGGCCCCTTCCTTGCTTTAAAACAGGCCTGGGCAAACTTGGGCCTCCAGGTGTTTTGGACTTCAACTCCACCATTCCTCACACCTCAGGCCTCTTGAAGAGGCCTGAGGCTGTGAGGAATGGTGGGAGTTGAAGTCCAAATCACCTGGAGGGCCCAAGTTTGCCCAGGCCTGCAATAGAGAATGAATCCACTTTAAATCCTGCACAATTCTGGGGTTTGTAGTTGAGTGAGGCTGTCAAAGGCTCCTCCCTAAACTACAAACTCCAAAATTCTGCATGAGGCAGCAACCAGATTCAGAGCGGATTCATTCACTAGTGTGATGAGAAGTCATGGGATGTAATTTGCACCAGGCACAGGCCAAAGTGGGAGCTTGGCTGATCTTGGGGAGCGCGTTCCAGAGTCGGGGGCCACTACAGAGAAGGCCCTCTCCCTCGTCCCCACCAACCGCGCTTGGGAGCGAGAGTAGGGTGTGCTGAGGTGGTTATTTATATGTTAATCACATGTTTGTATATGTATTTAGAAGAAACATGGTATGTTTCTGTATGCTTTGTCATGCAGAAAAAACATTATTAGAACTGCCTTATTTTCTCCATCTGTATTTAGTCCTTGACTTTGCTGACTTTAAAAGTGCACTGTCTAAACATTAAAATAAAATAAATTTTATAAGACAGTACATCTTCATGATTATTATGTCAATAGTTAATGGTGTAGTATAGTATGGGATACACAGCATTGTATACTACTGGGATGCACAGCTAGGCCTATTTTAAGAGTAACTCTCAAGCAACCAGAAACTATCTTTATCCAACATGATCCAACATTCCCCTTGGGTAACGGTTAATTAGTCTACTGTACTTTGAAAAAGTCCTGTCTCGCCTCTTCCGTCCAACGGGGACGCAGGCTGCCCTGCAAGTTGGAATCCCCGGGCAGGCATTGCCGTGGAAACCGCAGCGCGCACCTTCCTCTGGTCAACCCCGCCCAGTCCTGTCCTGCTAGTCAAAAATAAGGCAAACGCACAATATAATAGTGGAAATTGCACAAGCAAACACGGAAGGAAGCAATGAAATACCAAATATCAAAGCTTTGTGTAATAAATTCTAAATATACAATATATCAACAAAATGCCCATATACAAAGTAATGCGGCGTCCCTCATGCAGCACAAACCAAAATACAATATGGAGCGACAGGGTATGTGGGAAAGTAGTCCTGGGAAGGGAAGAAATCGACGAGGCGGAGAGTCTTTTAGGGAATTAAAACATAGTCCATCCCTTTTTCCATTCAAAATGGATATATACTCATCCAGGTTCACCACATACAGTAGGTCACGATCCTGTATAGCGTGCGTGGATAGCCGGCTTGTGGAGCAAATGTATATGGGCATTTTGTTGATGTATTGTATATTTAGAATGTATTACACAAAGCTTTGATATTTGGTATTTCATTGCTTCCTTCCGTGTTTGCTAGTCAAAAATAAGGGACAGGGCCTGAAAATAAGGGACACAAATTTTAGGGCCAGAATAAGGGACGTCCCTTAGAATAAGGGACATATGGGAACCCTAGCTGTGAGCAGAGTTAGTGAGGAATTAGCAGTTGCTGAAGCAGCAAGTTGTCTGTAGGAGCTGCAGAGTGCAGTTCAGTTCTGTGTGTGGGTTGAGGGAAACTCAAGTGTGTGGGACAGAGTTTAGTCCCAGGGTTGAGAGTAACCCAGTATTAAGTAGTTACTTGTGTGTAACTGTATCAGGGGAAAAACCCCAGTGTTATATTGTTTAAAGTTGCAAGTTTGTACCTCTTCGGAGCACCTTTGAAACCACCTAAGCTTTTAGCCCATTTGTGTAAAATAAACTGTTAACCACTTTCAACAAAACATCTGTGGAAGTCGTTTATTCACCAAGACCCTCACATCTAGTGGTCAAGCATTGACAAATGGTGGCAGCAAGTTAATAATAAAGTAGGAAAACATTGAGTATTGGGAGCAGTGGTCAGTCGTCCACAGTGAATCCAGTACGAGGCTTTTGCACCTGTTCACACAGGGTCTCTCCAGATGAACGGAGAGATCGCCTGGGTTCATAGAAGAAGTGTGGTCATGTAGGTAAGGTGGGTCCCAAACCGTTCAGGGCTTTTTAGATAAGAACCTGCACCTTGAATTGGGACTGGAAGATGAACGGCAGCCAATGGAGCTCTTTAATGGAGCTTACTTGTCCGAACGCATCAACCGCTACGTCCCATCCTGTACCTTAAGATCATCCGGGGAGGCCCTGCTCTCGCTCCCGCCTACATCTCAAATGCGGTTGGTGGGGACGAGGGATAGGGCCTTCTCGGTGGTGGCTCCCATCCTGTGGAACGTACTCCCTATTGATATTCGATCAGCTTCATCCCTCCTGGCATTCAGAAAAAAGTGAAATCCTGGTTATGGGACCAAGCGTTTGCACTTTAGCACGATACGGCACTTTGATTGGATTGAGATGGCAATCTGGTGGACAAGACCTAATGCTTATGGATGGAATACTGTTTTAACTGTTGTGAATGTACACGATGCATTTTAATGTTAATTGTATTTTTAATGTATTTTAATTCTAGCTGTATTTTAATGTATTTTATTCTTAACTGTTTGCTTTTATTATATGTATACTATGTGGCATCGAATGGTTGCCGTTGTTAGGCCGCTCTGAGTCCCCCCTCGGGGGTTGAGAAGAACCGGGGTAGAAATGATGGAAATAAATAAATAAATAAACAGGAGGGTTGACCGCTCCCTGTCAGTCGCTCCAGTTAACAATCTGGCTGCCGCCCATTGGACCAATTGAAACTTCTGGGTCATCTTCAAGGGCAGCCCCATGTAGAGTCCATTACAGTAATCCAATCTGGTGACTAAGGCGTGGACCACCGTGGCCAGATCCGACTTCACGAGGTACGGTCGCAGCTGGTGCACGAGTTTTAATTGTGCAAAGACCCTCCCAGCCACTACTGACGCCTGAGCTTCAAACGTTAGTAACGAGTCTAGGACGCTCAAACTGGGGACCTGTGACTTCAGGGGGAGTGCAACACCATGAAGCACAGGTTGCCACCCGATACCCAGATCGAACAGGAGGACCTCTGTCTTGTCAGGATTGATCTTCAGCTTATGTAAATACAATATATTATTACCATAGCACAATATTAGTATTATATATTACTATATTGTACTATACCGTTATATTGTTATTTTAGAAGTAGTAGTGGTTTTCTTCGCGAATGAAGATTCAGATTCAGGAAGGACTCATCCCACGCTTTCTACAAAAGTGTTGATGACTAAGAAGGCCAATCCGAGATAGGCAAGTCCGATTGCAGAAAGCACAGCATAAAGTCTCCTTGGGTGATGTTGTTTCCAGGTTGCGGTTCTTTCTGCATTGTCATTTCTCGAGACCCGTTTGGCATGTCTTCTCGAAAGAGGCTGCAGCATTGTGGATAGTGCCTCTCCATGCTTCCCAATGTGAGGCCAGGGTGGACCTTTTTGGTGGTCAATCTGGCCAAGTCTGAGGTGTTGTTTCAGGGAGTCCTTATATCTCTTTTTGGGGGCACCTCTCTTGCGCTGACCCGTGGCGAGTTCACCGTAGAGAAGTATCTTTGGGAGGCGGTGGTCCTCCATCCTAGAGACGTGCCCTGCCCAGCGCAGCTGTGTTCTCAATAGCATGGCCTCAATGCTGGTGATCCCTGCTTGCTCAAGGACAGCGACATTCATCACAGTCAGTCCAGTGTACATTTAGGACTGTGCGAAGACAGTGCTGATGGAAGCGTTCGAGGAGTCGTAGGTATTGGCAACAGGTGACCCATGTTTCAGACCCATATAGAATACAGTACGATAGCTCTGTACACAGATTTTTGTGCTTTGCCTCAGGTGTTTGTTATTCCAGACTCTTTTGGAAATGCCTTCCGAATGCACTCTATGCATTTCCTAATCTGTGATCTATCTCTTTATCAATCTTGGCGTCTGAAGAGATTATGCTTCCCAAGTAAGTGAACTGCTGAACGGACTTAAGCACAGATTTGTCTATGCTGATGTGGGGATGATGGTGTTCTTCCTGTAGTGTGGGCTGGTAAAGAACTTCCTCTGCCACTGATCCGGTCATAGAAGTTCGACTTGGCCTCTATGATCTTGAAAAACGCATCTGTGTACACACTTGTGTAATGAAAACAGGAGCTTCAACCTAAACCATGGCCTTGAGAAAGACCCATTGTGATAGGGTCGAAACGAGAGTTGGTGCCATCATTTACATATAGCCTCGTTGGCCTTTGATTCTTGGACGGACTTAGCGACATGGGATTTGCCCCTTGCATCGTTGATTTACTAGACCTAAGCTGCCCAGCACCTTGACTCCTTTCTGCAAATTGGTTCCTATCTCCGTCTTCTCAGAAGACACTCACAGGCATTTGGATTCAGTTTCGTTACCCAGGTACCTCCACTACAACCCTCAATATTCTTCCTTAAAACCCACTCTTTTGTGGACCTATATACCAATCTGGACTTACCTTGAATTACCCCTACTATGGGTAGGAGCCCGTCCTGGGCGTTTGGAATTTTGTATGCCAATATTTTGTACTTGTTATGATAATATACCAATTGATTATGATATTGAAATATTGAAAGTTCTCGTTGTGTGTGTATTGTTACATTGTAACTCCCCCCCCCCCCTTTGTATGGTGGGATTGGATGACCCTTGGAATCCCTCCCATCTCTGATTCCATGGAATCTCTGCCTGCATTGAAATCCCTCAGCAGCATCTTTTTGTGGCTTGTGATTCCAACATTGTCACCAATTTTCTTTTGTATGATATTTTTAGCATCTTTGTCTGATGATGCTAAAGTCCAGGGAAGCTTCAAATGCTTTCATACGATATTTCCTGCCTTTGAGTTGGTGCTAAAAAGATACTGGATTTTGCTGCATGACTAACATAGGCACACCTGAATTTTTTCCCCCTCTTTGTGGGAGTCCAAAACACTTGGGATCAAGTTTGCCATTCCTGTCGAATTAACCTACCATTTTCATTGCCATGGCTCAGTGCTAGAGTGGTTGTTTTACAAAATCTTTAGCCTCTCTGTTAAATTGGGCCAATGCTTCACTAAATACAACATCCAGAAGTCCATAGCTATTAAAAATGGCAGTTAAAGTGGTGTTAAGCTGCATTCATTCTACAAGCAGGCATGGGCAAACTTTGGCCCTCTAAGTATTTTGGACTTCAACTCCCACAATTCCTAATAGACAGCTGTTAGGAATTATGGGAGTTGAAGTCCAAAACACCAGGAGGGCTGAAGTTTGCTCATGCCTGTTCAGAAGATTCAGAGGCTTTAAAGTAAAACCTAAACATTATAATTAATGCACTGCTGGTAAAGATAAAAATCTTGGTGTTCTAAGGGAGGATTCGGCCTTGGACTTTACTGCTAATTGTTAAACATTTTGTTTTCTAAAGAAACAGAACTGGAAAAGAACTGCTTCCTCTCAAACAGTGGTTTCCAAACTCTAGACCTTTTGGCAATTTGGACTCCCATCATCCAGAACTCGAAAGTCCCTAAACCTCAGGGACGAGATTGGAAATCACTGCTCTAGAACAATCCTATGCAGTAGGACTGGGGAAGACAGGGAAAAAACAATTTTTAGCCTGCTCTGAGCCAATTGACAGAAATATAGAAACTAAAATTAATTTTTTTTCATGGGCAATTTTAAACTGCCATAGATGTGGGGAAAACATCAGCAGAGAATGCTTCTGCAACATGGCCAAACAGCCTGGAAAACTCATAGCAAATCAGTGATCCCGGCCATAAAAGCCTTCAACAACACAATAGTGAAAATGTCAGTGCTATTTACTGATTTGTGATCAAGATTGTCAAATGCTGGAGAAACCATTGCGTTACAGAAACACACTCGGCATCACATAAATTGTTATCTTTCAGAAAATTGATTTTGACTTATGACAAGACCATGAATAAGAGGCTTCCAAGTCAACAACCTGCTCAGGTCTTGCAGACCCAGGGCTGTGGCTTTGTTTGTCCATTCCACCTGTAACACAGTTTTCTTCTTTTCCTACTGCTTTCTACTTTACTAGGCCCAGCTGTCTTTTCGAATGAGTCATGTCTTCTTATGATATGTCCAATGAACAAGTTTAAGTCTAGTCACTTGGCTTCTAGGGAGAGTTCACGTTTGATTTGCTCCAAGTCTCATTTATGTATCTTTTTGGCAGTCTAGGATACTCACAGAACTCTTCTTTGGCATCAGATTTCAAATGAGTAGATTCTAATCCTATAGGCTTTGCCTTTTAAAACAAATGTATAACTAAAGCTATTTATATTTCCACTGTCAGCACTAAGATCACAAATACGTACATTTTAATACAGCTGATTGTTAATATGCAGCAAAGTTTAAAGTTGGTGGAGGATTTCAAAACAAAACATTAAAATATACCTTCAATTCCAAATACTCTTTAGGCTGGTTGTCAAATTATTTTTATTTAAGGGTGGAAAAGGAAGATCTTGTATGGATGTCCATAGAGAAGAAATTCCAGAAATACAGACTT